>VWZD01000177.1:113505-603814 GCA_013396695.1 Sakesphorus luctuosus
GCCGCCGCCCGCCGCTCCCCCGCACGGGCCGCCGCCGTTCCCGGGCAAGGGCGGCCTGCAGATCCGGAAGAATGCCATCACGGACGACTACAAGGTCACCACGCAAGTGCTGGGGCTCGGCATCAACGGGAAAGTTTTGGAGATCTTCAGTAAGAAGAGCGGCGAGAAGTTCGCGCTCAAGGTGCGGAGGGACCCCCGCGCCGCGCCGGGGATGGATGGGGGGGATGCGGGCACCGGGCGGGCGCTTGGCCGGAGGGGCCGGGAGGGGCCCGGGGAGCGGCAGCGGCGCCGCTGACAGTGATGGAAGGTGTCTGCTGCGGGAAGGGGGTCCCGGGGGGGCCGCTCGGCGGCGGCGGGGCCGGACAATGAGCTGCCGCCCGCCCCTCCGGCCGCGCTTTAATCTCATCTTTCCCCCCCGCCCCATTGCGAGCAGCGAGACGTGGCTTTCCAGCTTTCCAGTGTGAAACGAAGAGAAATGACATCTTGGAGTGGGGGCTGGAGTGGAGGGCAGCTGGAATTCGCCCCCACCCCGTGGGACGCACATTTAGGAATGCGGGGGTCCGCATCTCCAAACGTGGGGTCCGCACTGCAGGACGTGGAGTTCCCTCCGTGGGGCTGTTCATGGCGTGCCCTGGGAGCAGGGGCAGTGCCCTCTGTCCCCCTTTGATGGCAGGTCTCTCCCGGCTGTAACTGAGTGATTGTTGTCCGGATACTTCAGCGTTACGATGTTACCCCTTGTCCGTAACTTGCTTCTCTTTAAAAGATACAGATAACTAGTGGCTGAAAAGCTGTGTTTTACCTGATGCAACCCTCTCCTGGTTTTCGCATGGGGTTTTTGAGGAAAGAGGAGAGCGTGTCTGTCTGCAGGAGAGACTTTGGGAAGTTTGAGTCGATTCACGACACGCCGGGTGACGCGGGTACAGGCAGTCTGCTCAGTGGGAGCAGCGTGTTCTCCAGCATCCCTGCAATTTGCGCCCACACATGAGCTGTTCAAACCCTTGGAGTTACCCGGAGAACTGGGAAGGCTGAATAAACCCCACCTAAACCTGTAACTCTTACCTAAACCCATAACTCTCAGCTTTTTTGTGTCTAGAGGTGCCCAGCTGTTGGCGTCTGGTGTCCCGAACCTGAATGAGTGAACGAACACGGGGCTTTGGAGGCACAAGTTGTGCTGTGGGAGTGATGGGGCCAGCAAGGGACAGTGCTTAAAGACTGAGGGTCAGTTGGGTGAGAAGTTTGACTTTTCTGTCGGAAGTGCCACCATTTCTCACGAGGGTGACATGTCTTGTCATCTCAATGGGTTGGAAATTAGCGAAATCCTCTTGTGTTTTGACAGACGGGCTCCTCCTCGCCTTTGAAGCTGACTCATGTGTTTAAAGCGCTTCCCTTTTGCAGCCCTGAAAGGGGAAGGATGGCATAGGACACCGGCGGTTCCTCTGCCCAGCACGGGCAGAGTGTTTGGGCCCATGGTTGGTGCTGTCACTGGGCCCATGGTTGGTGCTGTCATTGGGCCCATGGTTGGTGCTGTCACCGTGCCCGTGCCAGAGCACAGGGCAGAGGTGGGTCAGGATTTGCTGCCATGAGCTCTCTGGGTTCCTTGGCATTGCTGAAAAGCATCCTGGAGTGCAGGACTTGGTGCTGTGGTGGAGGGTGATGTAGGGCATCTGCGCAGCTCGTGGAGGGTATTTGGCACTGAATCTCTTCCAGAAAAAGAGATTGTCTTCCCTGTCCCCTGCCCTGGCCTCTTGTCCTGTCCCTGATGGGGAGGGACAAGTTCAGCTGAGTGGTTGGACGTGTCCCTGCCTCCTCAAAGAGCAGCACAGCTGCTGCTGTAAGTGATTCCTTCCAGCACCTTAAAAACTGCTACGCTGTGAGTTTGGGCTCTCGGATGAGCTGGTGGGTACCCAGTTCGTCCTCAGGAGTGGGAGCTGCAGGCTTGGTTTACTGGGTTGTGATATTTGGGCTGAGCTGCTGAGCCCAAACTTGGTGTGGGTGACTGCCCTAGACATGATGTGTGCTGACTTCATCCCCTGCCCTGGTACACAGCCGGGTGACGTCTCTGCAAGAGACCTGTGGAGAGGTATTTGGGTCCAAATTACTCATGAGCTGCATCAGAGTGGAAAGATGACCTAAAGCAGGATCCACAGAAGTGATTGCATCGAGTTGTCATGTTTCAGATGATGCTTAAAAGAATCCTGATGGCCCATCGCCAGGAGCCACAGCTGAAATCTGTCTGCTGCCTTTCTTTGGTTGTGCAGTGAACCTTTCCATTTGGAACGTCACTCTTTATGTTTAATATTCCAAAGTCTTGTATAACAGTGCAATCCTCCACTGCAGGATGAGGCACAGTTGTGTCTCTCCCTGATGTTAATGGTGTTCTCTGGTTGTGTTGTGCTTCCTCTGAGATTATGAGCAGCTATTATATTGTTAAACCTCCTTCTCCCAAACTGAGAGATGCATTTAGGTAAGGGTTTTACTGAGAGTCACTTTGCTTAAGAGAACTTTTCCAGGAAAGCTGAAGAGAGCTTGGAGACAGTGTTCTAGCAGCAGTGAAAATGTTAAGGCCAATTTTCTTCTCCTCCAGTGCAATAGTCCATGGCAGAGATGCATCATTAAATAAAATGATGCTGTATGTGAGTTAATGGATGGTGGTTCTGCTTTCTGTGTAGCACCTAGGTGAGAACAAGAGATTCCTTTATTTTTCTTGTTATTGTTCATTTTTCCCCCCTCATTTTATTTTATTTTATTTTTGGTACCAAGTAATACCTGAAGTGTGGCATCCCTGAATTATCTGGTGTGAAGCAGCCACGGATGATCCCAGTCACCCATGACCTGACCCTCTTCGATGCATGATGATCTATCTGCTGCAGGGTGGGAACATAAAGCCCGTGGAGAAGTGATGAATGGAACTGAAACATGAGGTCTGGGTGATTCCTTCCCTCTTTCTTCCTTGTTCTTCGGTGTGATTTATTATTAGGCAAAATTAGGCTTGTAATTTCTGTAGAGGCTGCTGTATGTAGGTCACTGCTGGCCTGTCTTGGCAAGGTTTGCTGTGGTCAGGCTGCAGTGGTGGGGCTGGGAGTGAGGGCTGTCTTACCTACTGCAAATTCCACTTTTAAGAGTAATCTTTAGGCAAGATGCCAAGTTGGTGGCTGGCTGCCTTAATTCAGCAAGGAAATCACAGGTAAGCCAGGCTGGAGAGTGGGCAGGGGAAACAGCAGCTTGATGGGGCTTTTCGTGGAGCAGGTTGCCTTTAAAACAAATTATCAAACCTCACTCCTAACCTCAGCTTCAAAGCAGGAGATCCTCATCTGGTTTGGTGAGCTTTGGAAGGGCTGGAAATGCTTCTCAGGGCTCGTGGATTTGCCCCCCTCTGACAGCCCCGTTTCTGGAGCATCCTTAGTGCTTTGGGGCACGTTTGTGAAACACTCTCAGTCTCACTCTTGGCCTCATCAGATAATCTGTGAGTAATGGCTCCTCTGATGGAGGAGGAGGAAGGAGGCTGGGACTTTTGTGGTTTATTTTTCTTGTAAGGTGCCTGTTGTGGAATTAGGGCAGGCGTCTCCTAGCTGGTAACTGAGCAGTTCTGTGGACGAAGGAGTTGGTGGAGCTGGTGCTTTGTGCTCTCTCTCTTACCATGGTGAGAGAGACTTCTTGCAGAGGTGTTTAGGGGAGCAAAGAACCCTGTTTGCTCCAGCTTCATTTGAGTTCAAATGTTCTGTCCCTCAGAAAATCCAGCTGAAAAAATATCCCTGGAGTGAAGGAGTAGATGAAGATCCTGAGCTTATGCTGATGGGAAACAACTCACTGTGTGTCTGCTGTACTTCTGTCCCTCTCTCAGTGGAGAGATATTTTTATTAACTCTACCATGTATTTGATATAATCAGAAGTGTCTTCACTGTGGCCTTCTGTGCAAGCTGTGGTTGAAAAGCTGTGGAAAGTGTGGAGACATCACTGAGACTTTTCCAAAGCGGTGGTTTATTATCTCATTGACCAAAGGAGTCTACAGACTTGGGGTTTTAGTTTGTTTAAACAATTTAGGATTTGCCATAATGTCTTTTAAATACTTTGCATGTTTTGAGCAATCAGACCTGAGACTGTGATGGACTGATAACAGCCTGGGAGCAGGGGCTTGCTTTTCACTTTGGTACGTGCTCAGGAAGTGGCGGGGCTCTTCCTCTTAATAATAATCTAATACCATCAGCCAGAGACCTTGCAAAAGAAGTTTCCCATGTTTTCAAGGGCAGAGAACTGAGTTGCAGTGATTTACTGAAGGTCTTGCAGCCTGTCAGAGGGGACACCAGGCTGAGGAGCTGAATTGCAGGACAAAAATTCTGCCCCTGTGTGTATGTGGTTTAGTAGCCCAATACAGCCAGGTAAAAGGAGGAGTTTATCATTCACACTGAACTCCCATCTGTGTAGTTGGGAAAGCCCAGTGTATAGGACAGCACTGGTCTGTGGGGCTGTGGAGGTGATGGCTCTGCCTCAGGTAGCAACCAGTGCTGGGATTTATCAAATATGTGCTCCAAAGCATTCAAAACAGTGCATAAATAATCATTTGAGGCTGTGCAGACTGATCCAGGTCTCCTAGCATGTTTGGTGGACAATGGGCAGGGAGAGGTGATGAAAACTCGCAGAAAGTTCCTGCAGAGAAAGCCTGAAAAAGCGAGTTGATGACTTCTCTCTTCCCAGAAACATCCAGGATGTGCTGTGGTATCTGATGAGATGGATGAACTCCTGATGGCTTGCAGGGTGGTGCAGGTATGTGGGAGGCATCCAGAGGAGTGGCCTGGTTGGAAGTGACTGTTTGGCCATCCCTGTGCCACAGACAGCAGTGTGACTTCAAGTTTATGTTCTGGCACCTCCTGAGCCTTCATGGTGGGCTCGTGTGCCCCACAGCAGGGTGGTCCAAGGGCTCTGCAGCAGAGACAGCAGCTGATGCTATTTTCAAACCCATCCTTTTGCTGTGGTTTCACTGTCTGCTGAGAAACTGCGAGGAAAGAGCCCTCCTTCCTGGAGAAAGCCTTCCCTCCCCCTGGCTCCCTGGTCCTGCTGCAGAATCAGGCTCCTCTCCAAGCACAACTGGCCCCGTGTGTCTGGCCTCAAGTTGCAGCATTCAGGCAGCATGACCTCACCTCCTGGTTTCCAAGAATAACGCGCTGCCTCCCCTGCGCCGCGCCGGGACCGGCTGCAGTGGGCGAGGTGGCTGCCACGGGCCAGCTCCAGGGCTCTGCCTTTTGCCAGGTGCCCCCCAGGCTGCCCTGTGCCCACCCTGTGCTGCTCTGCCCTTTGTGGAGGAACTGGGAGAGGGTCTTTGCAGGACCTGGCTGAGCCTGCGGGTTGGTTTTGGAGGCTGGAGTGTTTGGAGAGGGTGGATCTGAGAGGAGCAGGGTGATCTCTCCACCAGCTCCAGAGGCTGGCATGTGATCACAGCTTTGCCTGACCACTCCCCAAGAAAACCTGTTTGGAGCCTGGGCAGTTGCATTGAGTCAGCGTTTCACTGTGGTCCGGAGTTGCCGAGCATTGTGGTCATCTCTGGTGGTGACATTGGCATTGGATTTTAAAAGCCTCTGAGACCTGTATCCTGCTGAAAGTGGGTCTTACTTCCCCTATGGATGCCCCTCATCTTTCACAGCTGCAAAATGCTAAAAGCAACCTGGTCTAGTGGGAGGTGTCCCTGCCCATAAGAGGGTAGTTGGAATGAGGTGACCCTCAAGGTCCCTTCCAGCCAGCCCTTTCTGTGATTCTTTTCCTCTGTGCAAATGCATTCTCCTTTCAGCTCTCCTGGCACGAGGATGGTGTGTGTGATGTCTGCCTGGGGGCTCCTTTTGGACAGGGCTCTCCTGTGTGCAGTGTCCCTGTGGAGATGGACAGGGAGCAGCGGGGGCTGGAGCAGGGCATGCAAGAGCAAGTCTGAGTGCACAGAGCTTTAACAGCCTTTTAAACTGTTATTTCTTTGTACCTCGTGGCTGAGTCATTTCAAAGATTTCAGCCTTTTAAGATCTTACCAATTCGAGGTAGGGATTACAGCAACTGGCAGGTTTAATGGTTGCATTAACTCGCTGTTCCCTTTGTGGCCTCGGGAAAGGACTAACGGCCACGAGTCCCTGAGTGCTGGTAGATCCCCCTGACCTGAGATGACTCGAAACACAAGTTTTGCTGGGGATGCTGTGAGCCACAAAAACATCATTTGGAGGCGGGTGGGATGATACGTGCTGTTGGAAGGGGGATCCAGGATGGGGTACCAGTGTGGATCCTCTCTGAGCACTGCTGGGGGCACGTGGAGCTCCACTGTGGCTCCGTGTTCACCCTGATGCTGCTGAGGAGGATGATGGCATCTTCCCGTGGATTGGAGTCTCCCATCAGTGTGCTGCCTTGCTGTGACAATGCACTGTCCCAGTGGAGAAGGCAGGTGAGCCCCCTGGCTCACACAGCCTGCAGCTGGCACAGCCTTTGCCGTCATATGTAATGAGATTATTCAAGCTCTTGGCGTCAGGGCTGCATGTGATTCTGTGCCTGGCTGTCCTGCGAGCCACAGCCTAAACTAGAGATAAAGTTCAAAATGCAAACCCAGATCTGAATGTTCCTGGGGCGCCCAGCCAGGCTGGGACTTTGCTGCTCTGCTCCTGTTGTCCTTATCCTGTTTGGTCTATAGATTGGGGATCAGTAGAAGGATGGATTCATTTCCTTTGTCTCCATAATTAAGTTGGCTGCCTTGCTTTGTGTCCTTGGCTGCAGGTGCATCCCTGGGTGCCCCTCTTGAGTTCAGCCTCTCTTAGCTGGCCCCAGAAGAAGGAGTTTGGAGCCATTGTTGCCATGCACCTCTCAGACTGGATGAGGCTAAATCTGTGCAACAGCATGCTGGGACTCTGTGCTGTCCCTGCCTCAAGGTCTGCAGCATTGGGAGCATCTTCTGCTGAGCATTTGGAACCGGAGCAGCCGCTCTGCCCATCCTGTGTCCTCCCGGCATCCTCTGGCCATGGTACACAACACTGAGCTGGGGCAGCCTCTCGAAAGGCTCCTTGGATGTCCTGCCAAGTGTGTGTTTTCAGGGAACTGTGGCTGGAACACAGGCTGGGGCTGCTGTGGAAATCTGGCAGCGTGTCCTGTCAGGCTGCAATTCCAGGAGCTGCAGCTCATCACCTCTCGCGCCCGTAGGTGCAGGTCGGAGGCACAGCCAAGCTGGCCTTGCTTGGAAATGGGTTTGGAATCCTGGGTGTCTCTGCAGGGCTGGGGGCAAAACAGATGCAATCAGATCCAAACAAAGCAGAAAGTATGCCTGTTATCCTCAGCCTAATTTAAGAAAAATAGTAAATGAAACAAAGAGCAGGGGGAGGTGGTGTGGTGACAGGGATGTGTTTTTAATTTCAGCTCTAATGACAGCCTTTTGGCATCCATCAGCTCAGTGTTTAGCAACAATTTAAACTTGTTATATTTCCACTTGTTTTAGCAAACAGGGAGGGGCTGTGCTTGCTCACAGGTGCCACTGTGGGTGTCAGTGACCTGTCACCACTGGCTCCCACAGCCCTGCAGCTCCTGTAGCTGCTGCTTTCGGATACAGCCAGGCTGGGGGAGCCACTGTCTCCTGGAACAGCCTCCTGGCCCCCTCGAGGCTCCTGTGGGACTCTCTCTTCCTCTTGGGCCATTTCACAACCTCACTGCCATTGCATTGGGCAGATGAGAAAACCTGGGTGGCTCTTGCCTAAGTGGCTCTGCCGGTGCTGGGAAGGATGGGCTTGCCAGGAAGTTTAAACTCAGGTTATCTCCTGGAAGTCATCAGAGCTGTGAATTTGGCATTTTCCGGTGGTACCTCCCATGCCTCAGGCAGAGCAGCACTGGCACAGGGACAGGGTTGTTTTGGGGAGCCTGGAGGCATTGCAGCCCTTGGCTGGACACCTGCCTGGACTTCTGGAGAGGACATCTTCCCCCTTGCTGGCCCAGGAGCTTGGAAGAGGCTTGTGGAGGCTTTTGCTTTTGTCCTCAGTGCTTTTCCCTGCAAGGAAGGACCCTGATTGTGGGATGAGGAGCTGCGTGTTTGTGTTGGAGCAGGATGCTCACATCTCCCTCTCCATCTCCTTTTCCACCCTGCTTATTCCACTTTGGAGTTGAAACTCCCAGAATCTTTTGCTGTAAGGAAGAGCCGCTATAAAGAGCAACTCCCTGCCAGGATGTGAGATGCTCCATGGGTGGTGGGATTCAGCAGGGAGGCACTCCAGATCCTCAGGGGCTTTGGGAAGTGTCCTGGTGCTCCAATTCCCCAGCTCCTTGCTGCTGGAGGAGACAGCCAGCCTGGCGTGTCGTTAGGGATGCAAATGCTGGGCTGAGGAAGTCTGGGTGAGTAAGATGCTCAGGAGGTTCTGAACGGATTAAAATGTGGTCTTTGAGTGGTGCTGAGAGGCGCCTCCCAGGCAGCTGTGGGGCAGGAGGGTTGGGAGCTGGAACTGCTTCCCAGGAGCTTTGGAGCAGGTCTAAGGCTCGTGTCACATTCTGGGGGAGTTCATAGAAGGTGATGCCCTCTGTGTGCCTCAGTGCAGTGCTTTGGGGTGACATTCCCATTTCTGTGCCTCACCTCGAGGAGCTGCAGGGCAGGGAGGGCTCTGGCCCTGTGGGGTCCAGCTAATGAGAGCAAGGAGAGGGTTTTGGCTGCTCTTGGTGTAGCCCCTTACTCAGTTTTGCTGGGCTCTGGCAGCAAGGGCAGCCTGTCCTTGGCAGGTCAAGCACCTCTGGCTTCAACCAAAACATCCCTTTCATATTTCTTTCTTCCCAAAGTTTGCACTGAAACAACTAGGTGAGCGCCACCAAAGGAGGGTTCACCTGGGATGTGGTGGTGATGCTTTGAGGGTTTTAGTGACTGAACTGAACATCTGGATCTTATACCCACCTTGAATCCAACCTCCCCAGCAGCCCTGGAAAAAGCTTTATTGAGTGAGACAAGATGGGTAACAAAGTTTGGGTGCTGTTCGTATGGGTTATTGGAGGCTTAACTTCTCTCATGTAGGAAGTGGAAGCTCTGCTGACTCGAGGTGTTGCTCCAGGCTTGGTGTGGCCACAGGGGCAGTGCCAGCCCTGCTGCTTCCCAGAGTGCTTCAGGCTGCTGCAGGGCTGGTGTGGGGAAACGTGGGGGCTGCCGAGCCGCACAAAGGCTGCCCTGTCTGCTCTTTGGCTTCCCCCAGCCCTGAGCTCTTTTCCTGAATAAGTGGGATTGAAAAAGCTTAAATTCAGACAAAGCAGGATCCAGGAGCCCCTGGTTGACCCGGAGAGAGCAGCTGCCCCCTGCTCACCCCGTGCCCTGGGGCTGCCTCTGCATGGGGGTCCTGGTTGATGCTGCCCTGGGAAGAGGTGGTGTCTGTCAGGCTGTCTGTTGAGAGAGGTTTCTTTTTAAAAGCTGGGTATGGGAATGCTCAAGAACAGCTTGGTGTGCCAGAGGAGCAGCAGTAGCTGCAGGAGTAGATTTTTTTGTTAGTTTGTTTAAATATCCCCATCTTTATCCTTTTATCCCCTTTCCATTTTAATCTAACAGGCAAAATGGGTCCAAGCCACTTGCTGGTGTATTTGGTAAGGAATCAAGTAGCCTGCTGGTAAACACTGTTGAGCAATGAATTACTGGACATCCATGGAAGGATCAGCCAATCTTTCCCAAGTGTTCCCTACATATGTTTTTGCTGTACATTGAAAAGATGCAAATGCATAAAACCTCTGCTGTCAGCCCAGGCTGAATCAGGTTGGATGGGGCTCTGAGCAACCTGGGCTAGTGGAAGGTGTCCCTGCCCATGGCAGAAGGCTGGAAGGAGATGAGCTTTAAGGTCCCTTCCAAGCCAAACGATGCCATGGTTTGGTGACCCCTCACTCCGTGCTGCTTTCTGTTGGGCAGGACGTCTTCATGGGACAGACCAGCCTTTCCCTCTTGATAACTCCAACAACAGACAGCTTTCCTCTGGTGTTTTCAGAAGTTTGTGCACCCAGGCACTTACTGGTGAGTTTTACACACTTGTTGGCTGAGGTATTTTGAGGTTATGGTGCTGACTGGGACACTGGTGGTCCGGGCTCTGTCCCAGCTTCACCAAACCTCCCCAGCTCTGGGGCCGCGCGGCTGCTGCCAACAGGTGTCGTGGAGGCTCTCGGGGCTGCCAGCAGCCTGGAGGGAGCTAAGAATAGCCCCTGTGTCCTGAGAGCTTTAATGTGGTGCCAGCAGGATGCAGAGAAGGTATTTTTTCAAAATAGAAACACAACTGTGTTTTCCTGCTGGCTGAAGCAGTCTCGGGATGGCTGCTGTGGAGGAAAGAGGGGCTGGAAAGGAGGAGTGCCCTGCTTGGCCCCTTGGGCTTGCAGGGTGGCAGGAGGCTCTTGGATTTTCACTGCATTGCTTCAGAGTCCAGGATTTCCCCTAAAATACTGACTGCAGTGGTGGGTAATGTGGAGTGTGACCTTAGATAGTGTTGGGTCTCAAGTCTTGAGTGTTGCTTGGCTCAGTGTTGTTGGTGTCCCATCTGCTCTTCTGCAGGTCCTGTTGAGCACTGGGGATGTGCAGCTCTGTGATGGAAGGAAGGGGAGGAGGAGAGCAGACTGTGGGGCAGGGACAGCCTGGCTAGGGCAGGGAGACTGCAGTGAACAGCCCTGGCTCTCAGTGAGCAGCTCTGCTAGGGGTGTTTGGGGGAGATGGCAAAGGAGAGGGTGGTGGGGTATGCCTGCCATGAACAGCTCTTAATCATCCAGAGGGATTCAATCCTCACCTTCCCTTCTGCCCCTTCATTGGCATCCCCTCTCATTCCAGGCATTGCTGCCCCTCTCCTTGTCCTGTGCATCCCTGGGGGTGGTCTCCTGCTCTGGCTGCATCAGAGCTGACAGTGCTGGAGGTTTTTAGCTGCTGTGCCATGTGAGAGGAGGAGGAGGAGGAGGAGGAGGGCTGTTGGTGGCTGGGGGGCCCAGCCTCGCCGAGCGCCCGTGCAGACAAAGGCGTGCTGTGAAATCCCCGTGTCGCTCCTGGCCTGGCCCTCCCCTGCTCAAAACAGACCCACAGCGGCCACCCAGCGTGGGAGCTGCTTGTCTCACACGGGGAGGAGCCACAGTCCCAGCCCTGAGACTCTGACAGCCTGTGAACCACTGTGGGCACGTGCCTGGTGTGGGTTCCCCATGCAGGTGGGGGGTGGGTCCCAGCACCGGGGGGATGCTCCACTCTGCATCCCTGCAGGGACCACCCCGCAAAACCCAGCATCATGGCTGGGTTGCACATCCCAGGCTCATCTCAGGAAGGTGTTTGCTGTGCCCTGGTGTTGACAAAGCCCGTGACAAAGGTGAAACTGTGTTAAATAAACAGCTGAGAAAGAACAGAATGATGCAAAACGTGCTGTCGTCACTGAGCTTTGAGGGTGCGTAAATGGAACCCTCCTCAGGCTTGGCACTGGTGCAGGAAACACAGCCCGAGGCCGTGCTGCTCCCAGTGCCGCGGGTGAATGATGCTTCAAGAGAGGTTGGCCTTGATGCAGCTTTGTGCTTTGGCTTGTTTTTTTCCTGCTTTAAATATATATGTATTTATTTATGCTGCTCTTAGACCTGTGTTGAAAGGCAGCAGGAAGGATCACTGTGCTGGGGGGGTTGGCAGACACTCATCTATCCCATGGAGGGCCTCTGCCCATGGGCTGAGCCCTGGGAAACTTCATTTTTGGGCAGAGTGTGAGCCCAGGAGCTGCTGGGAAGCGTTGGGTGTTGTGGGGCTTCTGGCAGGGCTTTGTGGCTCCAACACTCACAGGCATGGATCTGGGCCAGCCAAACCTCTCCCTGAAATCCCTTCAAGCTTTAAATGTAAGGAATGGGTGGTCATGTCCAGGAACAAAAGCAGTTCTGGGATGTAGCTGTGGGGAATGCAAAGCTGCCCCTGGGGTGGGAGGTAACAGTGGGATCCGGCAGTGTTGTCCCAATGATTGGTGTGAGGCTGGTGGAGCAAGGGATCCAAAAAGATGCTCCGTGGGCTGTGTGGTCCATCTATGTGACATGGAGGGGAAGCCCCGGCCGTGGGATGTGGGGCTGGTGGAGGTGGCACCGCGCAGAGCCAGAGAGAAGGGGTTTTTCAAGCTGTGCCTGTGGGAGTGGAGCGCAAAGGACATAGGTCAGCGCTGAGTTAATGGTTTACATTAAGAGTTTACTTCGGTATTAATCACACCTGCAAATATCAACCACTTCCTATCATAAAAGCACATCTGTGCGCTTTTCCGTTCACCTCATCAGCTCTGATAGATCCTGCAAGGGACAGGCCTTGGGGAGGGGTTGGGAGGAGGAGCTCACCCTGGCCCCAAGCTCTTCAAGGAGGTGGAAGTGCTGTGTTGGAGCAGATCCACTGGCTGCTCCTGAGGGAACATACCCGCCCTTCCTGGGGCTCCTTATTTTCCTTTCACTTTGGATTGTGTGGATAAAAGGCCCTGGCAGATGCAGCAGAGGCGTGCGGGGTGCAGGGGATTGGTTTGCAGAGAGGGGTCTCTGAGCATCCCCCCCAGAGCAGCTCCATTTGGAGCAGGGCTGTGGCTTCTGCTGGCCCAAGACAGACTGTCCCTTCCCTGCATCATGGTGGCTCCTTGTGGGAAGGGACATCTTGGATGCCTGTAGAAGGGGGTGGGCTGGCTTGGGGCATTTTGGCCATCATGATCAGCTTTGTTCCCATCGCATTCATGGGGAGGTTGGCCAGGGTGGTGGCTCTATCACTCCAGCCAGACCTGCTTCCTGGGACCTCTGGCAGACCTTCTGCATGCCCAGATGTACATGGGATCTTGCTAACCATGGCTCATGCCTGGGCTGATCCTGGCTCCTCATGCCAGCCCCGGTGCCTCCAGGAGAGATGAGCATCGGGTGAGTCAGCAAAACCCAGCGCTGCTGCTGATGGATGGAAGGAAGAGGATGATCCCAAAACAAAAACATGGGACTGAATAAGCCCCTAATTTTGTTTTTCTCAGATATGTGAGGCTGAAACTCTTTATTTCTCTTCATTAAACACCAGCTCCAACCTGCTGCTGCTGCGTGACTCAGTGGGGATGCTTCGTGCTGCTGCCATGTTGCCATTTACCTGCTTTGACACTTTGCTGTGAGTTTTGCAGCCGCCTCCCACCCACCTCCCTTTCTCCTCTCTCCACCCTCCTCATCCACGATGTCCCCACAATGCTGGTGCCCTTCCCTCAACACCCAGGGTGCTGCTTCTGGGTACCCACTTTGGCACTTGAAATCAGTGTGCCAAGAAGCTTTTTTGCTGCTGGGAAATGGGCTCTGCAGAGCGGGGCTGGCCGGGGGCAGCACCCCGTTAGCACGGGGGGCACGGGCCCCTGGCAGGTGGCTCTTAGTTAAGCCCAGGCCTCTCTTCTGCTCCTTGCCTTTGTGCGCCTCGAGAGGCTTTTGTTGCAGGCTGAAAAGGCTGAATAGCTGCTGCATCTGTCGCGGGGAAGGGCGAGGAAATGTTCAGCAGATGCCCTGGGCAGGGGGGCTGCGGGGCGGGGGGTCCCGAGCATCCCCCGCTGGGCACGGACCCCCATGGGACCTACCGGCAGGGCAACTGGCAGCACCCGGGCACGGAGGGTTGTGCAACCAAGGCAGGAGAGTGAGGCCCCTTGTGAAAGCTCCGGGCAAGAGCTGCCTCTTCCCTCCTTTCCATCCTCCACCCTCTTGCAAAATCGCCCACAGAAGCAGGGACGAGGTGCCCGCTCCGACATCTGCCTCTGCTCTGACATCTGCCTCGGCTCCGACATCTGCTCCTGGAAGGGAGTTCAGCTCACTTCATGCCTGGCTTGTTGCTCGTCTCAGGCCACGCGCTGGCAGAGCTTTCCCTGAGCTCGCTGCGGTGGCTCCAGGTCTTCCTGTGAGCGCTCCCGTAATTCAGGCTCAGAGAATGCGGCCGAGCAGCTCAAGTGTGTGTGTGTCAGTTCATGTTTGCTCAGCCTGAGTTGCCTCTCCTGTCTTGCTCCCTGTTTGTAGCTCTTTCTAGTCTAAATAATTCTCTCTTGCTGGGGATCCTTTTTCCAACTGTTCCATCTTCCTCGAGGCCAGAGAACGTGGAGGAGCCTTTTGTTCGTGGCAGGGGAGAATGGAGCTGGCTGTGCTTGTGTCTTGGCTGAACAGTCAAAGCCTCAGCATCCACCCAGGCGCTGATGGCACCTCTGGAAGTTTGGTAGCTGATGCCTGGTGCTGTTCTGCCTTGCAAGCCATGAAGCTTGAATGAAGCCACCCTGTGAGGGAGCAGCAGTCACCCTTCCAAACAGTCCCCCTGGTGTGGCAGGCTGGGACACTGCCAGCCTCATGCCCGGCTCCTCCTTCTCCTCTCCTCTCTGGCTTTCTCCAGGCAAAAGAGATGTGGAAGATGAAGCTTTTGCGTGGTCTGTTGGGGCTTAAAACCCTCTGCCTGTGGCTCTGTGTGTGTGGGCAGAGCAGTAATGCTCCCCAGCTTGGGAAAGTCCCATCACCTCTGTCTGGGCAGGGCAGGTCGTGGTGGGTGTAAGCAGCGGGGATGGGGTTAATGTAAGGGTTTATATAAGAGCCACGACGATGTGGGGGAGGTTTCCTGAGCTGCACGTTTAATTGTTCTTGCTTTGTGGTTGAACCATGAATTTCCCTCTGTTTGGTAACATAATTCCTCTTATGGGCTTTGGGACTCGTGATTTCATTTCTCTTCTGTAGTTCATAAACAGTAAAAGCGGAACGAAGCTTTGCTGCTCCCATGTCCTTCTGCCCTCTCCCTCTGAACTGGGGGAGACTGGGGCAGCTTTGGGGTGATTACCTGTGGGCTCCCCAAATATTCTGGCATTAAAGGCTCAGTTCAGTCAGGGGCTTTGCCTTTCTGGTGCTGCATGAGGTGGGAACAACATGTGCAAAGCTTCCAGGACTGGCTCTCCAAATGTGTAAAGCAGCTGACACCAGTTGGCAACGAGTTTGCAGGGGAAGATTAGAAGAGGAAAATCCTTTGAAGAGAAACCCTTTTGCTTTATTAGGAAAAAATGCTCCTTGCCCTGTGTTAGCAGGGTCAGGGGAATCCAAAGCCTCTGTGTGTGATCCAGGGAGAGGGAACCTCTGCTTTGCTTCCCTGCTGATAACTGGGGAGGAATGACAGCTTGTCTCTCTTCACTGTAGGTTTATTCTTGCTGTAACTTAAGAAGAGTTTATTTTAACCCCTGTGGTGCAGACAGGTCCCGAGGGGACCTGCTGGGGATGGTGTGGGGTCTGGGTAAGCTCTGTTGGAGGGGTGGTTGCTGCACAGGTGAGGCACACAGTGTGTGCTGCTCTGCTGGGGACTGAGGACAATCAGGTGTGATCAAAATACACACGGAAATAAACCTACACTGCCTGCAAGAGCAGCTGGAGTGCCCGGGATGAGCGTGGGGTAAAGAGGGGCAGCCTGGGCAAATGAACAGCTCAAGGTGCCAGTGTGGGCCTGATCCTCACTTTCCTTGGAATTGCCTGTGGGAGGAGAGTTTCTCCTGTGCAAGCTCTTGGACAGGGATATCTTGCCAATCTGGGTGAGCGCAGCGTGTTCATGGCTCAGTGAGAGGAGAAGTGTTTGGGCCTGCTGTGGCACCCATGGCGAGGAGCAGCAGGACATTGTCCTCAGGGACCTCCTGATGTGCCAGTGCAGCAGAGAGCTTCCTTTTCCTTCCTTTTCCAACCTGCTGTGACTCATGGAGCACCATCCCAGGAGGAGGAGGAGGCGAGACTGAATCAGTGGTGCCTGAGGACACGCACGATGAGGGAACGTGAGCGTGGGCGGCTCCAGCCCCCTTGTTTGCTCCAGTGCCTTCCTTCCTCCCTTCCTTCCTTCCTTCCACGTGCCCACCCACCTTTGCTGGGCTTGCTGGGAGGTGATGGAGGGGAAATTCAGCTCCGCATGCTGCCAAGTGAATGGAACAAAGCCCCCAGCCCTCCTTTTGAGCTGAAGCTCATTTTCAATGCCTGCAGGAACGGGCTGGAGCCTGGCTTTGGGTCTGGCTTTGGGTTTGGCCTTGGCCTTAGGTTTGCTCCCAGGGTGCTGTCCCCCTGCAGACATCCCAATGCAGGAGTTGTCCCCAGGGTTTGTCTTTCAAAGGTGCTGAAAAGCCCAGAGCTGCTCCCTTGAGGAGCTTTTGCTGCTGTCAGGGTCCTGAGCATGTGGGGACTGGGCTGTGCCATCCACTGATGGGACCAATTTTGGAGCTTGAGGGTTTTAATGAAGCTAATGAGTGTGTTTAGCTTTGCACAGAACTAATTTCTCTCGCAGCATGGAATGGCTCCTGAGGGAGCTGGGCTGAGCCAAGGCACAGGATGGCAGCAAACACCTTCTGCCAAAATCTCAGAGGTGTCAAGCTGCTTCCAGGGGAGCTGGAATGTGGCTGAAAGCTGAATTTCTTCCCTAACTGCCAGGAGGGTGGAGTGCCTCTTTCCCTGCTCTCCCTCCTTTCCTGCAGGGAGGTGCCCTAGTGGGAAGCAGAAATGGGATGGGGCAGAGCTCTGGATTGTCACAGCTTTCCTGGTTGTCCCCTGTCCCATGCCATGTTGAAGGTGCTCTGCTGATGAGCTGAGGGCTGGAGATGTGCACTGGCTGCAAATGTAACACCAAAAGCATGTAACAGCTGTAAAGGGAAAGGGAAAGGAATGAAACTCCTCTATGTATGACCCTGCCTGGGTTTGCTCCGAGGTGGTGGAGCCTCCTCTGCAGCTCTGCCCTTGTGCCCTGTCCAGGGACACTTGTGTAACTCGGGATCTGGTTACTGCCCAGCTCAGCTGCCAGAGCCTCTGCTCCAGCCAGAGCAAGCAGGTAGGGCAGCATTTTATGTCTGAAATGATGAAGAGTTTGATCTCCACAGAGCCCTCCCTTGGAAGAGGAACAGGAGATAAGAGATGGAAAAGCTGAACCGAGAGCAACTGTGGGTTTTGGGGGATTTCCAGCAGCTTGTCCCATCTGCTGTCCTTGCTGCTTTGCTAAGGGTTAACCCTGGTTGTGCTCCAGTTTACTGACGTTGCAAAATCTGCTGGGGTAGGATGGGGGCAGTTGGCCCTTGCCGAACCTCAGGGAAACACGAGGTGCTTTTCCCATCCCAGCCTCCTTGTTGCAAGCCAAGAAATATAAATCTTGCTGTGGCCAGAGGCTGCCCTGGATACCAGAGCTAATTTAGGGATGTGGGCAGTGTCACCACACCCCCCCAAATACGTCCGATGTGAAGTTCCTGTGACCGGAGCAATGCTGGGATGTCACACACCAGCGGTTTCACTGCTGGCTGTGGCCAAGGAATGGGAGGGAAAGTTGTCAGCTGTGGGAGCTTCTGGTTCCCACATAAAGAGTAGAAACTGGTGGGAGCACAGCTCTTGCCCTGCCTGGACCAGGATGCGATGGTGCTGTCCCACCCCCGTATCATGCTTGGCACATTCCCAGCTGCCCAGGGCACAGGAGCTGGTACCTGTGCTGAGGGCAGGATGTTGGGGGGGACAGCAGGTGATGCTGGGCCTGTGGGCTGGTTCTGCCATGGCTTGGGCATCATCATGTCCTTCCTGCATTGGTGATGGCTTTCCCCACGCAGCCTCAGTGCATCTGGCCTTCAGCTCTGCATCACGCCACCGTCATCTACCACTGGGAACATTTCCTAAATTAACCAAATCATGCCCTCAATGAGGCTTAATCTGCTCCTCTCAAAGCCTCTCCATCACCTCTCCATCCCTGGCTGGCAGGGGGTAGAAGGAGCAGCTGGATCAGAACTGTGTGTTCCAAGAGCACCGGGGCAGCTGTTTGCTCCCGGAGGGTGCCCAAGTACAAAAACAACCACCAAGGCTGTGCTGGTACAGGTAATGGAACCTGCTGCCTCCCACTTCATTAAAAAGACAATTAATCTCCTTTAAAAGTGCTCTGAGTGACCTCTAAAAATGGGATGTATTTTGCTGAACCTCTCCTCTTTGTCTCCTGTGCAGAATGATGTTAACTAGCTGCTTCCTGCTGTTCCATTTTCCCAGCACATAATTACAAATCAAGTTTTTTTCTCTTCAGCTTCCTGGCTCCCCAGGCCAGGATCTTTGGAGCAGGGCTGCAAATAGCCAAGCTTTTCTGCATGCCCCTTGCATGGCTCCTTAAGGGGCTGGTGCTACATTTGTTGTGGTTTTGGCTTCCACAGGATCCAGGTTTTAGGGTAATTAAGCAGTAGAGGAGCAAGGAGGGGCTGTCCAGCCTCCTGCTCTGTCTCCCTTTCATCCTGGGGCTGTTAGTGCAAGTGATGTCAAGCAGTTGTGCAAAGGTTGGCTTGGCCACTTTGGTCCTTGCTGAGCTTCCAGATGGTTTGGGGCCAGAAGCCATCCTACACCCCAGGTACCATCACAGGCTTCCACTGGCATGGGTTTCCTCCACCTCAGGAAGCAGGAGAGCTGAGGGGGTGGGAGAGGTGTGAGCAAACCCCTGGATGGATGGGGTTACAGGTGGGTGGCTGAAGGGCACATCCTGTTTTGCCTTTCCCTGTGGCAAAGGACAGTCACTGTTCCAGCCAGGAATGCAAATTGCCATTACCCTGCCAGGGTTGTGTGAGCACCATCAGTGAGTGTTTCACCCATGAACAGGCAGTGTGTGGGTTTTGGGACTGCACTGAGCATTAACCTCATTCCTGTGAAATCCCCCCTGTGCTGGGCACCACTCTGGGTCCTGCCAGCCCAGTGAAGCATCCCAGGGTTGATGCTTCCATGCTCCTGGAGCTTGTCCAGGAGAGGTCAGAGGGGTCAGAAGTGCTTTTCTGTCTAAGTCTTAGTAAAATGACCAAACCTTCTGTTTTCTGCTGATGAACACAGAGGGAGGGGGTGTGTTTCCACATCCCCCTGCTCCGAGGTGCAGACCTGCTCCAGAGGGTGTCTCACTGAGCCCAGCCCTGAGAGCTGCCAGAGACAGGAAGGAAAATGAACTACACTAAAGATAGACACGTTTGTTGCTCTATATTTAGGAGCATAATAATTAAGGCTGGTTGTTTATCCTGACAAACAGGGTAATTAATAGTCCGTGGCAGACGAGCAAATCCTTCCTGCACCTGGGAACTGTGAGTTGTCTTTGGGAAGGGCAGAGGCCTCATTAAAGAGTTAGAGAGAAAAGCAGCTATTTAGGAAACATCTGCCTGTTTGCTTTGTCCCCTCACCAGGCACATGTGGCCAGGGGCTGGTGGCCTCTGAAGTTGTGGTGAGGGAACTTCTGTGGTCAGCCCACATGTAAGGGCAGGAGAGTCCTGCTGGACCCACGGAGCAGAAGGCTCATGGATGGGAAGTGACAAGGGGGTGTGCAAAGCAGGGAGTGAGTGTGGCTGGTGTCACCCAGGCGTGCAGGGTGTTGGTATCAGGGTGCAGAATTTGCCTCGTGAATGGAGTAGGTCTTGCTGGTTGAGCACTGGGGAGGCAGAGAGGTGACAGACAGGCAGGATAAACTTTGACCAGCCTTGAAAGGAAGGGCAGGAAGGTTCTGAGGGCAAATGGCTTCTCACTCTTCCCACTAGATGGGGATGGAGGCATTATCAGAGAGTGTCTCGCTGCGCCTCTAAGGGAACACTCACGTTCAGCCTTTGCCCCTGAGCCTTCTCTGGTGTGCCAGCAAGGGCTCGTGGCCTGGCTCTTTGAGGGGCTCAGGGCTCATGGGGTCTCGCTTCTCCCACAGATGCTGCAGGACTGCCCCAAGGCCCGCAGGGAAGTGGAGCTGCACTGGAGAGCGTCGCAGTGCGCGCACATTGTCCGCATCATGGATGTCTACGAGAACCTCTACCAGGGGAGGAAGTGTCTGCTCATCGTCATGGAGTGGTGAGTCCCCAGCTCAGGGGCACTCCCAGCCCTGCAGGGTGCTGGGGGTGATGCCAAAGGCGGGCTGAGCATCTTGCAGCAGCACTGCCAGGGTGCTGGGGACCCCAGGGAGGTGCTGTGCCAGGGGATGCCACCTTCAGGCCATCAGGATGCGTGACCTGGGAGCGGTGCTGGTGTTGGAGGGATGGCAGGAGCTGTGCTGGCTCTGAGTCATTCTGAGAACTCGCTTGGCTCTCACTCGGCTCTCGGGCCTATGGTTCTCACAGGTAGATCATAACCAAACTCGTTTTGGCCATTAAAAGTCGGGGTAGTCAGCGGGTTCCTGGCAGCCCGCGGTGGGTCTGTGGAGGAGCAGCCACGCTGAGCTGGCACGTCTGTTAGTGCTGTGGCACCTCCTGCAGCAGCAGTTGAGTGACTCTGGGTCGGGTAGATGTTTGATATAACCTGGGGAGGAGGAATGAAGGGGAAAGTATTGAAACCACATCCCAACCGCAGCTGTGATTTGATGCAGCTTCCTTGCCAAAACCTCTCCTCTGGCAAGCTGGTAGGTTGCCTGGGGGGGCAGTGGGTGCGCGGAGTGCTGCGAGTGGCACTGGGGCAGGCGGCACAGGCAGGGGCACAGGCTCTGAGAGCCACAATGGGACACTGGGCAGCCAGGGATGGGAAAGGTGTGTGTGGTGTGGAAAGAAGGAGTAGCTGAGCAGTAGGAAAGGAGTCCCCAGGACTGTCTCTGAGAGCTCCATCCTGTCCGAGGGATGCTCTGGGTGTAACGCCCATCACAGGACAGTGTTTGGGTACAGCATGAGCACGGTGTGTATCCTTCCTCACGTCCTCCCTGCAGGGCAGGGACCTGAGGGCTGCACACTATTGGTATTGCAGATGTTTGGTGAGCGTCAGGGGTGCTGGCAGGAGATGCTATCGGCACTGGGAAAGCAAGGAGCTGTTTCTGCTTGACTTAGATAAGGCAGGGACAGGAAGCACCATTATCCCTGCTCATGGAGAATTCTCCTCTATCTCACTCTTGATCTCTCTGGGAGCTGAGTTTTTCCTGAGGGTACCCGAGGAGGGAACCATGCCAAGGGTCCCATGGTGCTTCTCCAATACCTCACAGGAGACCTGGCTCTGCTGCAGTGGGGTCCAGGCTCTGCCTCCCCCAGGCCATCACTGAACCCATCTCGGGGCTACTAACGCCTCATCCGTGCCCTGAGCTTGGCTCAGCACTTCTGCCCGGGGTTTGTGCTGTGAAGGGATTTGTCTCATCAGCAAAAGGAGGGCAGGTGTGCTGGGAGTGCTCTCACCACCTTCAAGCCACATTTGCTGTCTTTACTGTAGACGTGTTTCTGTGGGCTGGTGGGGTGACCACGTCCGCCTGCGCGCAGCGTCTCCACTGCCGGCGTGAAGCCTCTGCCCTGCTCATTTCTGGAAGGAGGAGGCTCTAAATCACCCCACACCCAGCAGCACCCACCCAAGGGCTTGGATGGAGAAGGGCATTGTTTCTTGATTGTGCAGCTCCTAGCTGAGCATCAGAGGTTTTGGCACTGCTGGTGGACCCAGAGCATCTAACTCCTCCTGCTTCTCTTCCAGCTTGGATGGTGGGGAGCTCTTCAGCCGAATCCAAGACAGAGGAGACCAGGCCTTCACAGAACGGGGTATGGAGCCCACAGGGTGCTGGGGTTTTGTCTTTGGACCACATTTTGATGTGTCTCTGGTTTAGTCTGTTCCCTCAATGCCTCCTTCGGATCCCCAGCAGAGTTTTGCACTCAGGGAATGAGGAATGTGGGTGCAAGTGGTTTTGCTTTTCATGTTCAGTTGAGAGCAGGGTTAGAGGATGTTTTCTCAGCTGCCCCTGCACCTTGTCTGTCCCAGTCCAGCACAAGCAGGAGATTCAATGATCTTTAGAAACACCAGCCTCACTCAGAAAATGAACTCCAAGGGCTGTGGTTCTCATAAATCTCGTTAATCTCATCCCCTCTACTCCTGTGGCCAGGAAAAGCAACTACACAACCCAAACCCTGAACCCATTGCCCTCTCAGCTTTCCATGTACCATGGGAAACATTCCCAACTGGATTTTCTGTTGATTGGGGTCCATCATGGTGTGAGCCCCTCCTTGGGTACTGAGATCAGGGCTGGACCCTGACCCATCCCTTCTCCTGGGAGTTTCTGGGGACTGCAGCTCCTGACCCAGGGATGGGTGCTGGATGGGCCTCCATGGAAAGAGGCTCTTGAGGGAGAGGAAACCCCTTTGGTCTCAGGCAGGCTCCTTGGTTTGTAGTTTTCAAGGGAGTAGTGCTCATTTTAACTTGCTTATGAAGGCTTAATGATGGTTTCTTTGCTGCTTCAGAGGCTTCAGAGATCATGAAGAGCATTGGGGAAGCCATCCAGTACCTGCACTCCATCAACATCGCGCACCGGGATGTGAAGGTACAGTGTGTTTTCACCCGGGGGTGCTGAGCCCCCTTGGCCTGTGCCAGTGCCAGGCTGCTCCAGCTCTGCTGCTCACTTCTTCTCCCTTGTGTGTTCACAGCCAGAAAACCTCTTGTACACCTCCAAAAGGCCCAATGCTGTGCTAAAACTCACAGACTTTGGCTTTGCTAAAGAAACCACCACGCACAACTCCTTGGCCACCCCGTGCTACACCCCGTACTATGTGGGTAAGTGCCTGGGGGGTCTGAGCTTGCAGGGCTGGAGGGCTGGAGGGCAGAGCTGGGGGGGTTTGGATGTGCAGCCCATCACCTCTGCATCCAGCCTGGAGCCTCAGTTGAAGTCTTGTGCTGAGGGCAACAATTTCCACAGCTCCAAGCGGTGCTGCCCAGAGTGCCTGGAGCTGTAGGTGGCTTTTTGGTGCATCCATGGGATGGTCACTTCTCTTTTACCTGGTGCTGCCACTTGGACTCAGAAGTTTTTCCCTCTTTCAGCCCCGGAGGTGCTGGGCCCGGAGAAGTACGACAAGTCCTGTGACATGTGGTCCCTTGGTGTCATCATGTACATTCTGTAAGTCTGATGGTCCCTCTGCAACCTGCCAGGGTCAGAAGAGGGGATGCAGGTTTTGAGTTTGTCTGGAGGGGCAGAACCTTTCCCAGCTGCACTGCTCCTACTCCTGGCACTGCCCTGTGCCCTGCAGGTGCTGCTGGGGAGGTTTTTGGGGTGGCACACTGACTTTCTTCCCTCTCCTGGCACAGGTTGTGTGGGTACCCCCCCTTCTACTCCAACCATGGCCTGGCCATCTCTCCTGGCATGAAGAAGCGAATCCGAATGGGCCAGTACGAGTTTCCCAATCCTGAATGGTCTGAAGTGTCAGAGGAAGGTAAGTGGGGTGCCCAAAGTGGTTTTTCCCCAGGCCAAGGTTTCACTTTGGGGTCAGCCCTGTGTCCAGCAATGCTGTGAGGACTGGGGGGAGCCTGGGCATATTTTGGGGCACCTCTCAGATGCAGCAGCTTTGCCTCTTTGCTTGTGAGGCTTTTGCTGAAGGGTTTGCCCTGGGTGAGCCCTGTGACTCACAGGAGGGGTGTGTAGGAGTTTTGGGAGCACAGGGAGAGCCCCCCTGGGACCTACTAATGCCTGTCCCTGCTCAAACCCTTCCAGTTAAGCAGCTGATCCGCAATCTGCTGAAGACAGACCCGACCCAGCGTATGACGATAACGGAGTTCATGAACCACCCTTGGATCATGGTGAGGGCTGGGTGGAGGAGCAGCAGGATGGGGTGGGGATGTGGCTGGGGCAGCGCTGGGATGGGACAGGCTGCCTGCAGCTCCCAGCTCACACTCCTCCTCTCTTGGCAGCAATCCATGCAGGTGCCCCAGACCCCACTGCACACCAGCCGTGTGCTGAAAGAGGAGAAGGATCTGTGGGAGGATGTGAAGGTAAAAACTCTCCCTTTGCTGTCTCCAGTGCTCTGCACCCTGGTGTCCTCTGGGGACTGTCCTCTCCTGTCTTCTCATTGCAAATGGGGACAATTCATCATTCCTGTGAGAGTCCAAAAACTGTGTAGTTGTGGCACTTGGGGACATGATTTAGTGCAGACCTGAAAGTGCTGGGTTAACCATAGAATCATAGAATAGTTTGGGTTGGGAGGGACCTTAAAGATCATCTTATTCCAACTCCCTGCCATGGGCAGGGACACCTCCCACCAGCCCAGGTTGCTCCAAGTCCTGTCCAACCTGGCCTTGGACACTTCCAGGGATGGGGCAGCCACAGCTTCTCTGGGCAACCTGTGGCAGGGCCTCACCTACGTCACAATAAAGAATAAGGTTGGGTGATGATCTTAGAGGGCTTTTCCAGCCTTAACAATTCCCTAATTCTAATTTGGGCATGGTGTGAGCGTGCTGGCTCATGGGGAGACCTGTGCTTTGGAGGGAGCTGGAAAAATCATCAGTGGGACACTTAGGTCCTGTGGGATTTTATTCCCATGGGCACCAGCTATTCTGGGGGTCCCTTTGCTGATGGCTCTGCCTGTGCCCACAGGAGGAGATGACAAGCGCTCTGGCCACCATGAGAGTGGACTATGAACAAATCAAGATCAAGAAAATTGAAGATTCCTCAAACCCTTTGCTGATGAAGAGGAGGAAGAAAGCCAACCCCACCGAGCCCGCTGCACTGCCCCACTGAGGGTGCCCTGTGCCCACTGGCCCTTGAGAAAGCAATAACTATATATATATATTTTTTAAGAAAAAAAAAGACAAAACAGACTGTTATATCAAGCGCATGGAATTCAGACGTTTATACCAGACTAGTTATTTTTAGCTACTCACCTGTGTTTCTGACCTTCCTGGAGCAGGTGGTGAGATCCCCACCAGGTCCACACCTGTGGCCGAGGATTTTGTCCTGTAGGTGAAACGCCGCCAATAATTGAATTTTTATTTTTCTTTGTGAAACAGTTTTGATTTATATTTCCTTTTTCCTTCCTTCCAAAGACATGGAAACTCCTGTGGTGACCTTTTTAGGGCATATAACGTATAAATATTTTTTAAAAACTGCTGTAGAGCTGAAAGCCGGGCAGCGTGTTCCCTGTGTGGGTGCTGGCTAGAGATGGGCTCCAGGCTTGGGAGCGGGTTGGGGGGACAGGGAAGGAGAGCTGCCTTCCCCCCTGTCCTGCTGTACATGGCAGGGCTGGCTTGGGGGGGTCTCTGTGGCCACCATGCTGCTTCACTGGCCAGGAAACTGATGCTTTCAAAGCACAGTAGCCAAACCCAGCCCCTCACCTCTCCCTGCCTTGGAAGCCTGGGCTCTGCCCGGCGGCAGCGCCGTCCGTGTGCTCTGTCTGTGCGTGGGGTGTGTGTCGTGTCCGTGGGCCTGGAGCTGCTTGTGGCTCCCCTGCCGTGGCCACCACAGTGTACCTGTGCCTGGAATCCAGTTCTGACCTCAGGGGTGGGCAGGGGGGCGAGCAGGAGGCCAGTGCCCCCCGTACCCCCTGCTCTGCAGGGATCTGGGGAAAACGTGTCCCTGCCACCTCTGCCTGATCCCACAGGCCCTGGCTCCATGGAGGGTCCATGGGGACACATGGATGGGAGGGGGTGGAGGTGGCACAGGGGCTGTATCTTGAGCCAGGATGGCAGCACTGACCCCTCCCTGGCTGGAGCTGGGGGTCCTGCTGCCCCCCCAGTGTGGCTCCTGCTGGGAGCAGGAGGGCTGCTCTGAAGTCTTTAGTCCATGAATGATTATTATTATTATTTGTCACAATGTTTCACTTCGTTAAATGTGTTCGAATGGGAAAAACGATTTTTTTAAGGCAATGTTTAGTTTTTAGGTGATCTTTTAGACACTGTGTGGAACTTCAATTTGTTTTAAAAACCGGTTTTTATCCCTTTTTTTTAATTATTTTTTGTCTGTTGGCTTCTACTAATCCTCCTGGTCTGCTCTTCAGTCCTTTGGATTAAAGACACTTAAAGCGTCACCCAGTCTCTCCTCCTTGCTTGTGTGGCTGTGAAGAAACCCCCCAGTGCTCCAGGCTGTGTGGCCTCTCCCCCAGTGTCCTAAAATTGCTGTTTTTTCCACCAAAGAGGCTGAGCTGCCCGGGATGTTCTCTGGTGACACAGCATCCCTGTGGAGTCATCCCTTTGCTTGGGGACAGTCGCCCGAGGTCTCGTGGCTGTGTCTGTCTTGGCTGCTGCAAACAGTTTCCTCCCCAGCACCTGCTGGGTGGGGCTTTGGGGATGTGGGGTGTGGGATGTGGGCCATGGGATGTGGCACACGTGGCCGTGGGTGCTGCGCCTGGGTGCCGGCAGGGGACACTGCGCATCCGGTGTCGTGGGTGCTGGGACACATGTGGCCCCGGCGGCTGGGGCTGTGTCGTGTCCCCACTGCCACCCCTGTGCCAGGGAGGGATTATTGGGAGCTGCTGCTGCTGGTGGCAGTGCCTGCTGCTGGAGGGGAGGAAGTGGCGTCCTCACCCTCATCCTCCTCCTGCTCGTGTTGGGGAAGAAGCAGGATGGTCCTGCCACAGCTCCCTCGGCAATCCTGTGCATCCCTGCTCTGTTTACAAGAGTGTGGAGTGACAGGACAAGGGGGAATGGCTTCAAACTGACAGAGAGCAGGTTTAGATTAGATATTGGGAAGGAATTCTTCCCTGTGGAAGTGGGGAGGCCCTGGCACAGATTGCCCAGAGTAGCTGTGGCTGTCCCATCCCTGGAAGTGTCCAAGGATAGGTTGGATGGGGCTTGGAGCAACCTGGGCTGGTGGAAGGTGCCCATGCAGGGGGGTGGAATAAGATGATCTTTAAAGTCTCGTCTACCCCAAACCCTTCTGTGCTTCTAAGCAATGGAGGGGCTGCTGGGGTGTGCAGGTCCGGCAGTGGGGGTCAAACCCAGGAAGGTGCTGCGAGGTGGGATCTGGCTCTTCACAGCCCTCCTCCAATGTCCATTGTGAAAGCCAAGCTGGGAGGAGCAGTGTCTCCATGTGCCAAATTCCAAAGCATGAGCTGCCACCCCGGCAGTGAATGCACAGTGCCCTTTGCTCCAGTAGGGAGGAAACGTGGACGGCACAAACCCGCCCAGCGCTCAGAGGTGTGAAGCACAGGCAGGATTTTCCACCCCGCAGCCGCCACAAGGGCTCGTGAGCTTGCGCATCTTCAACGTTTTGGAAAGACAAAGGTTTCCTAAACAAACCTAATCCTGGCAATGAGCCCTGAGTTTGTCTTGGGGGCCTGAGGTCTGGGTTTCCTTTATTGCTGAGATCCTGTTCTGGAAATTACGGTGCTCACTGACACAAATCTCAACTCCGAGGGGAAGATTTGTGGCTTGAAATGTTTTCTGTCTGTGTTCGGGGAGGGAAGAGCAGAGCAGAATGAGCACCAGTGGTTATCCAGCTGTGGGATTGCTCCCTGGGCTGATTCCCCATCCATCCCCCCCATTCTGGCATTGGTATTAAAGCCATCAGGTCTCCCAGGGTGGTCCTGCAGCTCCCAGAGTTCTCCTGAACATCCCAACTCCTGGAGAGGAAGGGGTGTCCATGGTGTCACCCCCTCCACCGTCCGCTTTTGCTCCCTCCCCAGTAGAAATCTCCCTTACTGCAGCACTGAGACTCTGTCACTGCTTTCAGAGCCTGTTTTCTGTAAAGCTGTTGATACTAAAGGGAATAGCTGGGGCAGTGTGGGTGTCGGGTGAGAACGAGCTTACTCATGCAGGGCGATATTTTGTTGCTCTGGGTTTGGAAGCAAAATTTTGGGGCAGATTTGTTCACAAGGTGCTGTAAACACAAAGGCTGGAGAACGGCAGAGAGAGCTGAGGGAGTGCTGGGGGCTGTGTGCTCCCAGGATCAGGTAAGGATGGGAAAAAACAGCGGGAAGGAACCTGGGTTTGTTTGGGGGAGATGAGGTTGCACCTCAAGGCAGGTGGGTTGGGATGAGTTGTGCTTTAAGGTCCCTTCCAACCCAAACCATTCTGGGATTCTGTGGTTCTATCACCCCAAACACTCCAAGGAGAGCCAGGATGTAAAATCTTTGATTAGGGTGCTGGTTTGGGACCCGTGGGCCATGATGGCTCTTTGCAGGAGTCAGCAGCAGTGGGAGCAGAATGCAGAAACCTGGGCATGTGTGACCTGCTGACTCTGAAGGAATATGTGAAAAATTCATTACAACATTTTTAATTTTTAGTGGTTAGTGGGAAAATAACCCTTTTCTCCTCACCCCACCATCTTTATTTTTAGCAGCAAACTTCCTGCTGAGGAAAAAAAAATATATTTTTCTTGCTATTGAGGCAATTTTGATCAAAAGTCTGGCCCTGCTCCAGGTAGATGATCAGTGTCTGCTGCTACCAGAGAGATGAATCATGAAGGTCTCTGTTCCTACTCTGTCAACACCAGAAGTAGCTGCTGCTCTTGCAAGGATGGAGGGGAAGGCCAGAGAGCTCACAGCCTGGCATCTCTCCTTCCTCCAGAGGTGGTTTGCTGTGCTGCCACGGTGTTGGTCAACTCTGGGCAACCCCAGGAGGACAAAACATCCTGTGGCCTGTGTGGATGTGCAGGACAGGAAGGCACATTGTGCAATGGCACTAGAGGAGTACTCAGTTGCTGTTTCACTTGTGCCCTTTGCTTTCTAATTGTGAGGATTATTTACTATTTACTGTATTTATTTACTACTGAGAATGGATGTTTTTCTGTGCCTGGCCTCTCAGTACTTGCAGACCTGCTCTAAATCTAATGGCAGCTATTAGATTAGCCATCTGTTGTCTTCTCTAGGCCAAGGAGGCTTTGACTTGGTTGCCTTTCTGCCCTGGGTTGGTTAATACCCTGGGTACAGCTGCTGGTAAGCTGGACAATTTAGAAAAGCAAAAATTCCTGTGCAAATTCCTGTATTTTTCTAAGAAATAGGATCAGGTACATCAGGGGATTGTCAGGATTTCCTGCTGTGAAGCTTGGGATGAGCACAGCTAAATTTCTTAAGGCTCAAAACCACTGGATTTATAAAAGATATGTTGGCATCAGGCTTGCTCAGACCTGGGGCTGGAGGGATCCTGCTGAGGGCTGTCTGGAGCAGTCTGGAAAATGACAGGTAGAGATGGGGGATGATGGAAATGTGGCTGTAAAAGGAAAGGAACAAGATGTGCTTTTTGCTAACAATAAGGTTCTCTCCAGAAATCACCCCATTAGGTTAAAACAGGCCCACAGGAATCTGGCTCTAGACTTTTGCAGCACCTTTTCCAGCCAGGAAAGGCAAAGCTGTTTCTCAGTGCTCTGAAAATCAGAGCAGCTTTGGCAGACCCAGCAGCAGGAGGCAGGTTGTGGAGAGGCTGTGTGAGATGTGCTGGTCACAGAAGTTGGGCTCAGCATTGCAAAACAGTCAGGAAACAAAGTTTCAGCTCAGGGAAAAGTAACCTTGGGGCTACTGCCAGGAAAGGAACCTTGTACTCCAGCTCTGGAGCAAAGGAGATGGTTTTGTTGCTTCAGGGTGTGATGAAATGGTGGAGAGACCCTGCCAAGAACTGAAAGGCAACAGGTCACAAGGCAGAAAATGAGAACTGGCTTGGTTGAACTGCTAGATTGCCATCCCTGTCCAACTGGGGTTACCTCCCTGCATTGTGGGCTGAAATTTCCATGCCCTCTTCCATTGCAAAGCCCAGGGCAGCACTCGGGTTCAAACAGCTGGCATGGATGGGAACAGATTCAGTTCCCTTCCTTCCTCTGCATCATCATCCAACAGTCCCAAGAGTGAGTCAGTGCCTCTGTACCCTTCACAAATTAATAGATTGGTGGCTGGGGTGGCACTCAGAAACGTCCCTGGCTTTGTGCATCTCTGTGGCCTCACGTTCTCAGGCTGCAGCTTTGGCACCTTTCAGTGTTTCAAGGGGCTTATAAGAAAGATGGGTACAAACTTTTCAGAAGGGTTTGTTGCAAGACGACAAGAGATAATGGTTTTAAAGTAATGTAGGGTAGATTTAGACTAGATTTGAGGAAGAAATTTTTCAGACTGAGGGTGGTGAGACACTGGAATGGGTGGCCTGGAGAGGTGGTGCTGCCCCATCCCTGGAAACGTTCAAGGTCAAGTTGGACAAACCTCTGAGCAACCTGGTCTAGTGGAAGGTGTCTCTGCCATGGCAGGGATGTGAAAAGAGATTTATTTTAGGGTCTCTTCCAACCCAAGCCAGTCTGTGATTCCATGATGAACCTCCCTGGGGTTATTTTGCTCTCGAATCCTCCCCGAAGCCGCGGGATGCGCCAGGACACGGCGATTTGGCGCGACAGGGAGAGCGAGCGGTGGCTGTTCCTGTGGGTGCTGCTCCCCAGCCTGCCTGGGCTCTGCCTGCTCAGGGAACCAGACCTGAGTCATTGTGAAACCTGGTGCTGGGGCAGCCAGGGCTCGGCTCCCGGGGGCTCGGCTGCCTGCGGAGCACGTGGGGAACGGAGCTTCGGCGAAACCGAGCGCCTTGCTGAGAACCTCAGTGCTCCCAAACGTGCCTGCAGCACCACCCACCTCCCTCCGCCGGCTGCAGGGGAACTCTGTGGCTTTGCTTGTCCCAGAGCCCCTTTCATCGTGGTTTTTCTGCTCTGAGCAGTGTCTGTGGCAGTGGCAGGAATCGTGCAAGGCGTGTGTGGGGTTGGGGTGTCGGAGTTCAATCCCTTCCACGCACTGCTTGTGTGAGTAACCCAGCGAGGGGGGCAGTCCTGGGGCTGCTGGGCACTGCCCTCCCCTCACTGTCCTGGGGCTGCACCTGCACAGCCAGGTGGGTGACTCCTGAGGCTCTGCACTGGAATGCTGGGCCCTTACCAGTGGAGCTGGACCCTTACTGGTGGAGCTGGACCCTTACTGGTGGAGCTGGACCCTTACTGGTGGAGCAGGGTGGAAATGGCTGGGTACGGGGCCTGACCAACAATCACTGTGCTTGCTTATCATTAAAGGCTTCATTTTTATGGGATGCATTAACCTGCACTTTTCTCCTACTTGTCTTGCCTCTTCCCATGTGGTTGGAGAGTAGAGGAGTTTGTGACAGGAACCTGCAGAGCTCAGGAAAGGGTCAGGGCAAGCTCTGCTGCACAGCCTTAAGGAGAGATGAAAGACTGATGTCAGGGCACCTGGTGAAATCATTCCTCCTGAATAATCTGCACTCAGACCTTCAAGCCTGCAGAAAAAGGATGCCTGGGCTTTTGCAGGGCACAAAGTGACAGTTGAAGAGTTGTTTGGCTTCCTAGAGGAGCAAAGCCTGTTCCTGTTTAACCAGTGGCTCTGATGGATCTCCACCTTGCAGCTCTGGGTTCTCTCTCCAGAGAGGGGCACAGGCAAGACTGATGTTGCCAGCACCTGCCTGCATTTACTGAGCAATGGTGTTGGTTCTTGAAAGCAGGAGCACCCTCCATCAGCCTCGTGTGTGATCCCTGTGGGAGCCCTGGTTGCCACCTGCACTGATGCTGAGGCCAAAAAGGCTCCTGGCAGTGCTGAGAGTGGGGCAGGGCAGCCCCCAGACCCACAGGTGCCCCTGAACTCCTCTCACTATGAGGCAGCAGGAGCTGCTGCTCCTCCAGCTTTTGTGCAAAGCCAGAGCACAGATGAATGGGTGTCAGGCTTAGATCTCATCTGCTGAGGGACCGAAAGTGGAGCCCCACGGGGAGGGCTGAATGTGCTGGTTCCTCAGGCTCAAAGGGCTGCTCAGAGCTGGTGTCCTGCCCTTTGGCTGCACCCCAGTGGGCCCAAGGAATGCTGGCTCTGGGAGATGGAGATAAGCCCTTTCCAGAAACCAGGCCCTTGAGCACCAAAGGTGCATCTGCCACAACTGTGTGTCAGGCTTTAGTAATCCCGAGCCCTCCTGCACGCAGTATTAGTCAGGCTCTTGCCACCTGAGATAAGAAAGTGGCAGCTTGCAAAGCCAGGGCTGTGCCACTTCCCCTGCTCCCCTGGGTGATGTAAGTGCCCAGCTGGGGCTCACAGCCCTGTTTTTGCTGCTCCACTGGCCTCTTTCATGACAAAAGCCCCAGTTTTGGTCACGTGCTGCCAAAATCTAGGACAGAGACAGGAGCTGTGTGGGGCAGCCAGTTGAAGTTAAATAACAAGTGTTAACTGTAACCACAACGAAATGCAGAAAGTTCTGAAAGCTTTTGCAGTTCGAAAACAGAGTTTGCTGGCTTTGATTTTGCTCCTTCTTGTCACCCAAAGATGTGTCCCTGGTCCTTGTGGCACCCTGGGAACCTGAAAGGTTCTGGACAAGGTGCTCTTCTGCTTTGTGTCAACTGACAGAATCTTTTCCTGCTCCAAGAAAGAGGCCAGTTGGATTTCATTCCTCAGCCCCAACCCATGAGAGGAGATGTCTGTCTGTCCTTCTGTGTTCAGGAGACACTTCCACCATGATGTTCATCTGCCCTCCCCATGTTGGCCAACAGGAGATGACGAAGAAGGTTAATTACTTTCCTGCCAGCAAGTACATGCTGTCCAGCACTGGGTGCTTATGGCTTTGAGTAAAATTTCCAAAGACAAAAAGCAGAAGCAGCAGCTCCCCCAGGCAGCAGATGCTCTCGTGTGTTGCTGCTCTGGGTATGTTCCTTATTTTAAGTGAAACTCTCTCGTGTCCCGGGGGCAGCTGGTGCTCAGGGACTCCTGGAGTCCTCAGGAGTTTTTCTCTGTGAGTTTGTGCACAAATTACAGCAACTGAACTAAAGCACTTGTGAAACCACTTATTTTTTTCCTGTTCAAACCCAGCGTCCACATTCTGATTTCTCTGGCTGGATGTTACATCTTCTTGCAAGCTGGGATTGTCTCTGATGGGAAGAGGAGGTGGAAGGAATGAGTGACTGCAGTGGCAGTGCAGCTCTCAGGCACATGGTGGGATTTTGGGGTGTCTGTGCAGGGCCAGGAGAGGGACTGGTGTTCCTTGTAGGTCCCTTCCAGCTCAGGATATTCTATGATTCTGTGAACCCCCGTCCTCTGTGGCAGTGTGGTGACACAACCCTGGATTTTGCTGGCCACAGTGGGTTGTCCCCATCCCACTTGCTGTGCCTTGGAGCCCTCTCAGGGCTCTCTGCCCCCAGCCAGGCTCTTGGCAACATTTGGCTTCAGCCATGGATGGAGTGAGCACCAACTGGACTCCTAAAGGGTAGAATGGCAGTCAGGCAGTGGGTTTTGGTGCCACTGAACTGCCTGGGTGTGCTGGGGGGCAGAAGTGGGGTTTTTATGTCGTGTTGGCTGTGTTATGACGTCTGGATTGGCCACACTGCCCACAGTGTGTTTGTTTCTGGCCTAATGGTGATGCTCTGCTCCTCAGGAGCAGGCAACTGCAGGTCTGATAATCCTCCTCTGTATTTAGACCAACTCTGTGATTCTTTTCCTCTAGGGTTCTTTCTTTTTCTTTTCTTTTCTTTTCTTTTCTTTTCTTTTCTTTTCTTTTCTTTTCTTTTCTTTTCTTTTCTTTTCTTTTCTTTTCTTTTCTTTTCTTTTCTTTTCTTTTCTTTTCTTTTCTTTTCTTTTCTTTTCTTTTCTTTCCAAAAAGTGGCTTAACCACTCAGAGCCCTCAGCAGACAGAAAGCTCCGCAGCAGCAGCGCCTGCTCAAGACACAGAATTTGGGCTGGTGGGAAGCTCTCCTTGTGTCAGCACAGGAGCAGCCAAGGTCAGGTGAATGACTCAGGCTCCCAGGCTGCTGATGAGGCTGTGCTCTCATGGGGAACATACCCAGCAAGGAAACCATTTGCTTCTGTGGGATATCAAAACCAGAAAACCACCACCTTTGATCTAGGAGATGGGTTTGTGCTGTTACTGTAACACCCAGACTGACACTGAGATTGGCAGGAACTACCTCAGCACTAGGTGATGGAGGATAAGGGACATGCAGCAGCTTTTGGGGCTGCAGGAGAAGCAGGAGGCTGAACACAGAAGGGCTGTGCAGGAGAGCACTGTCCTGTGTTGGTTTGCAGAGAGGATGCTGCCCCTGATCGTGGTGAGAGGGCTTGGAATTCAGCTGATTTTTAAGGGTTCTTCACAGCCATTCAGTGAATTCTGTGGTTCTGTGCCTGGGGTCTCCTCCTGCAGCTCACCTGGCCCTGGGGGACCCAGCTCAGCAGAGGTAGAGCTGCTCCCCATCCCAGTGCTCCAGCTCTGGGCTTGTCTCCTCTCACCTCCTGCTGCTTCAGGCAGCCGTGCCCAGAGCCCACCCTGGGATGGCATCATGCTGCTGGATTACAAGGCTGGGGTTTGTTGTTCTTCTGCCCCTCAAACTGATATTTTTGGCATGTGTAAGTTCAGCACAGGTGCTGGGTCAGGGTGCAGCCTGGAGAGACACTGGATGATGCTGTGCTGGGCTTCTGGCTGGGGGCAGGTGCCACATGTGGATGCCTTGGGCCAGTGCCCTGAGTCTGCCAGCCCTTCAGGCTGCCCTCTGGGGGTTTTGCCCTGTTTATTTAAGTGAGGCATCCTGGCAGGGCTGGGCTGTTGTGGGCAGGGCTGGTCCAGCAGTGGGAAAATGCTGCCTGTGGACATGGTCAGAAATGAATCATGGTGATTGCTCCTCCACTGGAAATGTCAGTTCTCCATGGGAGATGCTGCCTTCGATGGTTTCTGCTGGGATTTCCACAACACCCTTCCTAAATCTTCTCAGACATGATGCATATGTTTAGTCAAACAGGTTTGTGTGCTTTTGCCCAGCAGATCTGTGTCATGACACAAACATCCCTGTGTTTTGGTGACAAATGGCACGGACATCTTTGCACGTGGCTTGCCTGGAGTCTGGCAGGGAATGTCCCTTGGCTCTGAGCTGTGCCCAGGGTGGGAGCCCTGCAGCACTTCCCTGTAGCCCTGCCAGCTTCCCATCCCTGCTCCAGAGGGCTCAGCTGCACCTCCCCACCGTGCCACCTCCTCTCTCACACGGATCCCCCAGGAACAGGCAGCCATCCCACCTGGAATGCTGCCCTGCTCTGCCTCCTCCTTCTCCTGAATCAAACTGCTCCTGTAGCATCAGGTACCTGGAACCCTTTGTTCTCTGCACAGCACGAGGATTCCATCTGCTTCCTTCCTGTGGTTATTTAACCAGAGTGACTGAGCTTTACTGAGAAACCCTCCACAGCTGAGCTGATGTTTCTCTTTTCCACACACAGGGCAGAGCCCAGACACCCGTTTCAGTCTCAAGGGTCCTTGAGTTCCTGCTTTGAGCTGGTGATATGGGCTCTGAGAGCTACTTCCCGCCTCTCTGTGGAAGAAAAGTTCTATAAAAGGGATGAAAATAAGTGCAGAGGGGCTGGGGGAGCGTGAGGAGCAGATCTGCCTGGAGTGAAGCTTCAAGAATTGCTTGTAAGTGCAGGTTTGGCTGAGAACACAAATAATCTCTTGAGGCAAAGGCAGTGTTCCACTGACCCACATCAGACCGGGGTCTGAGCAGAAACAGGTTTAGAAATTGCTGTATCAAGTGAAATTTTTTTTTCTAATCCAGTGAGGAAGGAAACTTTACTGTCAAAACCACCTGGAGTCTGCTGGACCTGCAAGTAAAGGGCTGAGAGCAGTGAAAATGGAAGAGGCTCGAAAGTGAAACAGGGATGTGACCGGGCAGGTGCCCCAGCAGCCCCCAGGGCTGGGCTCTCGGGGGGACCTGGAGCTTGGCGATGCCACACTGGGTGAATTTTGGGGTCATTAATAGCAGAGCTGTAAATTGCCATGTGCATGGCCACTTGATTTTGTTCGGGATGTGCAGAGGGATCGACCTGAAGAGATACAGAACCCCCAGCCTGGGACAATCAGCAGTTCTGCTGCTGGTTAGTCTGGTTTTTAACTGGCACCTACTGCCTGATCCAGGATCAAGTCTCATCCTGACAGAGCAAACGTGAAGTTGAAAACATCCCAGTAGATAAACAGAGGCAGCAGTGCCCTGTCCTCTAGACCAGGGGAAGGGATGGGAAAGCCCTTGGGATTATCAATGACATTTGGGAATTGTAGCCAGTTATTTAACTGTAAATGCTGCTCTAACAAGGGCCATGCCTGAAGCAGTTGCTAATTAGAGGCTGAAGAGGCTGGAGTGACCCACAGAGTACCTTGGGGCTGGTCTTTCTCTGCTGGACGAAATCACTGACAAGTATTTTGTCAGAAATTTGCTTTGAAATGTGAGGACCTCAGGTCTCCTCACTTCCCTGGTCATTAACACACTCAGCTCCTCCTCGGTGGTCCTTCCCACCTGGACCTGTGCCCGCTGGGCTCTCTCCCAGCACAGTGACACTGGGCACAGAGTGTGTGCACTGCTGCTGATTTACAGCCCTGTTCACAGCTTGCAGGAACACAACAGAGGTTTGAGTCATTAGGAGGTCTTTATTAGCAAAAATAAAAGATTTCCTTTCATACAGATAAATAGGCAGGAGTTCACAGAGTGACAGAAGCTCCCCAGCAGTGCTGGAGTGACTCTCCCCACGGCTCCAGGGCTGTCCTTGCTTCCCCTACAGCAAGCAAGTCAAGGGGCTTGGTGGAAAAACAAGTCCAGAGTTGGCTCAGTGGGAGCTTAACATGTCGTGGTGAGAAGCTTAATTGAAGTTTTACAGCGTTTGGCTCCCCCGGTGCCCTTGAGCCCGTGCCCACCCCCTGCTTTCAGCAGGAGCCGTCCATGGAGCAGCATTCCTGCCCTGCCTCTGGGATAACCAGTTCCCAGGCGGGCAAGCTGCCAGCAGGGATGCCCTTCTGTCACCATCTATGTACACACAGGATAAATCCACTATAAATAGCCTCTCCTCAGCAGGAACTCACAAAGCAAACAGCTGACTGGCAGTGTTTCATCAGATCGGGGCTCTTTCACCTCTAAATATTAGAAGTAAATGCCTTTGGGTTGTGGCATTTTCCTCTGGCTCAGAGTCCTGGGGCACCTGGGGGGGTTCACAGGAGACTGGGCAGAGCAGGAAGGGGAGCCCAAAAATCAGCCACGTTGGGGGCATTGAAGCTGCTCTGGCTGCAGCTCCTCCCTGTGGCACGTGGGGATTAGAAATCAAACCCCAATATTGCCAGTGCTGGAAGCAACTTCATGGATTTGAATGCAAATTACACAAGCCACCCTAAAATGGTGGTTAATTAATTAAATACCCTCTAACTTCTAAAAGAAAACAGACAACAATAAAACAGTGAGTAAAACCCAATCAGAGACTGGAAAATAGTAAGATGAACTTCTGAAAGTGCAGAGTGGCTGACCCAGCAGCTCTGGAAGGCAGATAATTAGCAATATTTAAGTCAAGTTCTATTAGAACCAAACATTTAATTCCTACTACTATTTTTTTCCTTTAATCTGGACTATAGGCTGAAATCTAGAGGTAGATTAATTGAGCTGTTGCTGTGTTTATGGGAGTGCAGGTCCTCCTCTTCACAAACATAAAAACATCTCATTGCATAAATAAATGGAGAGATAGAACTTAAGGAGAATGTAATTTTCTTAAAATTAACTTTTGTGGATCTCAGAGCTGGAACTCCTCCTGATCAGGAGTTGAATTTCACTTGCAATAAGCTCTGCTCATTGTCTGCTCTCCACAAAAATGCTGCTTTGGATGTTTTGAAGCTATGAATAAAACACCACTATGATAAACAGTATTAGAATATTGAACAATAAATAGTATTTTACAAGCTCATACTTTTCTTCAAAACACATTGTAAACATAAACACTGAGGTATAAAAAATAATAAATATTAAATTTAAACAAAAAGAACTTTTAAATTCAATAGTGAAATGGAAATTATTGACCTGTAACTCTTGACTTGAACCCTGAAATAACTTGAGCTCTTGCAGCCTGAAGTGATTTCTGGGCAAATAGCAGGATTTGGTGGGGAAAAGGGGAGCTCTCAGTTCCTTCTCTTCATCATCAAGTATTTTTCGATGTAGTTGATGAAAATGTCAAACTCTCCCATGGCCTTGTAGATCCCGTTCTGGCTCATCTGCAGGTGGAAGCCGAGGGGATTTAGTCTGACTGTGATGATGGATGTGATGCACAATCCCTGCACAAATTCTCCTTCCACCCACACCTCCTGTTCTCTGCCCAGTTCCCTGGGGGAACCCACCAGCTGCTCCTTCGGGCAGCACTCTCTGCATTCCTCTGCCTTAGGTATTTATGTCATTAAAGATATTTTGGGTTCTGTTCTCCACCCTAGGCTGGGGCCCTCAGTAAGATCTGTGTCCTCCCGCTGGAACAGCGAGTCCCTGCCCCTCAGCACAGCCACACAGCCAGGACCTTACCTTGGTGAAGGTCTCCTTCACGTGCCTCATGCTTTTGCTCCTCTCCTCACAGGTGAAGAATCTGTGCTGCAAAGGGAAAGAGCAGTGGCTTCAGCCCCAGGGGGTTTGTGTGGTGGTGGTGGCTCTGCCCCGCCCTGCCCCTCCTCCCTGACCTCCCCACCTGCCCCTGCTCTCTCTGGGGCAGCAGTTACACCTGGTTGGCACCATGCCCTGGTGGAAGGAGCCCTGTGTGACCCCAGCCTGGTCCCAGCCCTGTGCCCTTTGCTGCCAGTGCCAGGTGAGGTGCTCTCTGCCCAGGGCAGGATTTATCCCACCTGACCCCGGTGATGGGCTCCTGGCTACACCAGGAGGGATTTTGGGAGGCACCACCAGAGAGCCATGAGGCTCCAGCCTGCCCTCCCCTTCCCTCTTTAACCAGACTCTGCTGTGCAGGGCTGGCTGCAAATGGTGCTCTGGCAGAGCCTCTCCATCATCATTATTTAACTACTGCAAGCCTGGTGAGCAGAAATCCATCCTTGTGTGCTCTGCCAGCCCCTGCCTGGATTTCTGCTCTGCCACACCAACCCACCACCGCCACACCTGCCCCTGGGGTCCCCCAGCACCCGCTGCCCACCCTGCTGATGCAGAGCCCCACTCACACAGCGCCTCATGGTTGTCCTCAGGCTCAGCAGCAGGTTGCCCAGGTCGCCCATGCTCTGCTGGTGGTGTGTGCTGGTCCTCATGGCTCTGGGCAGCACCTCATCCATGTAGAAGCCCATCATCTCTGACACAGCCTGGCAGCCCAAGCTCCCCTGGGGTGAGAGGAGGGAACTGGGTTGAAATCAAAGTGGTGCTGGTGGTGGAACCGTGCCAGCCTGTGTCCCTGCAGGGCTGTCCTGCTGGGCCATCAGGAAATGCCCCAGCTCCACACTGCTTCCTCTCTGCTGAAACACCAGCTGAAGGGTGGACAAGGACAAGGGACTGAGAGGAGAATTGTGATTCTTACCTTCAATTCCTCCAGCAGGTCAGAGCTGAGCAGCTGGATGCTGAGGTCATCATCTTTTGATTGCTGTGGGATGCAAAGAAAACGTGAGCTTTGTTAGGCAGAAAATCAACACTCTCCACTTTGCCTCATCAAATGATCCTTTTCTTGTTTGAATTCATGGTCTCACTGCAGCAAAGAGCACCCAGCACACAGGTCTGCAGAGCTGTGACACCAGGTACAGGAGTCACCAGTCCTTTGCTCCATAATCTTGCAGCAAAACGACTGTTAGGTCAGGACAGCAAGAAAATGAAATCACAAACTTCAGTGATATTGATTTTGTCGATGTGAAACTCCTCTCACTGCTGCCAGCACCACACACTCACTTCAGCTGCACGGGGTGTTATCTGAGAGCGCTTCTGGAGACTGCAACGCTCCTCAGAGAGGTGGCAAAGCCATGGCAGCCCCTGGAAGTCCCCCTGTCCTGTCTGACAGCTCAGGAGGGTTCAATCCCCTGGGGTTTGTTACCTCTGTAAGTCTCCAGTTGATGGGGGAAAAAAGAGTTTGTTCTCATGGTGCCCCTGTTGCACCAGCAGCTCTGAGAGACCAAAGCTCTGCACCACCCAAAGGATGACCCCATGGCACAAGGGACTTAAAAACTGTCCTGAGAGGTTAAAAATACTCCTTCCCAACATTATGTGGGAGAGTTACAGGGAGATTTATGTCTAAAGTCTTAGCTGCATTCGTTTGATAACAAATACAACCGTGACATGAGCTTGAGATTTAATCTGAAGAATTATCCTGTTTTATGGCTAAAACACACTGACATCAACTAAAACAGTCACGAAGATGTGACAGCCCTTTCTGTGAGTCCTGGTGCCATGGCAAATGCTCTGAGTGCATCTCCTGCTGCTTCCTCAGCAGCCCTGAGGCTCCTGTTAGTTGTGAGGCAGAGCCTGACCTTGTGCAGACACCAGAGCAGGTGTTCAGTGACTGCAGAGTTTCTCCAGTCATAAAACACCCTGTGCACGTTCCTGTGGTTCTTTCAGAGCAAAAGTCTGTAGCAAGAGATTTCCCTTTCCACCAAGTACTGAGGAGAGGCTGGACCTCTGTGCCCTGAAGGAAGGACAATTTCCTTCCTATTAATTCAGTGATTAATTGGGTTTGCAGCTTTTGGTGGGAAGTCTGGCTAGTAAGGTCCACAAAGCTTCATTATGAAATCTCAAGCTCATTGCAACTAAACCCAGGCAGAAACCCCTTGTGTGCTGCCTCTCAGCGAGCAATGAAACTGAACTTAACCGTAACACAACCCATGCGAAAGAATTTCTGCTGGGAGGAAGCTCTTCCCCCTCCTCCAAATCACTGAACTTTGCAACAGAGAAAGACAAAGAAACTAGCAGGGTTATTATACTTACAAAATAATCCTTGATTTCCTCAAACTTGACTCTCAGCTCCCTGAACTTTGCAGGCAGGAGCTGGGGGAAGTGCAGGCAGGAGGGCTGGCAGCGGGCACCGGCTGCCAGGAGCAGCAGGAGCAGGACGGGCATGGCTCTGCAGCTGGAGCAGCTCCTCATGCTGTGCCAATGGGCTTCTCCCCTCCTGGTCTGGCTCTTGGATGGATTTCACAGGAGGGTCTAAAGCAGATCTGCAGTTTTCACCTTGATGGAGCCCCTCATTTATACTCTCAAAAATCGCTCCATTTCCTCTCCCCCGTTTCCTGACGGCAATATTGGGGTTTTAAGTCATTCATTAAACCCAAATGTCACTTGGGTTTCCCGTCAACTTGGGTTTCCTGTTCTCTTGACCTCCCTCCTCTCCTCACACCCCATCAATTCTTTTGTGCTTAGACTCTGCAATTTTTTTTTTCTCATTGCTTGTTTCTTGTAAATTTAAATGCAGCTGAAGAGGAAAGTTACAGACACATGAAGGTGCTGTGTGAGGTTAATTTCTTCTTCTCACAGCTACTTTTTATATTTAGATGAATGCCCTATTGTTAGGGTGAAAAAAAAAAGTGTTGCTACTTTTACACCTCTGTGTCAAACCTGCAGCATCATCACTCAGCAGCATTGCTTTTCATGAACTTATACAAATACACTGTCTCCTTTTTTTGGCATTCTGATGCTAATCTGCAAACACACATAATCATCTGAAATCTTGATTTTTAATCAGTTTTTTTTCCCCCAGTTAGTGCTAAAGCCAATGGGAATGTTCATGCTCAGCAAGCTCAAAGGCTCTGCTCCCAACTTTGAGCTGGTGGTTTGTCTGGATGCTGATGGGATCAGCCCCATGGTGTGAGGGGCTGTTGTGGGAGAGCCCAGCCATGGATGTGTCACTGCTCAGCTCCCCTGAGGGTCCCCAGGGCAGGGTTTGTGCCACTATTTTAACACTGGGGTTTGGTGTTAAAGTTCACAGGCAGGGAATGATTATCCACATTTCAGGCTTTTCAATTTCGTTTCCCAGAGATGGACAGAAGCTCATCCAAGCAACCCCATGCTGGCTCTAAAGACTGTTTGTCCTGTCTTAACTGGGACTTATTGTCCCAGCTCTGATAAAGTTGCCTCTTCAGAGCTGGAGACAATTCCTCTGACGTCTCCTCTCTTTCCGCTTCCCTCTCTCTTCTGGGCTCTCTCTATAATTTGGTCCACACGCCCCAACTTCCTCGTGATAAAAATTTCACTTATTAATTTGGGAATGTGGTATCCAAGAAAGGGAAAGGGGAGATAAACTTGGCTTTTCTGAAATCAGAGGGTTTTCTTTGAAATCTCTCATGTTCTTTTGAAATAGTTCATTCTTCCCAGCCTGCCCTCAACAGGGGACAAATCCCTTAAATTCTCATCTCCTTCCCTGAACCTCTTTCAGGTTGAGTTTGCAAACCTCTGCCAAGGCACTTGTTGCACACAAAACAATAGTGCAAAAATGCAAAGTATTGTTTGCTCTTGTATGCTGAGACTTTTTCATTTTATTTTTAGAAGCAAAAGAGTGGAATGTTTGGCACGCACATGTATGAGTAAGGAAAAGGGCATGAAACATCTGGAGGGTTTGAGATGGTGACAGGGTGGGATTTTGTGCTGTGATTTGTTTTCCTCTGGCAGTTGGTGCCTCTTCCAGAGGTGGTGTGAGCAGAGCTCCTGGTGAATCACTGCAGGCACCCTGTGCATCTGAATCACGGCGTGTCATGGTTTTGGTGACCCATTTTTCTTCCCCTGCCCTAACACAGCCATGTGGTTTCTCCTCTTGACTGTCAGCAAAAGCATCAGAAAGGAGAAGGGCAGAAGACCAAGACCAAGACTAAACTGAGGGGTTTTAAGTTCGATTTCCACTGACAGGATCGCACCTTTCCCTGGGTTCCCACCTGGGGAAATGTTTTGCTTCTTTTGCATTAACTTGAACCTGCCAGGGGTCGATAAATCTTCAGTGGCAAAACCCTGGACAGCTGCTTAAGCTTCATCAGGGCATCAAAGCTGATGTATAAAGTTGGTGGGTGTGATGCTGGCAGGGGCCAGTGTGCTGAGCCAGATCCTGGAGCTGAGCCCTTGGGTGACAGATGCAGCCCCAGGCACTTCCCTGCAAATTCTAAAACTCTTGGCTCCCACCCTGGTTCACCATACACTAAATTAATTAAAAAGTGTTGAACTACTTAAACATTCAGGATGTAAGTACGAGGTAACAAATACATGAACAGAATATGACTTGTCTCATATTACAACCTGTCCATTCTAGAATAAAATTCTAATTTTCCACAGTTAAACAATCATTAATGTGCAAATTCTGCCAAGGTATTAGTAAACTTCAGTCTCACAGTTCAGTTTGTTCATAGCAACAGCTTGGACTGGTCCCCTGCAGCAAAGTGGTCATTTGGCTGTAGGTTTAAATGCTGGTGTTTTTATGGGATGCAAAGCAAAGGGGCCTTGGGAATGTTTCCTGGCATCAATCAGCAGGAGCTGGTGCAGCAGCACCAGAAACCTCCTTCAGTCCTGCCAAGGAGCTGAGCACTCATTTCCAAACTCATTTTGAACAGCCTGTGGGTCTCCATGAAGTCACTTTTTTGACACCCGCAGCGTGCCGAGCGCTCCTCAGCCTTGTGCAATTCCCTCCTCCCTGTTTTGGAACCTGTTTGGTGCTTTCTGCTTGGCACCAGCGTAAGCCCTGTGTGTCCATTCCACAAAGGAAACTCAGGCCTGGGCAGGGGGATTCTCTACTGTGTTTACCTGTGTTTCCTTCACCACGTCAGAGATCTTGACGGTGCAGTTTCGCTCTGACTCACGCCCTGCTTAGCGCTGTGGAAAGGCATTGACTCTGCATTACTACAACGTGGTTCATGAATGAATAAAGCACCTTTTCCTAAAGAGTGTCCGGGGGACGTGGGTGTATTTCTAAACCTTTAGGAAACAGCTTTCATGTTTGCCAAGAAGATCATTTCAGGAAGGAAAATGTGTTACTCAAAAGCCATTCATGCACTTTTACCCACCTCCCACAAACTTCTGAGTGGCAAGTTCACAGGAAACAGCAGGGCAGCAGAATGCTGTTTCTGCACTAAAACAGAAGTCTTTGGGCAAATACTTGCTCCCAGAGTGTGGCATGAGGAAAGGTTTGTCCTGGACATGGTTGAGCCTGCCCTGGTGGGACTTGGGGTCGGTGGTGCCCAGGGTCCACCCTGTGGAGCAGGGTGGCACCTCACCCTGCTTATTAAAGGGGCTTTTCTTATGGTGTCAAGTTTTTAGCTGGCAAGTTTTAACACTTTTGTGCCTTCTTCATCTCTTGTCATTGCTTTTGGACAGGGACATTGTGTCTCACCATCCCTGGAGGTGTCTCACCATCCTTGGAGGTGTCTCACCATCCCTGGAGGTGTTTGAGGAATGACTGGACACAACACTCAGAGCTCTGCTCTGGTTCACACACTGGGGATCAGCCACAGGTTGGACTCGATGATCTCAGAGGTCTTTTCCAGCCTGAATGATTTTCTGCACTATCTATTCTAGACAGAACTTGGAGGGTCCCCTAGATTTCCAGGCTGTCATAGTGGTCTGCATCTCTCTTTCCTTTTCAGAAATTCCCCATTTCTCGTCCCTTCAGATCTCCAGATCTGCTGCCAGTGACGCTCTGGGGGAAGTAGACGCTTGGTGGCCTTTCATTCACCTTGTGCAAGACCAGTTTTGAAGAGATGGCATTTTCTCTCTCAACAGCTGGTGACTAACAGTTCCTGATGAAGCATCAAGTGGACTGCTTTGTTTTTTTTAAGAATTTTTTTGCCCTGGCCAGGCTTGACGTTGGATGTCTCACATTGGAAACCTGCTTTCCACCACCCCTGCTGGAATTTGCAGCGTGACTCAACAGGTGAATCCCAAATTCCTCTTTGGAAATTTAACCCATGTCACTGGTTTATCTTGTAACATTGAAGTGTCCAGAAACAGGTTATTAATCATGAATTGAAGACGTTATTGTCACTTTAATGTGACACAAAGGGAGTCATACATAAGAAGTTCTTAGAAAGTCCAGGACTTCCATTTGATCTAAGTCAAGATGGAATTGTCACATGGAAGAATCACGTGAGGGAGACGTGCTGCTGTCTGTAGATTCAGTACTTTGGTGATGACCTTCACTGAGTAATATTTGCACTTTTAAAACTGCACACATCAAACTCCCAATATTTGGATTTCTGCTGCAGCCTAAAGCAGAGATTGAGCAACATTTCCCTTTCATGCCCCACCCTGGGATTCCAGGGTGACCTCTGCCAGCCTAGAGGAGTCAGCTGTGCTTTATTCCCAATTTTACACGTATTTTTCCATTTTAAGCCATTCTGTGAGGGCTGTGCAGAGTGGTGGGTGAGGTCAGTGCTGCTGAAAGACCCTCTTGTCTCTGGCCTTCTGATGAGGCCACGGCTGCAGTGTCAGGCCTTTGGCCTCTGAATGATGCTCCATCATCCACATGGGGCTATTTCCCATCTGCAAAGCAAACAGAGGTGTGATTATCATTCATCTCTTTTGTTTTCCTCTAAAATCAGCTATTGACAGGAATTTTCTGATGCTCACAGCCCTGTTGGTGCCCTTAGACAGACCCCTGAATCTCAGCACTGGCATGGCAGGAGTGGGCAGTGTGTGTTCTGAGCGAGCAGGGAGGATGGACAAGGCTTTCTCAGGTGAGTTTGTTCGCAGGTAAGTTGAGAGTGTAAAAATAAGCAAAAAACCCCCAAAATCCCACTTCACGATCCATTGCCCAAATGCCACTTGCACTGCCTTTATTCTGAGCTTTCTGCAGAAGCAATTTTAAGCCATTCTGCCTTGAGCAGCTCATTGCACAAGGGCTGCTTTGATGAGTTTCTTTTCTGTACTTTTGGTATCACTGGGGTGGGGAGGCTGTGTGGATCTTCTGGAGAATATTGACTTTGTCATGATTTAACCTCAGCCCTCTGACCAACAGCACAAATACAAACTGGTTTTAGTGATGAAAAGTCATAAGACAGAAAGTGGTTATCAGAGTTTGAGAAATCAGATAACGCAAAGCCGCTGCTCGGAAATGCAACGTGACCGCGGGCTGAGTATGCAGAGCCAGCCCCACTCACTCTCCACTCCAGCATCACCCTGGAGCCAACAAGAACTCATACAGAGAGGGTTTGGGGTGTTTTTTGTGCAATGCCAAGCAGCTCACACTGTGGGTTTAGAAATTCTGGGATTTCTCTGCCACCCCACACTGCAGATGAGCACGTGCCGTGGACGGGGATGCTGCTCGTGATGGTGGCTCATCCCTGGGGCTCGAGGGATGCTGCAGCACCCCCAGGGGATTTCCCACCTGCCCTCACTGTCTTTGTGCTCCAAAATAGTTGCTGTGGTTACTTTTTTAGAGGTTTCAGAGGGTTTAAAGTGTTTTGTTTATAACATTCTACCTACACGTGTTCAGATCTCCCTTCTGTTTTCTCTTGTTTTCTCTTTTTTTTTTCCTTTTTTTTTACTGGGGGAACAGGTGATCCAACCTGGGTGTTTCCCCTGCCAAATATCTTAATTACAGAGACCCAAAGAAATCATGGAATCACAGAATGCTTTGGGTTGGAAGGGACCTTAAAGATTATTTATGTCCAACCCCCCTGCCGTGAGGCCTGCACTTGAGTTATGAAAGCAGTTGAGTTCAGCCATTGAAAAGTTATTCCTGAAATCCTATTGATCCCAGGGGTGTGACCTGCTGTTCCCTACAAGAACTGGCGTATCTGCTCAGTGCTGGTCTCCTTGAGCTTCTTCAGCAATTTGCCTGGGATTTATCTTTTTGTGGAAGTCTGAGGAAGATTGGCTTCATTAACAGGATCAGGCACTTCTGTCTCTTTTTGTTTATTGCTTTCCCTGTTGCTTCAGTAACTAGGAAGTGGAAGATAAAGCTGAATGGTGGAAAACCCCTCTCTCTGAAAATAGTGTTTAAAAAAATAAGAAGATTAAAAAAAAAAAAGAAGAAGAAGAAGGAAGAGAAGAAAATAAAAGATCTGAAGCCACTTCCTCTACTGGTAGTCACTGCCTGTAGGGAAAGGAGAGATGGGCACTTCACCTCCTGCTCCTCAGGAGTGACCAGCAGTGTGTCTGCTGGAAATACAAAGTCAATTTAAGACCTTGCAATGCCCCTGATTGACATTTATGACTAAAAGGAGTTGTGCAGTGAGGAAATGCACTGCCAGGGACCAAGTCTTCAGTTCTCCACTGAGATCAGAGGAACTGGTTACCAGAAGGCTGAGCCAATGCTCCCCATGGGTGCCAGGATCAGGCAGAGCTTTTTGGGGGGAATTGGTAAGAGGATAAACCTCTGGGAAAATTAACCTTTCCTCATAGTCTGATTTCCCAAGAATTAATGTCTTGGAGCAAACAGTGGCCAATTTTCCTGGTTTTTCTCATTTTCACAGGTTGTGTTACCAAGCGACATAGGAATTAGAGGAGCCACGTGGCTGTGAGGTGCCACCTCACCCCTTGGCTCCTCTTCTTGGTCTCTCTCTGGCCCAGAGCTGGGACAGAGCTCCCCAAATGCCTCTGTGTGTTCACGTGCATCCACCCCAGTGAAACCAGCCCCGGCTTCTCATGGTTGTGAAATCAAGACAGGCACCAGTAACGCAGCCAAAAACCGAAACCCGGCTCAGAGCTGGGCTCACGGAGACTCCACGGCCCATTTACTGAAACACAGGTTTCAGTTTTGGTGAAAGCTAAATCTATGACAGCTCTGACTGGCTATCGGAGTGATTCATTTGCTCCCCAGAGAATTAAAAATTGGAGCTGATAGCAGCCAGGTCTCGGTTTCTCCTCTGTTAGGCAGCGTTTGTCGCCTGCGCTGTCAGCACGTTTCACCCTTGGGGCAAACCCGGGTGCTGTGTGGGACAGGATCCATCACCTGCTCCAGCCTGAGACCAAGCCTGGTTTTCTATCAAAGAGCACTTGGGAATATGGTTTAGGGGTGATTATGGTGGTACCATGGTTGATGGTTGGACAAGGTGATCTTGATGGTCTCTCCCAACCTGGATGATTCTGTGATTCTGTGAAATGCCTCGAGTGCCTTTTGCTATCACACCAATTTTCAGCTCTTCCAAAACTGAGTGTGGGAGGAACACCAGAGCTGGGTGATGGGCACGGGCACCCCAGCAGATCATGAACTGGTGTCTGCCACGAGCTGCCCAGAGCCCAGTGCTGTCCTAGCAGTGTTGGTGCTGCTGGTGGCACCGCTCTCGGTGACAGTGACAGCAGCAGCAAATATGGTGGATGTTTCTCTTCCCTCCTGAGCATCACTGTGATCATTTGGAAAGCCACATCATTCAAAGCTGTGGCTCTGGGGATACCTCACCACAAAGCAGCCCTTGTGCCTCCTGCACAGCAAAGTCCTTGCTCTGCTGTCACATCCTGGGAGAGCAGATGAAGATCCCTGATAACTCTGGCACATGATGTTCTGTTCTGTTCTGTTCTGTCCTGTGGGATTGCTGTTCTTTATAAACCTCCACCTGCTGCACATGGTGCCTGATAGCCTGTTTTCTATGACTATTGATTTGAAGCTCCAAATTAAAGACCTTCAGCTTTGGTTTTCTAAATATTAACAAGTCTTCTCCCAAGAAACACCCATTGGTGGGGAACAGCACCTCAGAATTGCCTTCACATGCTCTTCTGTGAGTCATGGAGCATCCATGGGGTTCAGCTGGGGATCTCCAGGCTCACTCTGACAAATCCCTACCCTTGGAATCAGCTGGTTTCTTCAATTTTGGTTAATTTTATTTTTATCTCCTCTTTGGTTCCCTGCCTCTTGTAGATTGGCCACTTTCCAAAGTGCAAACTTGTTCTGTCCACAGTTTAATCCAATGTCCATGGGAGCCTGGCATGGCCAAGAACAAGAGGAACAACCTGATGGCTGGTAACGTGAATTACCACTGTAGTGCTACATCTAATAGAGAAAAAACCATTAAAAATTAGAAGCAAGCATAGTAAACAAATGTAAATTCTGCAGGGATGGTAAACAAATGTAAATTCTACAGGGAATATGTTCATGGGGGCTTCTTGTGGCTTTGAGCAGTGGAGGTTTGTTTGGCCCAGAGCACTTTTCATATTCACTGATCACAGCTCTCTCCCTCAAAAGGGCCTTTCAAGAAAGTTTCATTTCTTGGTGAAATATTGGTCCTCCCAACACAGGCACCTCTCAGGCAAGTCTTAACTGCACTTCAGCATTTTCTGTATGTGGGTATTACACATGCCTAGGAGCAGACCCACTGTTGATATGTCAGATGGCCACATCAAAAAGCTTCTGAAACCTGGAAACTGCAAAAGCCTCATTCATGAAGCCCTTGTTTAATCTCGTTGGCAGATTTGAGTCTGAAATACTCAGACATTTGGAGACTGGTGCAAATCTTGGCCTGGGGTGCTGGGCTTTACATCATTCTCTTCTGGATGCTTCTGTTCACCTTCAAAGGCTTTTCAGGCAACTGTACCTCAATTTTTGCTGAAATAACCAATTTTCTTCACATGGTGGGGTTAAAAAGAAAACAACAACATGAAAAGTTCATTCTCTAACTGGGAAATCTTGTTGAAATAAATAGATTTAAGCTGAAANCCATGGCAGTGGTTGGAATGGGATGGGCTTTAAAGTCCCTTCCAACCCAAAACATTCTATGAATTGATCACAAAAGTGTTGCATGTACCCAAGCAGTGTCTTCTAAACTTTTTGGATAACTCCTGAACTGTTGGAGTTTGGGGCTGAAAACTTCCCAAGAGCTCCAGGCAGTCCCTGAACTGAGCAGGGATGTGTTGAGCTCCCCTGGGCTGGTCCTTGGCATCCCATGGGTCATGCACTGTCCTGGTTTGGAGCACAGGGACACTCTGGCTGGACCCACCTGGACACAGAGGTGGCTGCTGAAAACCAAGTGCTGGATAGTTGAAAAAATGCTTTTTGAGCAGTATTATTTAATCTAAAGACCTGAAATATGCATTTCCCTTTGGGCAAGATGCCATTTGTGATAACCAAAACTATGAGTTCACATTTTATCGAAGCAGGGGAAACAAAACAAGCATCTAACCTTCAACACACGCCATCCTGGTGACTAAATTAATGGTTTTCTGCAGAAGAGATGCACAAGATCCTCCACCACGCTCTTCCTCTTCCACAAAGGTGAGTCTTAGAGGTGGAGGGAAAAACAAAAATGAAAAGCGCTTTTTTTGCAATTTCTTTACCCATTTTGGGTGAAATCCTGCCTTGGCAGCAGCACTGCCAGCGGTGAGTCACACAGACAAGTGTCACATCTGCTCCATGAGGGTGGTGGCATTTGCTGTGATGTGCAGTCCTGCACAGCTGAGAGCTGACCATGACCTGGCCCAGGACATCCAGTGAGGACGAGGTGACCCCAAGGTCACCCACAGTGGTGGAGTGATGCTCACTGGGGGACATGGCACTGTCCCCTTTCTGCTGAGATGTGCCCCTGGGGACCATCCTGGGCTGGGCTGTAGGTAACAGACAATGGCAGGAAGGGCCCCAGAGGGACAATCATGGGTGATGCCCTAAATCAGGGTGGTTCACCCATTGTTTTGGGATGAGGGACATTGTCCCAGGCTCTCCCAAAGTCCCTCAGCACTGCGAAAAGACCTGCTCTGCCCATGAGGGGAGGTCCTAAAGCTGCTGAGAATCCTGGGCACAGTGAGCCACTTGGGAAGTGATCCTGGGAAACAGCCTGGACTTCTGCTCCCTTGGCTTTGGATGTGTCTTGAGTTTGGCTGAATAAAAATTGCATTTCCTTAAGCCAAGCCATGCTCAGCCCGTTGCTCCCTATGAGGCAGCATTTCAGTGTTTGCTTTTCAGAATCCTTCTAGTGGTTATGGTTAGAAACGTGACTGAGGAGAGGGTACATGCTGTACCACACCTCTCAGCCATAACTCCTCGCAGAGTTTTCTGAGTCATTTGTCGAGTTTACTGAGAAAAACAACTTTTTACTTCAGTCAGCAGCACTGCAGAGCTGGGGCTGGGCAAGAGCAGGGCTGGCAACCCCGGCCTGGCTTTCTGCCCATAATGAGTCGTGCTAATTAATAGGGAGAAGAGCAGTGTGATTTTCAGGGCTGGGAGAGGGTGTTTCCATCACAAAGAGCAAAGGGTGTCAGTGTGGAGCTCATGGAAAGAGTGACGTAGGGATGGGTGACATCTGTCGGGTGCTGGTGTCAGTCCCTGCGTTCAAGAGGGTTGTGCCAGATCGGCATTTGTTCAAACGAGATTTTGGCTCTGGATTGGAGGGAACAGGGATCTCTTGATAATGAAACCTTGATTCTTAAGGTGCTGAGAACTACCCTGAGCTACAGCACAGCACCACATTGCAGTCCACCTTCCCATTAACACCCAGCTATGACAAGGGTAGGGCTGGCTCAGAATTTACACCACTGCAAGTGTGTAAGAAATTACTCAAGTGCATAAAACCCAAGTGGAAACATTCTCTTCTGCCTGTAGAAACAGAATTACATTCCTTTGACAGGGTTTTTGGAGAGCTGTAAAACCCAACAAGTAATTTTTTTTCATGTGGCCAAGTTGGATTTTGCAGATCTTTTCCTGAAGGCCATAAGGAATTATTCCTGAGTTCAGACAGTGTTACTGGATGTTGCTATTAAGGCTCAATTTTGTCCCTTATTAAAATAACTGGGAGCATTTCTGTCACTCCCACTCTCAGCTCTGGGGATCTGTGTACAAACCATTATCACCCTCCTAATTGAAACAACGATTTACCTAAAGCTGCTGTGACATGTGAGTGATGACAAAGAATGGCAAACCAAGGCTGGGCTGTAGAAGGTTACCAGGACTTCTTATTGCACGAAACTGCTTTGAAATGCACTATTGAAACTGGCGCCTTATCACTCTGAAACACGTTACTGGAAACCTTATGTTAAACGTGTTCTGGGATCAGTCCTTGACAGCAGATCCTTGAGATCAGAATGGCTTGATGATGAATTTTTAAGGATTTTATTTTTTTAGAATAAAACACTTTTTGAAATGGTTATTGTTTGAAATGAATGCAGCTGGAGCAGGGCTGGATCAGGCAGCAGGACTGCGGTAGCTCTGGATGATTGGTGTGCACAGGGATGTCACCCCTGGGAGTTGCTGCTGTCTCCCAACAGAACCGGGGATTAAGTGTCCCATCTCCTGTCACACTCCTGGACTCTCCAGGCTCATCTGCTTTGTTAGTCACACCAACAAGCCATTTGTCTGCACAGTCTGGTGCCTTGTTCCCTGCAGCAGTGATGCCGCTCCACGCGGTGCCAGCGATGCTTGAGTGTTGTGTTCAGTTCTGGGCCCCTCCGTTCAGGAAAGAGATTGAGGGGCTGGAGCGGGGACAGAGAAGAGCAACGAGGCTGGAGAAGGGAGTGGAGCACAAGTGCTGTGGGGAGAGGCTGAGGGAGCTGGGGGTGTTTAGCCTGGAGAAGAGGAGGCTCAGGAGAGACCTCATCACTCTCTACAGCTCCCTGAAAGGATGTTGTAGCCAGCTGGGGATTGGTCTCTTCTCTCAGGCAACCAACAGTAGGACAACAGGGCATGGCCTTAAGCTCTGCCAGGGGAGGTTTAGGTTGGATATCAGGAAGAAATTCTTTACAGAGAGAGTGCTCAGGCATTGGAATGGCCTGCCCAGAGAGAGGGTGGATTCACCATCCCTGGAGGTTTTTAAGGTGACACTGGCTGTGGCACTGAGTGCCATGATCTGGCGATCACAGTGGGGTTGGATCAAGGGTTGGACTTGGTGATCTCAGAGGTCTCTTCCAACCCAACTGATTCTATGGTTCTATGACATTCCCTTCAACCCTGGGAGTCCCTGGTGTGCCTTTTTTTGAGTTGCACTACAGGAGCTGTGCTGCTCACCTCGGACTTTGCATAAGTGATTTCAGAGATAAGCCAATGATCCAGGGGCTCAGGTTTAATGCCCAAGTGTGGTGGCATTTGGCTCACAGCCCTCCCTGCTGCCGTGGCGTGATATTAACTTGTAACACCTTTTAGTGTGCCCTGTCATAACGTGCCTACCATAAAATCCCAGGGGAGGAGCCCTCTCCTGTCAGCTGGGAGCTGCCTGGAAGTGTTCCTGGGGAGAGGACCATTTTCTGAAGGCTTCCCAGCACTGCAGTACCCAAAAAGTTTAACTATTCTGAGAGTGCCTGGAGCAGTCACTTCCCATTTTACCGTGTGAGCTCATCTGCAGCATCACACTGCTGAGACTCAGAAATCCCTGTTTCTCTTTTTCCTCTTCCTTCCCAGAGCAAATTATAAAAAAGCTTGGTGTTTAACTGAGGATGTTTTTTGTATTGCTGTAGTTGGCAGGTACATGAGAGTTGGGGGATTTATTTCCATCAGGACCTGCTGATGGCTTTAAATTGAAAGAGAGAAGGTTTAGAGTAGAAACTGGGAAGAAAGTGTTCCCTGTGAGGGTGGGCAGGCCGTGGCACAGATGCCCAGAGAAGCTGCGGCTGCCCCATCCCTGGGAGTGTCCAAGGCCAGGCTGGACAGGCCTTGGAGCAACCTGGGATAGTGGAAGGTGTCCCTGCCCATGGCAGGGGGTGGAACCAGATGATCTACGAGGCCCCTTCCAACCCAAACCATTCTATGATCCCTGCTGATGCCATCCTATCTGCCCTGAAAAGAGAGGTTTTGGACTTCCCCCAGGTTCAGCACTTGGGGTAATCCATTGCTTTCTGTACTGAAAACCAAAAATGAAAACATCTCTGGACTGCCTCCCTGCTCTGATGTGGTTTTTGTCCTCCTTGCCCTTGGGATGAGGGTCCCACTATTGCCTTTGCTTTGCAAATGGTCAGTGGTAGGACAAAGAGGCTGAGGGACACCCAGCCAGGACCATGCAGGGGTCTGCAGCAAGGCCCTGAGCCCAGACCATACAACATTTCCCTTCTGTTCCCACATCACCCCCAAATCTCTCCTCCACCTGCCCAGCAGTCTTTAATCCACGACGCTTTCTCACTTGCTGGCACTTGGCTGACCCACCATGAGTGCCAGTTCAGTTACCAAAAGAAAAACAAATTGGCATAAATCCCTTTTTGTCATCTGCCATTTACATAATTAAGAAAGAACCCGTTGCCTGTTCCCTGGTTTCCTCCTCCAGGCTGGGTGTGCACTGGGCTCCTGGGAATGCTGCCACTGCCACTTCCTCTGCTCCCAGCGAAACTTTTGCTGCAATTCCAGGCAGCAGCTGGGAATTGAGGGAGGAAGGCAGGGACTGACAGCCTTGTGCTTTCACACATCCCTTCAACACCTCAGCAAGGGCAAATGCAACCTGCTGCAGATTTGGACCTGCCCTTTGGCTGATTTACAGTGTGAAGGTGCAGTGGGAGGGAGGCACCTTGGGTGCTTTTGGGGCCGTTTCAGCAACACTCTATGCAATACTGTGACTAGCCTGGGCATAAAATCTATTTGCCTAGTCTTCCCTGGTGATGGATATATGTTTGGTTATCAATAAATTAGTCACCCAGCAAAACTGTATAGAACAGCCCTGGCCCACAGGCAGCGGCACCAGATCCACCTGCATTGCAAGAGGTGCACACCTGGGCTGCTGTTCTCAATGGGAACCTGTTTTGGAGGTTGGCTCTGGGGTTAAGGGGGTGACTTTGCCACCCCCATGCCCTCTAAGTCCTTCTGACCATCCCTCCGGAGCACAGATAGTCCAAGAAGTTTTTTTAACTGCTCATTTTTGTTTGTAGATCAAACTCGAGTCTCTCCAGAGAGGTTACAGAAAAAACCAAACCAGTCTTGGAGCCAACCCCATGGTGAACCAGCCTGGGGTTTGCACCAGTAGTGCCACATTTATGTGACAACACGCCCTAGCTGGCAAACCCTGGTTCCCTGAGGACAGCTTGGATCTGGAACTTTGGTAGAGGACGTGCCTGGTCTGCCTCAGGACCTTGGCTGCAGCAGCTTTGCCCAGCAGCTCGTGGTGGGATAATCATACACTTGTTATTTTGCTGCTGGGCTGGTGGACTTCGAGAAGTTGGAGGGAAATTTCTGTCCTTCTGCAAGGTGACAGAATGCATAATGATCACCCAAGTCACCAGTGCTCCTGGAACCAAGAGAATTCTTCTGCCACCAAGGTTGGAGCCGTGTCATCCCAAATCCCTGGCCCTGTGTGCCTGTGCATCTCCAAACACCAGGGACACAGTGGAGATAAGTGTCCACTCACCTGGAGAGGGAGCCTGGGAGCAGAATTCTCTGAACCTGGGAGGGGAAGGACATTGTGCCAGGACACTGATGGAGAAAGGTCTGGACAACTCCCTGAGTCACAGCGTTTCTCCCCGTGCACCACGTCCTGGTGCCAGAAGCCCTGGGGTGTTCAGACCACGCGGTGATGCCACTCACCTTCCCACATCCCAACACTCCTGTGATGAGCTGGGAGTGGCCCCTCTCCAGGAGGGATTTGGCATCATTGGCTCCATGTTGGGGAAAGCCCCGAGCTTGGTGTTTTGGGGATGTGACCCCTGTGATGGTCCCTCCTTTGGGTCACATCCTTCTTCCCGAAAACGCGGCAATGCCAAGATTTCCCGCCTCCGTAGGCGAGGGAAACACCTGTGGGGAAAAGAGCTGGTCCCTTTCACCTGCTCATTAATTCAGTGAATGACAGAGGGAAATACATGCTGGGAAAAGCAAGAAAAATCCCAAAAGTTAATCCAAGAGTTATTTCCTCCTGATACCTGGATAAAAACATGTTTGTCAGAGCTCTCCAGGTCAGACATCGTCGAGGCAGGTGAACACACACCAAAGGACAAGGTAAAACACTGATTTTATCCTTTTGCTCTGTGTGCTCATAGGCATTTCCTTGTATTCCTATAATGTGCCTCTGAAATAGTTTTTTCGTTAGTAACCTTAATTTTCAGTCCTAACAGAACTTGTGTTTGACTCAAGCTATTCCTGAGATCCTTTGGGATCAGACTTTGGAATCTGCTCCTTTCAGTCACTCTCACCTCCTGCTGCTTCTGAGTTAGTAGACTTTTAAAAATTTATTGTATCTGTATTTTTTTTCTGATCATTCTTTTTCAGAAGAACTGTCTACTTACATGCCAATTTTTTACTGATTTTTTTTTAATTTTTCCTCTTTTTTTCCCCTCCCCTTCTTTTGGGCTCTTCTGCTAAATATTTGGTTTTGTTTGATTATTTTCCTATTGCTCATGGGAAATAAAATAAAAATGAGTAAGAGATACTAGTCAGGATGGGTTTTTTAATACAGATGTGCATATACAAGTACGATATAAAATGTGTATATTTTTACGTGCATCACTATTGTGTTATTTGGGAATGCTAAGGAGGCAATCCTGTTTTCCTTGAGCAGGTCTCCCAGACAGCTGCCATGAGGAGATGCCACTTGTTCCTCTGCCTCTTCTCCATGTCCTGTTGGGTGGATTTGATGCCAACAGCTGGGAACAAAATCTTCCACTTTGGAGCCTGCAGGGTTTCAATGAGCACGACAGAGATCAGGGCTGGTTTCACAGCAATCAAAGCCAACATAGTAAGTATTTCTGCAGGCTCTTGTGGAGCTGGGGAAGCTCTTTGGTTGGCAGCTCCCAAAGCCCCTCTGGAGCCATTCCCACCTCTGTCCTCTCCTGTGCAGCAAGCGAGAGACCCCATCCGGACCCTGAGCATCCTGTCGTACCCACACTCCCTGCACAAGGTTCAGGTAGGTGTCCTTGGCTGCAAAGCCATTAAAGCATCCAAAAGCAGAGGGATGTGATCTTGGAAGGTGCAGTGTATCACAAAGAAGCATTTTTCGGCTCTCTCACACCCCAAAGCACTGGATACAGGCCACTGCTTCAGGTCTCAGTCTCCAACACCCAGCTACAAAACCAGCTGTTTATTTTGTTGACTCCATGAGAGTTGCTGAGGACGAATCTCCTGGAAAATCAGCCTAAAATAATTTTATATATATATATTATCAGCACGAATCAAGGATCACTGGAGAAGCTCTATACAAGTCAAAATGTCTTGCTATGCTCAGCTACAATGTGCTTCCTCTTAGAGGTGGTTTATTCTAGAGGGAGGCTTGGTCACTACAGCTTTATAACCATTTGGAAGACCTTTTAAAAATTAAGTTCATTCTTTAAGTCTTCAGATAGATGCTGCATCACCCATCACCTCTTCAACTTCTACGTGGACAAAGTTTTCAAGCACTGCAAGACTGAGGATTCGTTTGTGAACCGAAAAATCAGCAGCATTGCCAACTCCTTCCTCAGCATGAAGAGGAAACTGGGGCAGTGTGTAAGTCTTGGGTATTGCTACAGTTTAGTTTCATCTGTTAGTATTTGGTGTATAAACAAACCTAAGAGCTTTGCAAAGTTCCAAAGTCTTTATTTATACAAATGGTTTTAACAAGAATATAAAGCAGTGTGATGTGAACAGTGTGTCTGTCTGCTGAGAAATTTTTGGGCCTGCCCATTGCCAGAAAACTCCCACAATGGTCCTCAAGAACAATCTTTATCCTGTCCCCGTGTCTGTCAAGTAAACTGTTCTTGGCTGAAATCTGATTTAGGGACCTGCAGCCTTTCGCACAGTTCAACAAGGTCTCAGTTCTGTAATTTACAGTAGAATTAGACACTGAAGTATTACTTTTGAATGTAGCTCCTCAAATGAATGAATTTCTCTTATTTTCCTAGCATGAGCAAAATCAGTGCACATGTGGGCAGGAATCCACCGAGAAATACAAGCAAATACTGGCAAACTATGAAGGGGTGAGTTGCTGCCCAAGCCTGGTGATTAACACAGATACTTAGATATTTAGTATTTACTATCTGTGCTTACAACTTGTTTCTTTGTCCCATGTCAGCTGAACGTCACATCTGCAGCGATGAAATCCCTGGGGGAGCTGGACATCCTGCTGGACTGGATGGAGAAATCTCCTTAGAGAGTGAGTGGCATTAAAGAGGCTGATGGAGCTGCTGGGACCTTGCACACCCCGGTGAAGAGAGGGACAATAATGTCCTGTATCAGTGCAGTTCCTCACTGTTTCAACCAGATTCACTCAGACACAGAGTGCTTTGCTAGCCAGCTACATCAGTGAAGGCATCAACAGTCTTCATTAAGATGGAAATAACGAGTTGGATTAAATCAGCATTGCCCTTGCTTAGCTGACTTCTATCAAAGGATGCTCCAAGGGAAAACCTAAAAGGGTTTCTCTTACTAGCAGACATAAGCTGTGATCGTGTAATACAATTGTTGTTTAAATTATACATTTTTGGTGTAGGAAATGTATATTCATATGGGGAATGTACATTCATGAGTGCTGAGTTCTGGCTGGAAGGACTCTGGTGCAGTTGATGCTGCTTGAACCTGGGCTCAGTCTCCTGGGGCTGCTGCCACTGATGGATCTGGCTGTAACCAGGTGCACAGTGTGAGAAATGCTCCCAAGAACAGGTCCCATCAGGTATGTGAGGCCTTAGAAATCTGTCTTTCCTCTTGAGATGGTGTTTTCTGCCTTATCAGTAAAAAAGTTTCTGTACAAGATAATGTGGTTGCTGAACAGAGAAAGGTTCTTGTGTGTGTTGTGCAATTTACTGACACTCGTAGTAAGTTTTGTGGAAATTGGTTGCAATGACTGTAAATAAACCCCACTCGAAACTGTGCTGAGTCTGTCAGAATTCTGAGGAATTATATGATTCTTGGTGGTGAAACTTTCTGAATTCACTGTGGTGCCCTTTCAGAGCAGCCACTGCCACCCCAACGTGCCAGGGGTGGTGCATCCTCCTGCGCACGCCAGAAGGACCCAGGCTGAGACCTAAATGACACTGAATTGCCCCAGATTCTCCCCAAGACCATTTTTGTGTATCGCCCTGCTCTGTTTCCACCCTTTCTGGGCTCTTTTAGGCACCAACACCTTGCACACACATTGCTGGTACCTAAATCCCTAAATCCCTTTTCCACTGGTTTCCCACGAGGAGTCAGTACCTCTATCACTGCAGTAGCTGACAATGGCAGAGGCTGAACGTGTTGCAAATGAACTCAGACCACCCAAGGCACCTCTCCATGCAGGCAGGATGCTCTTCTGGTGCCAGGGCTGATTAACCCAAGCCAGAGCAGGTGGCCTTTCACGTCCCTGCCAGCATTCTAGTCCTACTATTTCAAGTGATCAAGTTTTCCTGCTGCATTCATTAGACATAAGGCTTGAGTCAGACTAGAGGGTAATTCTCTGACTTTCTTACCTCTCTTACTTGGTGTGTTTTGCTCTAGGAGTCAGCTAAGCTGAGCAAGGTGTCCCAGAAGTCCTGCCTGCTGTGGTGGCATGGGCACAGCCAGGGTGCTGCATGCCCACCCCTGGCTCTGAGCAGCTCTCCTTGCTGTGAGGGTTGACTCATTGCTTCTGGTGTGAATCCTTCAGGCTTGCACAAACCTCTTCCCAGAACTTCTGTTCCCATAGGACAGCCTCAAACTCTCCAGGTCTCCCTTTCCTGCCTGTGGGCATGGCCAAGCTTCAGCAGCCAGGATGGATTGGACACCTTCTGATGGTGCTACAGGGGTGACACCAGGAATGCTTTAACTGCAGAAGTGGTTCTTTAACAGGATTTTTTTACCAGAGAGGAAGGTGTTTGTGTCCTCAAGGAGAACCCAATTCCTACTTCGGTTTCATCGTCATCACAGGAGAACCCTGGGCAGACCTCTGGTAGCAAACCAGATTTGGTGAAGATCTTTCAAAGACAAGATCTCTGTGATTGAGAGGCTTCCAAAGGGAAGCCTCTCAGGGCTTTGATTCTTGTAATTTGCTTTCTTGTGTTTTTCTTCAGTGACTTCCACTTGTCCAGGTGTCAGGGCATTAGTAGGTAACTCCTTCCCTTCACACTCTGGCAGTGCCCATGAAAGCTGATCTTTCAGCTCCATCTCTCTTGCAATCAACCATTTAATAGTCACAGGTACTACGCGTACCATGATTCCCTGCTAAAGAATAACCTTACTGGGAATGATGCTGTGATGCAGTGAGACACCACAGCTCCCCACTGAGCAGAGGAAATCAGTTGACACACTGGTGAACAGTCAGGTGAGGGAGCAGGTGCTGATTGGTGAGGTCCCTGTGGACCTTTCCATGGGTTGTGGTGGGCTCTGGATCACAGCTTGAGCAAGATGTGTGGGGTTTACTCCATATCCTCAGCTTATTCTGTCCCAATTCCTCCTTTGATCCCATGCCTTGCTCCTGCCCTGTGCAGAGTGCTGCATGCCCCAGCCCACGCCTGCTTTGCTGCCTCCACCAAACCCAGCCATTTCCCACTTTCCCACCCAATGCAAAGCAGGGCAGCCCCCAGGGCCATTCCCTTTGCAAGTGAGATGCCAGATGGAAGCACCAGCAGTGGGCAGGAGCAGGGGTCCCAGGCAGGCAGCTGCCAGGGCTCAGGGGTGCAGGCAGGACACTCAGCCCACTCCCCCTCCCCAGCCCACCCACATTTCCTGGCCTCTCCCAGGAGTTTTGCCCCTCCTGGCTGCTCCCAGAGTGGTGTGGGAATCAAGGGAAGGGTGCCATGGGCAGGCTGAAGAGGAAGTGCATTTACAAAGGGAGAGCAGAAGGGGTTTTCTCCTCTCAGACATTTCCAAACCTTAGCATTCTCCTGCTGCCTTATGATTGCTCACCCCTGGGGACACTTTCCAGGCTCACACCTGTCCTGTTGCACCAGAGTCAGTCATTTCCAGCAACTGTGGGCGGGCACAGACCTGTCCTGGGCCCTTCCACACCTTTTCCAATATTCCAGGCCCTTCCTACTGTGCTGATGAGGGGATGGAGCCCTGGAGGTGAGGAAGGGGAGCTCTAACCTGCCCTTTGAGGTGCCAGCCTTGCCAGCAGTAAGGTGATGACTGTGGCAGTGTGGATGTGGAAACACAAACGCTGTTGGAGCTGCTGCTCTCCTGCTCAGAGTTCTCTCTGTGCTCATCTCAGCAGTTACTGTGGGGAAGTCCATGATTCAGGAATAATTTGTGTTTTACCCTTGATGAAACGCAGTGTCTGTCAGCTAACCCAAACACCCCCCCGAGCCATGATGCTGTTTTCATTTTTAAAATGCATCTAATACTTCACTAAACCAGAAATATGATGTGGTGCTATTGTAACACAGTCAGGTCAGACCCCACCCAAGGTGATGCTTCTCATTCTTTAAATTTTATGGCTTGATCTCAGAGCTGCACCCCAGCAGCACAGGCTCAGGAATTTGAATTTCTGTGCAGTTTATGCCCTGGCCCTGTCAAACCCTTCCACAGCCCTTCCCTTTGCCAGGTAGGCACCAGCCTAACCCATTCCTGGTGTTCAGGGAAAATTGCCTCTCTGCTTTGTCACTTCATCATTGCTGCTTCCTACACGGCTTTATCTGTGGAATATTCAACTTTTCCCACCCTTACTGAGCTTCTCTGGGTGTGCTCTCCCCATGCCCTCCCATGGATGGAGTTCCCTGGTCTGCTGAAAGCGACTAATATTCTTTATTGCTTGTGCATGAAAACACTTCAGATCGTGTCCGACCCGCAGGTGCTGCCCTCAGGTCGAGAAAGCTTAGAGGAATCAAAGGCATCAGATGCTGTTCTAAAACCTTTTCCTGCTGCCTTCAAAAGAAAATAGGATTTTTAAAAAATGCACCTTCTGGCCTGTGAGAGCCCACTGTGTTGGAACTGAGGCTGTTTGTGGGATGAGCCACTCGAGCTCCTGCTGTTTCTCAGTCCAACCTACTCACTCACTTCCCAGCCAGCTCCACTTGGCGTCCAGCGATTCCTCCTAAATAACCACTCGAAGCTGAATTTAAGCAAAACAAAAAAGGTCAAGCTATAGCAAATTGTGGTAACAATGAACAGTGTGTGCTTGCTGATGGCTTGCTGTGATCCTCAAGGTAGAGTCGGTGCCAGGTGCTGCCTCCTCTTGATCCCTCACCTTCAGACCTGGTCCTGGGAGGAGGACACTTCCAGGGCAGGGCTGTCCCCCCCGGAGCTGCCCTGAGCGATGCTGCCAGAGGTGAGCAGGAAGGCGGAGTAGGCGAGGTCAGCATCCTCCTTGGAGCTCTGGGGAAGGACAGGAGGACACTGTTAGGCAGGTGGGATAGGCAGCAGCACGTGGCAGGGGGAAAGGCAGTATTTTGGGGGCTGTGAGCATCTCAGATTGACATGGGCAGACTGCACGAGTGGGATGAACCCAAAGGTCATGTTAATTTGAGCATCACTCCTTTTCTCAGCCCTGGGAAGGCCCCAGATGTTGGGGGGTTTGGGACTCCATGGCAAGCCTGTTCCTGCATGTTGGCATCCAGCTACCCTGCCCTAAGGCCACCAGGCTTTATTGCTTTCCTGACACTTTCCTTTATTCTCCAGTTCAGCTCTTGGCACTTAGAACACCTACATCTCATCTGTGGTTAGGGAGTTTGAAAAACACAGCCTTGCATCCAGCACCTTCAGCCACTGGCCAGTGCTGCCACACAACCTTCCCCAAAAGGAGGCAGGGCAGAGAGGGGAGGGGAAGGCAGGAAAGTTAGGAAAAGGCAGGAGTTACAGGATAGCAATGGCAGAGCCCTCCCTACCTACCTGTTCCCCCTGAACCACTGCCCACATGTGGGAGGGTTGGAAGGTGGGATGTGCTCTGTTTTCTGGCCAGCTGCTTATCCCAATGTTTCATGTTTATGGCAACAACCCCAACCTTCCTGATGCTGCCTGGGGCTGACTTGGCTTAGTGTTTGAAGGAAGGTTATTGCCTCTGCTGAACTATCTTGCTGTTATTGTCTTTGCCAAAACATGGAGTGAGGAAAGGGGTGAGTTCTGCCCACAGAGGTGGATCTACAGCAGGTGCTGGATGCAGGTGAGATGGAGAGCACTTGGATATGAAGGAGGCAACCCCTCTGGCAGAGAGGGGAGGGATGTGGCTGTGTCTCCCAGGTTGGTGGCCTCTCTCTTCCCTCCACTTACCCTTTTTGCCTTCTTTGCCTCGGCAGCACTTTCCTGGGTGTCCGTGGTGGTGATGAACTCTGCAGGGAGGGAAAAGGAGGTGTTAGGGAGGGAAAGAGAGGCGTTAGGGAGGAGGCAGCACAGGGCAGGTATTTCTGGGACTTTTGCAGGGTCCTTCTGCAAACCCCTCACCCCAGGGCTGGACTCAGTACCTACCATCCCCTCCAATGGCAGTCTCCTGGCTCTCCTTCACACAGGCACTGTTGCTGGCACTGTAGTCCTTCACACTTTCAAAGTCTGACATGCTGATGTTTGTCCTGTAGCTCCCAATGGACACGAGGTCTGGTGAGAGGGAGGAAATAAATACCTTGCTCAGAGTTGGAGTGAGGATGTTGGAGTCTGAACCCTCTGTGCAAAGTGATGCTGTGGGATACAATCTGCAAAGCCCACAGAGGGCTGGGCTCTGTCTCATCCTGGACACTCTGTCGCTTGGTGTTGGGGCCCATGGATGTGGTCAGTGGGAGCAGCTGGGTGTTGGGGCCCATGGATGTGGTCAGTGGGAGCAGGAGGGTGTTGGGGCCCATGGATGTGGTCAGTGGGAGCAGCTGGGTGTTGGGGCCCATGGATGTGGTCAGTGGGAGCAGCTGGGTGTTGGGGCCCATGGATGTGGTCAGTGGGAGCAGCTGGGTCCCTGCCCTGCCCATCACACCGTGGGGTACCAGAATAGCTCAGCCCAGCAAAGACACAAAGGTATTGCCTTCATCTTAATATTGCTGATATTTCTTGAGAGCCAAGAAAGGCAGGGACTCACCAGATCTCCTCATCTGCCTGTATTTAATGATGGCAAAGGCTGTCACGATGACCAGGATCAGGGCAGCAACAGGGCCCAGCACAGCAGCAAGAGTATTGGAGCCATGGCCTTGGTCAGAGCTGGAACAGAGGGAGAGACACCACTAAGAATGATGTTTATGAAATTCCTGCACCCTAAATCTGTATAGGATGGTAATTCTGAGTGAGCATGATGCGATTCACTTACTGAACTGGGTGTCCTAGTACATACAATGAAACAAAACCCAAATAAAATATAGGATAAGGGTTATGCCAAAACAGCTGCATCAGCAGTTTGGTTATAAATGTGTGAAAGAAAGTTCTTCTGTCTTAAAAGAAGTACTTTCAACTAGTAGTTTTGTACCTGGAACTTCTAATTATTCCCTTTTGGTATTATTTTCTTGAACTAGATACTAATTTCAAGTCATCTTGCCCTTTGCTGTAACTTTTCCCTCTTCTTTTCCTCTGATGTTTGAGCAAAGTTCTTTCGGGACAAGAATTTTTTTGTTGCTAAACCATACACATGTTGTACAAACACAGTACCCACAACAGGCTAAAATATAAACCTCCCAAAATTTATAAATGACAGAGGATTGAGAGAACCAACCTTCCTGGGGCAGCTCCACTTCGCACCTCGGAATTGCTGTAGGCTCCTCCTCGGGCACCAGGGCCGGGCTCAGCAGGGTTGGGGATCTCAGCATGGTCAGGGACCTCGGCATGGCTGGGGGCATCGACATCCAGGAGCTCTGGGTTGTGCTTGGCATCATTTCCTACACATCCCAGGGAAGAATATGTGCTTAGTGAGCAGCAGCACAGGGATGGGGACACAGAAACCACTGGGGAGTGTTGGGTGGGCCAGGAGCTGCTGTGGGTTTCAGCGCTAAGTGAGAGGCTCTTTAAAAATAATCTCATTGCAAATAATTTACTGCAAAGACTTTCTCTGCCTATAAACTTTTGAAAAAGTCTTGCATTTCTAAGTTCTGCCTCTAGTATTTCCAGAACAAATTTTAAATCCTTGCTTTGCTTTTATCTCTAGCTCCTTGTCCCCCAAAACCACTGAAATGAGGCTGTTTATCTCTGTTTTCACTTTGACCATTATCCACTTAGTATGGCTAAATATGGGATATCCAGTACTCTACTTTTTCTCTGCTTCTAATGTTATTCCTCCCTGAGAAAAAACATCTTAATTCCAAAATACTGCACCAAAGCTGAGACAGAGCCCCCTGCTGTTGGTGTTAGTCTTTCCTCTCCTCTTCCATACTTGATTTCTAAGATAAGAAGCTCCCTGGAGCAAGGTAAGTCTCTGAACTAGATCAGTTCTGATCTGACAACTCTGGCTTAAACTTAATGATGCTACAGATTATAACAGCAATAATTAGTAAGGACAAGTAAAATTGTGTGGAAGGAAGTGAGATATAGACTGGAGGGTTTTTTTATGACCAGGGAGCCAAAACCAGTGAATGGTTGAAAACACCAAGTGCAAGTTGTGCAAAACCAGAGGCTGCACTTGTGTTTTGAGGTGCTGCAACCTAGTGGCTATGGAGAGGACTTCCCTCGGCAGAAAGCACATTCCACAGCCCCGGGCAAGAAGGAAAACCTCTGCCTGCCTTGGCCTTGGAGCTCACCTGCAGTCACAGTCAGCTTCACTGCCATCACCTCTCCAAAGGCGCCATTGCGCTTCACCCCACACCAGTACCACCCGTCGTCCGCCTCCGTCACCGCGGCAAAGCTCAGGATGACCGTCCTGTTGGCACTGCTGCAGGTGGCCTCGGGCCCCAGCGGCTTCTGGGCAGCAGCTGGCACCATGAAGCAGCCACTCACGTTCCACCTGCACCAGTACTTCTCGTAGGAGTTGTAGCTGCACGGGTAGAAGCACGTTAAATCGACGCGGGAGCCCACTTGTGCCACCACTTCCTTTGGTCCTGTCAGTAGAGGTTCTCCTGCAAGGACAAAGGGTACACCAGGGCTGGGGTTAGTGGTTTCAGTGATGGGAATGGCAGCCAGTAGGTAGGAGTGCTGCTACAGATGGATCTTGGAGGGAAAGTGCTTCTTATGTTGCAAAATTAATGGTAAGGATTCAGTTTATACATCTCTGGGTGAAAGCTGGGGGAGTTTTTTTAGCAAGGCTTAAGAAATATTTGCATGACAAACTTTTGTGAGCACTTTCCAATCAAACCTAAACTTTGTGTTTCAATTTTAGAGCCACTGGAGCGAGTTCAGGCTTGGATGCTGAGTCTCTTCTCACAAAGCCAGATTGCTCATTTGTGGTGCTCAGGAGGTTGTTTTGTGCCCACTGAGCAGGCAGAGAACTGCCCATGCACGAGCTCGTACCTTTTACAACCGTCAGCTCAGCTGAGGATTGCTGCTCCTTCAGTTCATTGCTTATGCACCAGTAATAGGCTGTGTCCTTGAGTGTCAGCTGGTTCAGGATGATGGTGACTGTCTTGTTATTTGGGTTCTCAAACATGGCCACTCTTCCCTCATACAGCGGGCTCACAAAGTCTTCGTTGGTTATGATCCTGGTATATCCATTAGGTTTCCACTTGGCCCAGGTCCTCGTTGAGGACTGCCTCAGGGGCTCATAGAGGCATTCAAAAGTTGCTGAACTTCCAGTTTTTCCAACTACCGTGGGCTTTAATTGAGGGAATTTTTTGTCTGTTGACAAAAATGAAATGAGTAGTTATAAACATCTCACTTGTGTCCATGTGGCACTCTTCCAAAAAGATCAATATTATCAGATCAAACAAAGTCCTTATGGCTAAAGCAAGGTTAGGTAAACCTCAAGGGTGCAGCCAACAGGAGGCTGTCCCGGCACTGCTGGGAATTGATCCTAAAGAGTCTGTCAGGCCTTTCTTTTCCCCCAAATTCACCAGATGATTGTTGGCTTTGTGTACAGACGATTCAACACTTTGTTCTCTTTGCTGGAAGAAGGGCATCATTTCTACATCTGTCATATTGAGATTTAAGGAACTAAGACTTGAAGAGACAGTTTGGCTCAAACTTAGAGGTAGAATTTTTCTCCTGGAGTTTTGGGCTGGGGAAGATAGCTGGGAAAGTTAAGTCTTGATACAAGATTTATCAGTGATGGTTTAGTGTGTTGCAGGTTGTTAAAAGGATAGAAAGAAGTATCTAGATGAAAGAATAGGATAATAGCACTCTGCAAAGGGGAATTAAAGTTCTTGCTAAAAAAGGTGAGACTCCTAGTGATGCTTCTAAAGAGGAGCAGAGATGAAGGAGAAAACACACTGGCAAGAGCTTACCCTCATAGACAAACACATCCAGTTCCCTTGAGTCTGCACCACTCTCCCAATCTTCACCAGCACCACAGCGGTACAAGCCTGTGTCTCCCCAGTCCATCTGAGTCATCGTGACGCTGAATGAGCCTTCATACCCCACAAGGCTCAGCAGAACTCGCCCTGTGTAACTGGCATTGACTTGCTCGTAGTTATCAACGATGTTACGGCAAACTCCTTCCTCCACTTTGCACAGGTATTTCCTCAGGAGGAGAGAGTCCTTCCCAAAGCCACAGGTCACGGTCCAGGTGCTGTGCAGCTTCACATAGAAGAGCTCAGCTGCCTTGGGTATATCTGGGCCTGTGTACACAGAGACACCGTGAGGCTCTGCTGCCCGTGAAAATCAAAACTGAAAATGGAGAGCACCTTCAGCTCTGAGACACTGGGCAGGCAACCTGTGGGGCCTAATTTAAAAGGGGAAGAGGGGGAAAATGTGAAAGAAAACAATACTTTCAGAAGCCCCAAAGCTGGAATTACCTTGAGAAACATTCAGAGTGACTTTATGGGAGAGGCCTCTGCCATTGACGCCAATACCACACTGGTAAGTGCCGGAGTCTGCCAGTGCCAGCGAAGAGATGTTGATCTGGAAGTTTTCTTCCTCTGGGTGGTCAGTGAGGGAGATTCTGCCTTTGAAGCCTGGGGTAACATATCCACTGCTGGAGACCACAGTCATGCAGCTCCCTCCTGACTGCCTGCACCAATATTTCCTGTCGTGCTTGTTCACAGTGGTGGGAGGGTAGAAGCACTTCACGATCGTCGACCCACCAACCGGCCCATACACCTGCCGTGGGCCAAACACGGGGCTGGAGACTGCAGGAGGAAAAGGTGCTGGCTGTAAAGGTCACCTCTGCCACACAGGTGTCCCAGGGTGAGAATGGACCCAGGGCTGTGTAGCATCAGGTGCCTTGTAAAGGTCCCGTGGCAGGGGTGGGCACTGGTGGGGTGAAGCTGCTCCCTGAATGTGCTACCTCTGGTCTTAGACCACCACAGAACCTGTGCCAGGGCAAGTTGCACTTACTTGTTGACTTGGAGGGGTATCTGCTTTTTGCAGATCCAGCTGGGAGGAGGGTGAGGAGGAAGATGAAGGCCAGTAAAGCCATTTTTATTGCATTCCCTGGAAAAAACACAGAAGCTGGTGAATAACCACACTTGGAAAATTATTAAATTAATGATTTAAATCTTCTTGCTTGGAGAGTATGAGGTTTGTGCCTACTTGAAGTAGAGAGAAATACAGTTTTTAAGTGCTTCTGTCAAGGGATTGAATGGAAAAGAGGGAGCTGATGACTCTGTTCTTGCCTGTGTTCTCACAGACTGCTTTGGGTCAGAAAGGACCTTAAAGTTCATTTTTCTTTTACCAGGGGCAGGGACTCCTTCCACTATCCCAGATTTCTCCAAGCCCTGTCCAACCTGGCCTTGGACACTTCCAGGGATGGGGCAGCCACAGCTTCTCTGGGCACCCTGTGCCAGGGCCTGCCCACCCTCATTGTACAAATGTCCTCCTTCTGTCATAGAGCAGAACTCCTGACTGGAGCCTCTTTTTAGTTCCTGCTCTTTTTTTCCCTCGTCTCATCAAGGACATTTGGAAGAGAAAAAGGGTAATATTTTCACTCCTACTTTTTCTTTTCTTTCCTCAGCTGCTGAGGAACTTAGTGAGCTGCAGGGATTTACCTCAGCCCTGCTCCTCCAAGACTCAGACTTTAACCAAGCAAAGCCCTGCCCAACCTACTGCCCCCAGTTAACCCTCAGCCAGGACCCAGTGAGCAGTACTGGGGAACAGCAAACCAAGCTGTGTCTCTATTGAAGGATGTCCACAATCTTCAGGATGATTATTTCTGACCTTCCCTTTGTTTCAGACTGAGTGATGGCCCAGAGGAAACCAAGGCTCTTAATTCCCTCACCTGTTTTCTTTGGCCTGAGCTGGGTGTGCTGTTGGACTCGGCCCAGTGCAGTGGTGGGAATGTGCATTTCCTGAGCATGGCTCTTGCTCTCCCTGCCTAGTCCAAGTTCATAGAATACACTGAGTTGGAAGTGACCCATAAAAGGTGATGATAGGTTCCAAGGAAAGTCTTTATAAACAACCAGAGGAATTTGATTTCAGGGCATCAAGTGACACAATTTTATTAAGGGTAATTCCCGGCAGAAAAAAAGGCGTTTATTTTCCTGTTAAGATGAAAGGTGTTCTGTTGTGCCTTCTTCCTTGTATTGTGATTCCTACTTGCTCAATGGCTACTTGTCCATGGCTAATAATTAACTCACTGAGCATGAAAAATGCTCTTTCATACATATCCCAACAGTAGCCAGCAAGACAAACACAACATATTCTGCAGAAAGCAAATACCATGGCACAAAGAGGGCCTTGATGTTTGCCCCCAGCCAACAATCCCTCTGGCTGATGGTCACCTCGCTGCCCTGCTTAGTGCCAAACGAGACACAGACCTACCTCAATGTGGCTTGGGTGTCAAAAGAGATGTAAATGGAAAAATCACAACATAATGACATTTTTTTCCTCCTTTCCAACTCAGGACAGCAAATTTTTTGTGTTGTCTTAAAGTTGTCTTGAGAATGACCAACACTTTGTTTTGATTTGATGTGTTGCTCTGCTCTAAACCTCACTGCATGTCCCCTGAGTGATAAAGGCATTTTAATGCTGTGTGTAAAGCTCTGGGGAGGTCAGAATTCCCTCAAACCTCCTGGTCAGTCCCTCTTGCTTAGACAGACATATTTTTAGTCTGCCTGTCCACAGAAAGTGGCTGATGGTTCTTTTGTGGGCAGCAGGAGATGTGGGTGTGAGACCTCCCTGGCTGTGTTTCCTCATCTACTGTTTCCTCTTCAGCACTGTGGGATTGACCTGGGCTGGGACCACCACCTTCCACTCCAGCACTGTTGTGTGCCTGTGTTTTGATACTTTCCATGTTTCCAGCAGCAAGTGCTCTCTGACCAAGCTGACTCTTGCAAATCTCATCCACTATAAAACCTTCCCTGCGTTTCTGTTGTGCTTTTGGGACTCTGTCAGTCCCAGGGAGAAATATCTCCAGATTTATGATGATGGGGAAGAGCTCAGGACCTGCTCCCTGAGTTATGTAAACCTGGACAAGCAGGGTATGAAATACCAGAGTCCAGGTCCCAAATTGTGCTGACTCAGCTGCATGAGGAGCACAGCAGCTTCTCAGAGCTCCTCGTGCAGCTTGCCAGGGATCAGCACAGTCCAGCCCATTAGATATTAACTACTGCCCTTAACAATGAGCAGTGTCAAGGCCGTGCTATGGGATCAACAAAACACAAAGATTTAGTTGTGACATTTGTCATTCCAGCCTGGGAGCCCTTCTGGTCTGTGCAATGGTTATTGTTATCCAAATAGTTGAGAAGTAATAACATACAGGTAATATAGTAGATATATTTTATATATAGGTAATATTTTCCCCTCTTGAATCCTTCTAAAGCAAGACCCAGGAGGAAGCTGTAGAGATTTAAACTGTTGTAGAGGCAGAATCAGGGGTTGTATTCTGAGGAGGAGCCCTGGCTGGGGGTGATTTATGGAGGTGCTGAAGACCTCTGTGCCCAAAAAGGGGGACAGCAACAGATTTCCTCCTGCACAGGGCTGGGTTATCTCCATCTTTACGTTGCTCATCAAGGTCACTGCATATATTACCTGACCAGGAGTTTTATTGGCTGTAGTGGGATGGGAAAAGCCACCAATCCACCCCATTTTCATGGAGTTAAGCATGAGCAACCAACTTGCAGATAAAAGATCAAGCTGACCTAAACATATGCAGAAAATAAACATTTCAAGTTGCAACCAGATGGAAAAAATAAAAATAAACAAGAGGTGCTCGTTTTGTGATACAGTGAGCAGGAACACATCTTGCAGGTTAGCAAGATATAATAAGAAATCAGAAGTTTTTAGGAATTTCTGCAGTGTTTGTGGCCCTCAAAGCTAAGAATGTCTGCCAGTAAACACTGTCCTGTGAGAGCAATGTATTCCAGAAAAGAAATGAAACAGAATAATCAGACAACCTCATGGCAGTGGCTGAAATCCCAGTGGAGATTGTGCTGCTGGACTCATTGAATGTTCCTTTAAGCTGTTAGACCATTAACATGTGACCTATTTTTATATCCCTTTAGGGTGTTAGACACCCCATTCACCAACTTGGTGCTTTTCAGGTGAGTGTCATGGTTCATTTGTTTCTTGGGCTGGAAAGTGAAACCAACTTCAACACTCCCCAACTATCCCTACTTTAATTCTACTCCCCCTGCAAAGAGCAGGAACATCCCACGGCCCAGCTCCCTGTGCATCCCTGCATGGCTGGACAGTGCCAGTGCAGGATTCATTAACAATTGCAATTAGGAGGTGAGATTTCTTTGTGCTGCAGATGTAAGGTATTAAATCCTATATGAATGTTTTCTCTGCAGAATAAAACCTCAGGTGTGCAGAAACTCCCACCCTCACTGGTGTCACAGGGCTCTGCCAGGATTCCTTGAGTTCAGTTTGGGGACACTGTGCCCAGCCCATTCCCTTCAGGATCTATTTATCTTCCTGGTAACTGTTCAAGCTTGAGAGCTCTTCAGAGCTCCTGGAGGACACAATTCTCCTCCTAAATTTCAAAATTTGCCTGTTGTGATTCAAAAGACTGCAATAACCAAAAGACTGCAATGACCAAAAGACTGTTATGACCTTAAGCTGAATTCCAAAGGTTTAGGTTACTACAGTAATATTTAATAAGATTTGTTATTTTATACGTTAGAACTGAATGCAAATATTGGAATTATAATTAATCTTACTTTTTTTTTTTTCCCCAGAAACACAATATTAAAAGTTACTGCGGAGAGGAAAACATAACTACCCTAGGACTGTTCCTCTGCTTCTGAGCTTCTTTCACAAGAAATCAGCCTCCCAGCAGTGAGAGCTGCTGGTTCAGAGCTGCTGCTTCCCTTCACATGTGTGAGGAAGAGCCCTCAGAAGTGGCTCAAGGCTGTTGCTCTTCTCCTTCCCCATCTCAAAGAGGTACTAAGAGAGATTTTACATTTCCAAAAGACAACGAAGCAGCGCTACTTACACCTGAAGTTCCTCCTGCAGTAATTCGTGCTTCTTGTTTTTTCTTTTGGGCTGACCCCTCTGAGTTTGCTGGTGACCAAACCCTGGACCTTCTGGCAGTGTCCTGGCTGCCTGTCCCAGCAGGACAAGGGCTCTGGCAGTGCCAGGCTGGTTTAAATACTCCTGTACCTTTAGCCCTGCGTTTCCACCTGTTGTGCCTTAAAGGAATAGCATCCAAAGCCCTGCCAGGTGAGCACCACCCCACGTGAGGGCAGAAAGGCAATGCCTGTCCCACTCTGCTGCCACTCCGAGGGTGGAGGCTCTTCTTTACCCCCGATTACACCCCCCATTCCACACCAACCACCCCAAGGGTGGGGGGCTCCCAGGAATGGTCCAGGGCACCTCTGCCTCCTTTAGGAAGGAGCCTCCATGGAGTTAAGTCCATGGAGGGTTCTTTGAGTACCCTTCAGCCAGGCTCTTGCTTGGGCAGGAGCCAGGGGAGCTGATTCCTTGGTTTGAAGGTGGTGCCTGTGCCTGGCACAAAGACACTGGGAAGCCTTAGGGGGTCTGAGTCTAATTTTGAGCCCTCTCCTCTTTGCTGGCATTGCAAGATCACCCTTGAGTTGTGACTGTGTTTCCAATTGTTCTGGGCAGGTGCTGCAAGGACTGGACATATCCAGGTGGTTTATCCTAAGGTACTGCACGTTTTTTGGAAACCATTGTCCCTAAGAAGACCTTGATTGGCCATTTGAGTAAAGCAGTCTGTCCAACCTCCCTGCTTTGAGCCCCTCTGCCTCCCCTCAGCCTGGTGGGAATCTGGGTGGGTAAGGGTTGGTCTTGTCTGTGCAGACGAAGAACATTTCAAGCTCTTTAAAATCAAAAATAATTAACAGGAGCTTTGCTGCCACTTCCCACCTCGTTTCTTTGTTCTCCTCCTGTAGGCATGTCAGGGGCACAAGTACAAATTCCCTGTAAGGTGTGGGGTTGTCAGAAATGGGGAAAAAAGGTAAAATTAATGAAGATTAAAGTATTTGTGTTATGTGGGATGAATCATTAACTTGCTTTACCTTGTACTAACAATGCAAGAGCAGTAGTTCCTTCTAACAAGGGAGTCACACGGAACGTTTCTCATCTGCATTAAGTGAACGCTGATGAGTTTGAACAGGATGGCAGCTCCAGGTGTTCCTGCCATGCCTGGGAGCAGCAGGATCCTGACCTGGGGCTGGGATATTTAAGAAATTTGTCAGATCTCACAGCCAGCCCTGGAAGAACCTTTGGTGTAGCTAAGGATGTTGAGCTCCTTTCTTTCCATGAATGTGCAGCTCCTGAGGTGAGGAAGGAGCTCCTGAGGTGAGGAAGGAGCTCCTGAGACGAGGAAGGCTGTTGCTGTGCTTTCACAGGGTGGTCTGGTGGGTATCTTAGATTGAGACAAGAGCCACCATCTCTCCTAGATGGGAACAAACCCATATCCCTTGCATGCTGTGTCCTTCCCACCACCACTGCTTCCCTGGGCATTCCAAACATTCCCCAGATAATATTGGCATTCCTTTTGCTTTTTGCCCATGGAGTTGTGTTTGTTGCCTACAGGTGTATTTGCTTTTCTGATGTTCCACTCTCCCTTGGGAGCCACCATAGCAGCTTCTCCCCTCACCCCATCCCCATCCTGCAGTTTTAAATGTGTTTAGAGACCTTGGGCTTGCAGGAGAAGGTGGAATGGCCATGGGCAGAGGAAATTCTGGTGGAAACCAGCCGTGAGCAGCTGTGGGGGTGCATGTCAGGGAGGCAAAGTTAATCCAAGGTGAATGAAGTGTTTCTTTAACCAAAGCACCGTCTTCATCCTTATGATTTCCAGTAAAACAGATCTGTTGCCTCATGCAAATGTATTTCCTTGCTTTAACACAGGAGGAAACATTCTCCTGCCAAGTCACAGGTTCCAAAGCATTTTGGCATCTCCAGAAAACAAACAACCTTCGGATTGCTTTTACTGGGGAGGGCCAAAGCCCAGTTTGCAGCATGGCATGAAGCCTGAGAGTACAAACCGGAGCTGCTCTTTGTGTTTGGACTGAACTGATCTGGCTTTGAGGCTGTGGATGGTTCTGCAGAGGGGGTGAAGGGAAACCAGCACTCGGGAGTGGGAGTGTCTGACAAGCTGAAATCAGATGTGGGTTGTGTAGCAAAATGACTTAATGAATGAGGATTTTTTTAAAAAGATCAGAAAATCCTTATTTTTCTGAGCAAAGTCTCAGTTTTACTGGGCTAGTGGAAGGTGTCCCTGCCCATGGCAGAAGGTGGAATGAGATGAGTTTTAAGGTCCTTTCCAAACCAAACCAGCCTGGGATTCTCAGATTTCTTGCCTCATATTGAAGGACCCATGAGGGTCCTTCCCTCCCATTCCCTTTCCCTCTGGGTTCTCTGCTCTGCAAGTCAGAGCTGCACACAAAGAGCCAGATTACAGGTGCGTTATTTTATTCTGTGCTCTGCAAAACACACAGCAAGTGCCATCTGGGATTCAGCTCCCAATAAAGCTGTTTGGGTTCTGAGCAGGGCAGGGGACAACAAGGGGCTCTGGGTGCCTGGAACTTCATGGCTGTGCCTTGGCTTTCCAAAAGGGCTTTCACAGAAGGTTCTGGCTCAGGCCTTCATCAGTCACCTTGAAAAGTATTTTTTCCCCATAGGACAGCTGGAAAATAACAAAACACAAGAAAAGCTGTGATTTGCCATTGCCTCTTTTGTAATATTTTTTGCAAGTGATTTCATGGGTGTTTCTGGTTTTATGCCAAACTTGATATTTTATATGGGTGTGATATTTCGGGGGGTCCTGGGAACAAAAGGATGGGAAAACCTTCTCAGAGGGGACTTCTGGAGTCAACTTCCTGCTAAGATTGAGGAGAATTATCCCAGATATCTGGGAACAAAAGGCACAAGTAACAAATAGTGGGTTTTGTTCTATTTTTTAGAGGTTTTTCACGAATTCTGTTTGTTTTCAAGGTTTTAGGAGAGATGCACTTTTTTGTTCAATTATTTAGATAATTATTCAGACTGTAAGATCCCTCTTGGCTCTAAATGCACTGCAATGAGGATATGAAATGCCATCACCAAATTTTTGAACGACTATTTCAATAATTTTTTATGGATTACTTTTGACTGATACAAATTTCCACATATCAGATGGTTTTAAAATATTTGCTCAAGTGTTTTCTACATGAGCTTCTCTCTAAAGAGAATTAACATTCTGAGACAGACCCGCTGTACTTTTATTTTGCCAGAAGGCTCTTACACAGAAGTTGGTGATCCTGAATCTTCCAAGGACAGCACAGATTTTCCTGCACAGTAGGACAGAAAAGAATTAAGTGGTTGCAACACAATGAACAATAATTACTTCTGGGGAATATTGAAAAAGGTGATAAGGAATCAGATTTCACTGGAACAAGCAGGAAGAGCGATAACAGGTTTACTACATGTAAGCAAAAATTGTAATCAACTCCATCATAAATTTATGAACTTTATATAGGAATTAATCCAAGTCTTTTGAAATCTGTGGCTTGGTAAGGAGTAAAGGCAGCAGTTTGGCAGCAGAACACAAGTCCTGGACTGTGGATTGTAATTCCTGGACTGCAAACCTGGTGTCTCTCCTGGGGAGGAATTTCACTTGATAAGCCACAAATTCTCTGCTTAAAATTTGGGTTTATTCTCTTCTACCAAGGGAGCTGACACCTGCAATGCCCGTTGGAGAGAACACCCACCTACATTTGCCACAGTCCATCTTGCATTCCTGCACCTTTTCCGGGCTCGGGGTTTCCTCCATGGTTTGGTTTTCTCCAGGGCTTGGACTAGCCTGAACCGTCGCTGCCTCCAAGTTCCCAGGGGTGCCTCTTTCTCCTCCTTTAAAACAAAACCCACATGGATGCAGTGGAGGTCACATCTCCATCAATGTCTCTTTAGATATTCCAGCATGTCAGACACCAAATCAGATCCATTATTTCCCAGTTTCATTCTTGTGAAAAATGAAATTTCCTTTCACTGAAGGTTTTCTGTGCCTAAATTTTTCTCTATGTTCTAGAATAAGATATATGCACATATTTTTGCACACTCAGTAACTAGAGGGGATTTTTGGGTGCAGCTTTGCACTGAATGAGCTGGATTTGGCTCCAGAAGCTGCTCATGCCACGCAGGTCCCTGCTCTTTATACCTCAGGATTTCTGAGCACTCGTGGAGCCGTAAATCTATCCCCAAAAACACAACCCTGCTTTCAGCAGGGCTTCAGGATTTCCATTTCCTTCATTTGCTTTTTGGATAAGCACATTTAACAAAAAAAAAAGCCAAACAAGTTCTGGAGGACTTTGCTTGCTTGCAATGACAGCGGCACTTTCAGGCTGCACTGGCCACAGCATGGCCACGTGTCTCCAGGGATGGAAATATTCCATGGATCAGACTCCAGCTCTTGGAAATCACAAGCAAAACAACCACTGCAGCCCCAAAGGTGTTGCCAGGCCAACTTACCCATCTTCTTTTGAAGTTTTGTTTTGACCAGGGTGAGAGCAGTGACAGTGATGCAAATCAGCAAAGCCAGAGCTGGTAACACAACTGGGAGCAGCTGGGATTCACCTGACGAGCTGGGAAGATGAATCACTGAATTAAACTGGATTTTGATTCACTCATGTGGTTAATGCAGGCTGTTGTTTTCACCCCAAATAGCATATAAACTCTGACTGAATCAAAGAACAGTCAACAAAGTCAAGGAGAGTTGAAATCATTTGATCTGGAGTTTGATTTGGAGTTTCCTTATTATGAGGAAGTCATTTCTACAGCTGCCCCTGCTCTGTCATGTGGGGTTTGCAGCTGAATTAGCCCCTCCAAAAGGAAAACAAGCTCTTATCACAACACAAATTCACAAGCAAGGCCCACACATCCTTTTTGTGAGTTGTTACAGACCCTCATGCTGTTGGGAGGTGTCTACACACCATCTCCTTGTAAAAAAGATATAAATGCTGTCAGAGCTGCCCAGGCAGAGAGGGCTTTGCCAGGAATGGTGGAAAGTTGGAGCCTTTATATGAGATTTGTATGATTTGTGATTAGTAACATCCTCTCCCCTCCTCTTCCTGGCTGGGAGGGGGCTGGGGATGGAGAGGATGGTGCTTCTCATGCTGGGGTAGGTGTGACTCAAGGTGCACATTTCCATACTGAACTGGATGTGTGGATTTGTCCAGTTCAGTTAGGGCTGATACTGCAATGTTTGGTGCATCTGGCCCACAGGTCCTTTCACCCAGCACTGGGTGGTGGGCATGGCTGGGGTGAGAAGTGGTGGAGCTGCTCACAGCCATCCTGCCTGGCAGGGAGCACAGAAGGTGAATTTCCTGGAAAACCACCGGAGCCCCAGGGCTTGGTATGGAGAACTACAATGGAATAATTACTGAACAAAATACTCACAGCCTTCTGGTTAACCTTGTCCAAAGCAAAACTCCTGATGCAACAGCCAACACTGCCCAGGCTGGGCAGGGCCTGGCATAAGGTGTGCACTCAAGTGTGCAGCAGGGACAGATTCACCAGGCTGTTGCTCAAGCCTGATGTTTCCCAAGCTCCTTTCTCTGTACTGGTCAAAGCAAAACACACAGGAGCACCTCTGTTGACTCTGGCACCTGGTCCACAGGAGTGGGCAGCACCAGAAGGTTTGGAGACAAGTTCAAAGATATGTGTACATGGACATGAGGTAACCTTGCCTTGTGCTTCTCTAACCTCTAATATCTCCTGCAGGTGTTTGCAACTTGCAGCCTGTGCACAACCTCTGCAGGGCCCTGGGCAATGGGGCAGATGGGTCATAAAATACCAAGTTGGTGCCAGAGAAATGTGGCTGTGGAATTACCTCTTGTGATAGGTTCCGCCTGGGGAGGTTCTAAAGGTGCCAGGGGTGGCAGTGGGCAGCAGGGTGCTGGTGGCCGTGGTGACAATGCCCACTGTGGTGCTCTTGGTGACGGTGCCCATCACATCCATCAGGCCCGTGGTGCTCCCCCGTGTGGGTGTGCTGGAGGCAGCTGGACTTGATGAAATGGGTTTCACAGGAGTGGTTGTTTCTGGGTTTTGTGAAGAGCAGATTTCTACAGAGAACATTATTTCAAGGCTTTAATATCCATCTTTTTGCAGAGGCAACATGTTAGAGCTATCACAGATTTGTGTATTTCACCTTGTAACTTGGTATGAAAAGAAATACCAACCCAAGCATTTCTGTTTTCCTTTGAGTCTTACAGAAAGCAGCCTGGGAGCACTAATGAAAACCTTAACACTTGGCAAACATTCCTACTTTAACCCCACTATTGCTGTCTCTGCCAGAGGAGCAGTTCCATGGATCTGTGTATTTACACACTGCAGTTTCTCAAACTGCAACTTTGAGCTTATCCCCAGAGCCAGGCACGTGTCTCTGTGCTGCACCTGTCTGGATCAGGGTGTCATATTCTGAGGGTTTGCATCATAAATAATCAATAACATAATTAAAACCTATTAAATTTTATCTGAAAGCTCAGCTCACATCCCTGAAAACCTTTACCATCACCTCAGCTGGTTGCTAATAACAAAGGCAAGAGGTAGAGCTGATGTTTCTCATGAAGGTGATGTAGAATGGTTTGGTTTGGGAGGGACTTTAATGACCATCCCGTTGTGTTCCAGGCCATGCCACCACCTACCCTCGTGGATGCGCAGCTTCACTGAGGACGTGTGCTCTGTGTGCCCACTTTGGGCCCTGCACCAGTACCATCCTGCATCCTCCTTCCTCAGCTGGCTCATCACCACCGTGTACGTGCCGTGCTCGGGGTCACTGCCGGCGATCTGGACTCGCCCTCTGTAGGATTCGTGCACAAACCCATCGGTGTCCAGGAGCAGAGAGCAGCTCCCTCCCTCCCACCTGCACAAAGACTTCTTCTCGTAGCTCCTCTTGGGGTCATAGTGGCACTTGAAGGACAGTGAGCCTCTGACTGTGCCGCTGAGAAATTTGGGTCTCCTGGGAAGAGCGGAGGCTGCAGGTTGGAGGGGACACAATTAGTATTTAATGCTTCTCATCTGGCGCTGTGAGGAACCTGTGCAGCCCCCTCGTGCCCTGTCCTACCTGTGGTCACCTGCAGAACCACCTCCTGTGAGCTGTGCCTTTCTATCCCACACCTGTACAGCCCCGAGTCTTCTTTCATTAAGTCATTTATCAAGACTTTGAAAGCTCCAGAGCTCTCCTGAGGGGTGATGAAGATTCGCCCGAGGTAGTGCCTTCCCATGTAGCCATCAGAGTCAGCTATGAGAGTGCAGCTGGTTCTTCCCACTTTGCACCAGAACCTCTTCCCACCACCTTGGGTGTCCCCAGATGGACACAGGACTGTGACAGAGCCATGGAGCTCACCTTGGATGAGCTGGAGTGGCCTCGACACAGCGGCATCTGCAGGGAGAGAGCAGGACAGGGACTGTCCAGCACACAGCCAGGGAGGGGAGAGTTTCCTTTCACATTTATGAACAGCTGATTTGTCCAAATCCCTGTGCTTTTATACCTCTTTGTTCTAAATACCTCGTTAATAGCATGGGATAGGAAAAGCTGCCACACCTGCTGTGAGTGGATGCTCCAACATCTGACCCCAACCTGCTCCCAGAGGCTGAGCTATCCCCACCTCCTCCCAAACTTACCTGCCAAAACCGTCAGGTTCAGGCTGGCGTAGAGGCCCCCCCTGGTGGGGCCGATGCCACATCGGTACCTCCCGGTGTCACTGCTCTGCAGCCCTGTCATTGTCACCGCGAAGGTGCCGTTCTGGGGGATGTCCTGCAGGGACACTCGCCCCACGTACTCCTCGGAGGTGAAGTCAGTTGAGGAGATGATGGTGTAGCAAACTCCGTTTTCTGCTATTTTGCACCAATACTTTCGGTCGTATTTGTTGGCTGGTGTGATGGAGTAGAAGCACTGGTGGGTGATGGACCCTCCAAGCCCACCTGTCAGAAACCTGGGTCCATACAGGCTGCCTGAGACTGGCTCTTTTGGAGAGAGAAAGAAGGAGAACCTGTTGGTTACTCAGAATCAACCAGGTTCCACCTGGCAAACCCCAGCATTCCTCCTGGTGGGATTCTCGGGGGCACCAGTGGGACATCTGGCTCAGAGAACCCACAGTTTACTTTGGATGTGGTGTGTTACCTTCCCTCAGGGCTACACACCCACCTGAGGGGGACTGGTGTCACAGAGCCACTGCCCCGTGCCACAGCACAGATGAGGAGACCCTTCATGCCCCTTACAGGATGCTCCAGACCCCCACCAGCCCTGGAGTTAAAGGTCAAGGGCAGCAGTTAATAGCAAACACCTAAGAATAACCTTTGGCACTTGCAAACCCTGCCTGATCTGGCAACTTTCTCCTCCCTGCAGATGCTGCTGGGATTCTCCTCCCAGCTCTTGCCATGCTTTGGTGCCTCTCTACAGTTTTCCAGTGGGCAGGGAGGGTGGTTTGACTGGTTTCCATATTGCAGGTGGAGGTGTCCAGTGTCCAAGTGAGGATTTAGCCAGAAGAACACAACCTGTGTCCCCGGTTCCAGCTTTACCTGTTCTTATCAGAGGAGCTGGCTGGAGATTTGGTTTCTTGGTGACTCACCTTGCAGCAAAGCTGCTAAGAGGTAGAGAAGCACCATGTCCAGCCTTCACCAGTGTTCACTCAGCAAACTTCAACAATCTCACTTTGGGGATGGGATTTCTGTGTTAACAAACAGGAGAGAGTGAATGTGGCTGGGATCTGCCAAGGCAAAACACTGACAGGAACTCTGAGCTCCCAGCCTGTGACATGTCCTGTCCCAAAAATTAGGGAATTTCAAAAGGAAAAAAGTGCTAATAGTGCTCTGCAGATCTCACACTCCAGCATTAAATCCTGTCTGATTAAACCATTATCCCGTCACCATCCATAACTGGTGTGCAAAACTGGGCATGGACGGTCAAAACTGGGCATGGGCATGCAAAAGTATTTACCTTGTCCACATAATTTTTTCATTTGTTCTTGGCCAAAAAAAGCCAGTAATTTAATTTATAGCTTAAAAAATAAAAAAAAAAGAAGAAAAAGAGGGCACACAACTTTAGAAGAAAAATCACCATAAATGAGCTCTACTACCTTTATGGCTACAGAAGTAATTACTGTAAATTTCAAATCTGTTACAAACTGTATATGAAACCCTCAAAGTATCTCATATAGTCGCTGTACAATAGCACTGTTCTCCAAACAACACTATTTTAAAGGCAAATTGAGGCTCACCTACCTTAGACTGTGATGCTTCTGGGGTTGGAAATCTTCTCCTGCTCTGATTCCAGCTTGAATTTAGTTTAATAAAGTGGTTTTTGCAGCTTGCAGCTCAGTTAGTCTTTGCTCACCTCTTGATGTTTAATTCTTTTTACCATATATTGATGTCTAGGGTTTTAAATAGGTGCACTAAAATGTTTCTGAAGTTTAGATGTGCCTTGCTGAGCAAACTGGAGATGGTCAAAATGCCTGGAGGAATAGCAGCGATGCCACCAATGTATTGAGGATGAAACCCAAAAATGGGCATTTTTAGCCACCTAATGACGTGGGTGACACCATAGAAGGGGGAAAAAGAAAAGATGAAGAGGTCAGGGGCAGAAATGGGAAGAGTTTGAGAGGAATTCCCCTGCAATGCAGACAAAATGCTGTACCATAAAACACCTGCCCCTAAATATTTGTAGTAAAACGGTGTTTGCTGTGAGTTCTGCCACTTCCAGGCAGAACTTTGTGCATGTTCCCTCACACAGCTGTGGTCTGAATGAACCTGGAGCCTTCATGTAGCTTGTGCCTGTCTTTTGATCCTCTACTTTTGATGAATCCAGGACAAAAGGATGGTTTGTACTTCAACTCCTGTTATAGAACAGTCCCTGCAATGGGAGTGAAGCTGAGGGTAATCTGTTATTCATCCCTGAGCGATGCTTCTTCCGCAAGGACATCACCAGCATCACCAGCCACGCTCTGGGAACTGTTTGCAGGTCTGTAAAATGAGTTTTTAAGAGCTGGATTGTTTGGTTTTTTTGCCCTGCTCAGGGCCAGCTTGGGACTCTCACTGGGATTTGCTCCCCCAGTGTGACAGTACTTTGTCATCTTGTGGTGATTGATTTATCTCTGAATTTATTTTTGCAGCATTCCAACCACTGAATAATTGTAATTTATCAGCTGATGGGTTGTGTTGCCACAGGATAGGCACCATTATCCAACCCCAAAACCAGACTCTGCACAGGTACCACCCAAACCCAGGGATGTTTGTGACAATTGCAGTTTATTTTGGGGCAATGGCCTTGCCCGGGGCCTCACAGGATCTGAAGATGGAACTAAAGGAGGTTTGTTCCTGCACACAGTTCCTCTTTTGCACTAACCAAATAATCTTAATAGAGAGAGGTGCAGATTTACTGATAGAGTCAAGACTATGGAGGCATTTCACACTCACACTATTGCAAGGGACTTTGGTCTGCTTTTCCTTCAGATAAAAATGATTGATTGCAAACAAAAATCCGCCTGTGGCGCTTCTGGGAATGCCCTGGGCTGGTTCCAGCACTCTGTGTGTCTCCAGGAGTTGCAGGATCACCCTCACCATGTGAGAAGTGTGTGGGGTTCAGAGGAAGGTTGATAGAAACCACTTTGTTCTGCCCTGGTTCTGCTGGTGGGTCCAGAGTTCTGCTCTTCCCCTCTTGGGTGCAGACAGGCTTTGAAGGCCAGACTGTGTTCTGTGGAAAACCATCACTGAAGCACTTTGAGATCTCCCTGCCTGAAGATAAGTCTCCTTTGAGCACTTCTGCATTATCATTATATGATTCCTTATATTGCAGTAATTGTGTTTTGCACCAAACCTGTGCAATAAACTCCCCAATACTGGCTGGGCTTCAGCACAATTAATCTGTCTGAGGACATTTATTACCACACCAGTAGCAAAGCAATAAAATTGTCCTTGTATTAGCAATAAAATGGAATACAATAAAGTGGGAACTCCCTGAGACTACTCAGTGTTACTTTATAGAATCATAAAATCATATAGTCAGGGAATGGTTTGGGTTGGAAGGAACTTTAAAGTTCATTTCATCTCACCCCCTGCCATGGGCAGGGACACCTTTCACCAGCCCAGGTTGCTCCAAGCCCTGTCCAGCCTGGCCTTGAACATTTCTCTGGTCAAGTCTCCAGTCTGAAACTCCTGAGAAGGTCCCTCTGCAGGGAACAGTGATGGCAGCACATGGAAAGGACCCTCCTGAGGGAGTACCACTGCCTTGCACCTTCTACTGCTAAAGGAGAGTCAACTTTTTCAGAATTCAGTCTTCTGGGCTGTGCTTGTTAAGGAACTTTCCTTCCCATAATGACCACGTGCTGGTGAGTATTTTCCTTGTGAGCAGTTGGCAACAGCAGGAATCCCACCAGGGCTCCAGGCCCACGTGTCTCACACTGAGCCCTTGTCTTGGTTGCTGTCAGCACCTCAGCACAGCCTGTCTGCACTCAGAGTGGTAATTAATTAATGGAGCCAGCCCTGCCCGCTCCACAGTGCCCGCAGGAGTTAATGATTAAAGTCCAGCCAGGGCAGCGCTGGGAACCAGCCAGAGATGTTATTGCTGCACATAAATCCCTGTGTAAAGAGCAACAGTGCCCCTTTCTGTCACTTCCTGGACTTCAAATTAAAGGGTATTTGCAGACAAAGAGCTGAGATCTTCAGGAAGCAGAGTGTCCTCACCCCCTGTCCTGCCAAGCTCAGCCTGACCCGCAGGTTTTAAGGGCAGGAATGAGGAACATTGGATCTAGTTCTAAGATACTATCAGGTATTTTATCACTGGCAAATAAAGCCAAACAAACCTAAACCAAGAAACCCTGGTAGTCTGAACACAGCAGGAGCTGCCAGTAAAAGGCAGGAATGCCTTTGGTGGAGCTGGTCTTTGCTGCCTGGTTTTCTGTACCTGCAGGTTGTTGGTTCTCAGGTGCCAAGCACTGCTCAGGTGGGAGCAGCAGTGACAGGGCCTGGGGGTAGGGCTGCCTTTTTTCTTTTAAAATTCCACTAGAAACAAAGAACAGGGGAAGAAAATGGGTAATGGAGAGTCATCTGCTGCCCAGGCACATTTTAACATGATGGGACAGCTCTGCCCATCAGCAAACCCTTGGCTGAAGGAAGGGCACCAATTGCCAGGGAATGTTGTTCTTGCATCTGAGTCTGCCCCACTGATTTTTAAGTTTTTTTCATTTCAGAGGAGCAGGATTTGCCTTGGTTGGTTGTTGTAGAATGAGGGATGATGCCCTGGGGATGCCCAGGGCTGATGAGCTGGGCTCAGCTCTGTGCCTGGCCTTGGGGCACGGGGACCTGGGACAAGGTGACATGAGCTGAACCCCAGCAGCACTTCTACCATGCCTGACTCCACAAAACCATCATTTATCATAACCAGCAGGAGCCTTGCAGGCTTTCAGTGTGCCCACAGGGATTGTGACATCTCTGCCAGAGCATCAGCCTGTTGTATGAGACCCAGCAATGGCTGGAGGAGTCCCCACCCCACTGTTCTGCACAGATCCAGGGTCTGAGTCCCATTGCCTTCCTCTCTGTGTAGTCATTGATGATGTCTGGGGCAATGGGAATGCAAAGGGCCATGGCACTGGCACAGGAACACCCACAGCTCCTCCACTGGCCTTGCATTACTGTAACAGCAACACAAAACACCAGGCAAAGCATGGGGATTATCCTGGTGATGGAGCAGAGTCCACACTCCTTGAAAGAATCTATTCCTCCTTCATACTGGAGTAGTTGGAGGAATAGATTCCTCCACCTGCACATGAGCAGGGAAAGGGCAGAGCCTCAGCTACCAATTCCTGCCCAAATAACCCTCAGACATGTGCAGTCCTCTGTGACAGAGCTGGAGTGTGTCCAGAAGGCCCCTGGGTCTCCCAGCCCCGCTTCGGTGTTTCCAGCTGGAGTTGTTGGCTCAGCAGTATCCAACTCACCTTCCCAACCTGCCATGGGACAGCAGCCCCAAGGCTCCAGCTGGAGCTGCACTGAAGCTGCTGTGCAGGCACAAAGTCTGGTATTAAGAGGATGATTTCTCCTGGAGACTGTGGCCCACAACTGATGTTCTTAGTCAGAATTTAACAAACCACTTCTCCTGAATTTCAGCTTTGTAATGAAAGATGTGCACCAGGATGCTTTTAATTGGGATAGTAGGTCTTGACAGGCTCATGTAGACATGGAAATGATATGTCTGAGCCAGTGTGGGACTGATAGTTAAGAAGTAGATGAATATTCTGTGCAAGATGCAAAGGTGAGTGTTTTCTTTAAGTCTTTTTTAACATTGTTGTGCCACATAAACCCAGTCTGTATAATCTGCATCAAGGCTTTAAGGGCACAGTTGCCAACTCTTATAGAGTCTTGTTGCTTCTGCAATATTATGATCTCTCTTCATGGCTGTTTTTTGGCTGGGCTCTGCCTTCCAGGCAATTTATGCCCAGAATTAAGTAGTTTGAAGTCTGCTTTCAGAGGTCCCCAGACAAGAGCCCAGGAACTTGGCTGGACTGTGGCTGCACCTGGAGGTAGAATTGTTTCCATCCTTTGTGTCTGTGGCTCATGGGTTCCATCTGCTCCCTCTGGTCCTCACCCCCTGTGCAACCTGGTCCAGGTGGCCTTGGGAAGGTTCTTCTGGGCTCCTGTGTGGCCAAGGAGTGAAGGGGCTGTTCTGTGCTTACAAAGTGGGCGCTTCCACCTCCTCCACGCTGTCCCCCTCCTCCCCAGCTGCCTCTCTGTGCCTGAGGCTGAAGCAGGAGGCAGAAAGAGCAGTTTGGTTGCAGGAATCCACTTCCAGGTGGTGCAAAAAGCACCGTGGAGCTGAGAGGTGGCAAAGCAGGAGCCACCCATCAGCAGCAGGGCTTGACTCTGGGTGGCACCAGGCAGAGTCACAGGCCTGCTCTTGCATAAGGTCCCAGCCCAGGAGTCACACAGCCCCTGGGCATAAACACCTGTGTTTCCAATGGCTACAAACACAGCCAGGCTGTGAAATGCCTTTATTTTGCTTGCAGGATTACCCAGCAGCTCCTGCCCTTGGAATGGGGCTTGCCCATGGTGAGTGATTCAAGCCAGAGGATGTGGCAGCAGCAGGAGCACTTCACCCCCTGGAAAGGCACAGAGCTGTTCATTCCCAGAGGAATGATCCTGATCTCCTGTGGCTGTTGTCTGTAATTGGTGGTTTTTGTTTCCATTTCGTAGCAACATGCACAAGTCCTGTTAATGAACATCACCCTATCCCAGGTTAAGAAGCAATATTTGGAAGTGAGATTTCTGCTTGAAAATCTGATCAAAACTCAGCTTTCACGACTCTACTACATTCTGGTTTTGACTAAAACAAAGGATTGGAAGAGAATCTTTTTTTTTCCAAAACAACCTGATTTTAAGAAAAGTTAAATCTCTGTTTCAGGCCAAAAATGCTTTGAGAGAGACCCTAATGGTCTCCTCCTTTCTCATTAGTTAATCAAGGTGAGATTACCTTTGAGTCTGCAGTAGTCATGTATCTGCATTATGCAAGTGAGGAGCAGTGAGACAGAGCATTAAGCAGCTGGAATCTGCCATGGGTAAGATGGAATGGTCAGAGGAGAGGAGGACATGGATAAAAATGTACCATCAAACCATGCAAGTGCTTGGCTGACCCCTTTACTCGGGGCTTAACCTTGCATCTTCCTCTCCTTTTTATACTGGGCTCTTGCTGACTTTAAAGTCAATCATTTGTACTTGAAAGTCTGCAGATGGGGGAGTTCAGGGCTGGGTGGAACCTCTCCTGCTGCCTGGCTGCACATCAGGCTGGCTCAAGCCTGCCAGTAAACACAGGAGCACCAGGTACTCCATATTCCCCTTTCTGCTCACAGGGAGAGCCAGGAGTCATGGAATCACAGGACAGTTTGGGTTGAAAGGGATCTCAAAGCTCAGCTCTTCCCACCCCCCTGCCAAGGGCAGGGACACCTCCCAGTAGATCAGGTTGTTCCATGGAAGACTTTCCATCTGCTGATAGTACTGGGAGCACTTACACACAATCCCCTCTCTGTGGGTCCTGGGGGTGCAGGAGCCCCAGTCTCTAGTTCACACACACCAGTGGCAGTGCCAGCTGCTGCCTGGGTGGTTACATTCCCCAAATCAAGACTGATACTGAAGGTTAAAATTCAGTGTTTCCCTTTACTGGCATTTTGACTGCAATATAAATCTGTACTACAGTAATTTTCTGATCATGTACAAGTTTATTAGAGAAAGAAACCCCCTCTGTTATAAAAGGTGAGCAGCACAGATGTTGGCAGCACCAGGTGGGGCTAAGAGATGCTGGGAGGGTTTGAAAGGGGATGACTTGGTGTTGTCTCAAACTTGCATCTCTGTCGTTTTGGGCAGCACTTCTTGATCTGACACCAACACAGCCTGTTCTTCTTACAGTCACTTCCTGATGTTTGTGTGTTTTCCAGGTGGCAGATCCAGGTGGTTGGGGCTGGATGGGAGGGCAGTGGGGCAGAGGAGGCAGGGGGATGTCTGTGCAGCCCTCCAGCCCCTCTGGCAGACACTGTGTGAGGGGGAGCATTGCTGAGCCCACTCCAGTGCCTGCTGTCCAGCAGTTCTGTATGTGGCAGTGGTGGTTTTGGGAGGCACTTGCATGTGGCAGGTGAGTGCTCAGGCCTCAAAGGCTGTGACAAAAGTAATAACCCCCCCCCAAAAGTCCTAAAGGAGCAACAAAGTCCTGCAGTTCTTCCTAGAGTGGCTTTATCCACAGGCAACACCTTTTAAATTAAGCCAACCCCCTAATTCCATGGCTTCCCTGTTTCGATGGATCCCCAAATCATTAAAGACCTTGTAGGAGAATATACTCTGTCTACATGCTGAGAGATGCTTTATATAAATAGCTCATATACACTTGCTATATACAAAATATTATGTACATGTGGCATGACTTTATTTGGTCGTGAAGCTCAAACACCTTTGGGTGCCTCTCCTGAGGTGCCAGAGCAGGAGATCACAGCAGAAGATGCCTGTGGGTGGTCTGCCAGAGGACAGGCAGTGAAGGCACCCGGATTTGGGGTGAAAAGCCTCTTTTCCCATCAGCCTGTGGGGTTATTCCTTCAGCAGACCGAGCTTCTTCAGAGCCTCGCGCCGGTTCTCGTCGGTCGAGCCCTTTGGGGAGATCTTCACGCTGACAGCAGAGCGGGGCGGCCTTGGAAAGCCGGGCAGAGGGTGGGACCTCCTCTTGCTGCTCTTCTCCTGCTCCACCTGCCCCTGCTCCTTCAACCCAGCAAAGTCCTTGCCTGCCCCCAGGGACACGGGCCGGGGGCGGCCGCTGCGCAGGAAGCTCGGGGCGAGGCGCTCGATGAAGGACATCTTGCCCAGGGAGCTGCTGGTCTTGACGTTCTGTTCCTTGGCATGGGCCATGGAACTGCTCAGCCCCACTCCAGAACGCTCCAGGGTGTTGGATTTGAATGTTATCTGTCGGATCCCTGGCATGGACCTCTCTGCTGCCTCGGGCTCGCCAGGGATGGGTAATGGAGTCTCCCTTGGCTGGGCATGTGTGGGAGGCTGGAGGTGGGCGCTGGGCTCCCTCCTGTCCTGGGACAGTCCAAGCTTCTCCAGTGCCTCCCGCCGGGCTTTCTCCTTCTCCTTGGGGTCGAGGTGCCCTGAGTTCACCTTTTCAGCAGCAGCATCACTGGCAGAGCTGGGCTGAGCACCAGCTGAGTGTGAAGGTGGTGCTTTTACCTTCTGGTTATGCTCTGTGGCAAGTGGCACTGGGCTGTTTTTGCTGGTTTTCAGGATAATATTTGGTGGCAATTTTCGTGGCTTGGGTGCAGTTGGAGGCCCACACTTGGCATCAGGGTTCTGAGGGGCCTCTTCCAGTGTGGACTTCTCTGGTTGGCCCCACGAAGCCCAAGTCTTGGTCTCCTTGGCTGTTTCCCCCTTGGCTTCTGAGCGATTGCTGCGTGACCACTCGTGGTCATCCTGGAAGGGATCTGGAGGTTGGATAATCAAAGATCCCATGGACTTCACGTGGCTTCTTGTGTTGGCTTGGTCAAGCCTGTCCTCCTTGGCTACCTCCTGTGAAGGTTTTTCTCCTGGCACTGGGTCCTTCACTGCGTGGACAGTCACCCTGCTGTCAGCAGCTCTGTTTGCTGCAGGGATATTCCTTGGAAGACTGAAATAGCCTGGGCTTGGAACTCCTGCTGGAGCTGAGCTGGAGGAGGTAGAAATGCTCTTACCATTCTTCTGCTCAGCTGCACCCTGCTGACCTCTGCTTGGAGGGGGAGCCCCATTTCCCAAATCTGGGATAAGAGAGAGATAAGTCACACACCACTCCACCCATGGGCTCAGGGCACCTTCCTGTTTGCGAGACACACTCCACACCTGCTGAGCCAGCACAGCCACGGCCCAGGACTTGCCCCCAGAGCTCACCCTGACTCCAGCTGGTCTGTCAGTGCTTGGGAAGTCAAACACTTTGGGTTTGACAAAGCACCTGGTAAATGAGGAGCCTGGTCAGTCTGTGGGAGCCTGTTGGGAGCAGGAGTAAAGATGCTCTGCCCTGTGGTTCTGCTGCCCTTGCTCCAACCTGCCCATGAGAACTGGGAGAGGGCAGTGGGTGCCCTACTTGTCTCGCTGCCTACACTGAGGGATGGAAATCACAGGCTGTATTTTACCACACCATAAAACCAGGGCACTGCTCTCTCCCTCCCTGCCAAGGGAACACTCCCCATGAGACATTCCCCTTGCACACAAGTCCTGGAGCAGGGTTTCCAGCTTACCCTTGGCCACGGGGTCTTTCTTGAGCCACATCCCAGGCAGCTTGGAGGGTTGTGCATACTCAGTCTCATCAGTCGAGACCCCACTGTCTGCTTCTGCATCCAGGGAGCCAATAGTTTCTTCTAAGAACATCAAACATTCCTTCTCTTCCACAGATAAATAGTCATAGCTGTTATCACTCTGAAAAAAGAAAATAAAGCAGTAAAGGTCAGAGACAGATGTATTTTCTGTTTAATGTCCTGGCAGTTAAGAAGAGCCTGTGACAGCTCCTGGCCAGGAGACTTGGGCCAGTGGCTATTCAAAAATTGGTATTACAGCTACTGAAAAACAGACAACTTCCTACAAAACAGAAATATATATATATTTAATGCCATTTTATATTACTCCACTCTGTGTGTCAGAAGATGGATTATTCTGAACCTGAAAACTTGGTCTCTACCTTTTAGCTCTCTAATATACTTTGAAATATGAGCAGATGGGTAACATGGGTGATCCATAGGTGAAGACCCCTGTACTGCTCAGCAATGTTGAGCCTTAGAAAATATCACAAATACTGAAGGTTTCCGTGCAGGTGATGAACTCCCCTTGTTCTCCACTTCATACCTCAGCCAGATCCTGTTGAATTTTTGTTGTATTTCGAGTACCAGGAGATATGATATTGCAATATCAGATATTGTTGTGGAAATGTCAGGTTACAAAGTGCTTCCTTCAATGTGTAATGAAAAAAAAGTGCAGGAGAGGATGGAGTGTGCATCAGATCAACAAGCACAGAGGAGGAATTATCCCAGGTGGAGTTGTTTTGCAGAGACACTTATCCAGATCTTGTACCATGCAATATCACAACCAGTTTTTCCATCCCTATTAAATTCAGAGGGTTTGGTTCTGGTTTGCAATACATCAAATGGAAAACCTGCCAGGACTGAGCGTTACACTTACACATATCAATTATGCTCCAAGTCAGACAGGATGTAATTAATCCATCAATCTTGGAATCAGTGTTGGGAGACAAACAAGTTTTAATGGACAGATAGTGACAAATTACACATCTGCAGCCATGGTCCAAACTCATCTCTGCCTTAACTGGGAAATCAATCTCTTGTGAGCTGGGAGGAGCGCAGCTCGCTGTCTCTTCCAGGGGAAGTCACCCTTGCTGGAGCCAGTCTGACCCAGTGACCCAACTGGTCTGATCCCTCAATGGGGAATGGCCAGGCCCCTCCTGCCCAGTGCCTGCTCTGTCTGCATCTCTGGGCAGCACAGGAGCCACTGGGCTCTTGGTGGTGTGTCCCCAAGGAGACCTTGCAGGGCTGAAGGCTCCCAAGTGCTGCCACACACGTGGCAGGATGGAAGTCTGGGAGTGCTCTGGGGCAGGAATCACTCTGGTCCTCCTGGTGCCCTGGGCATGGTGCTGTCTCAGGGTTCCCAGGTGCTTCCAAAGCACGGATGGAGAGCAGTTTGGAGCAGAGATCAGACCAAAATCCTTCTTCAGCTGCCCAGAGGGGTGAGTTGAGCCCCTGCACGCCCGGGCTGGGCACACCAGGGTGACTTACCCGCTGTGAGTGGTTGGAGGCCGAGCTGACCATGCTGTCACAGCTCCCAGCATTACAACCAGCCATTCCCAGCTCCTTCCTGGGCATATCCCGGGCTGCCCTGGAGTCCAGCACAGGGGGGCAAGATCCTGGCTGGAGCAGGAGAAAGCAGAAGCATTAAGCTGTGAGGTTCCCCCAGGGGTGATGCAAACACCAGAGGGAGGCTCTCAAACTGCTGGATGGATGTCAATGTGCTCCATCTTGGGCTGCTCTCTCCAGGAGGAGACACAGCTGGGTTTTTTTAAAGCATCCTTGAACTGAAGTTTTCCCCAAATGGAATGAGCTCTGGACAGCCCATCCACGGCCAGCTCATGTTGGTGGTTCTCTAATCATCTCGGAGGGGTGGATTAGGCAAAGGAAAAAGCTGTGTAAGCCCAGCTCAGCCTCAGGGCTCTGCAGCAGAGATCCTGACCCAGCTCAAGGCCCAGCCCCGACTCATGGGAGCTCTTCCCTCCACCACACCCTCTGCCAGGCCTGCAGCTTGAACTTCTGAACATGCTGACCCGAAATGCTGATGTTTAGTCACATCCTTGCTCTGTCAGGAGCTTCCTCCTGGCAAGGAGCTTCCTCTGCCACCCTTCCTTGGTGGGGGGGGCATGGGGAGGTGCCCCCAGGGAGGTGCCCCTGTACCTTCAGAGCAAGCCTGGGTGTGTTCGGGCACATGCTTGGAGGGAGCAGGGCACGCTGGGGCCATGCCCAGGCTGCAGCTGCCACAGGGAAGTGTTGCAAACAGCACCCCAATGTCCCCCTCTGCTCACTTCAATGTCCCCATGATGCTCTTCTGGATGCAGCCCAGACCCCAACACCAGAGGGACCCCAGTGTGGCAGCAGCTGCCTGACAAACACCCTGAATCTGGGTTGCCAACACTGAGACCACCCCAGAGCAGGGTCCTGGGTGGCAGAGGGGACAGTTACACCTGCAGAGAGCTCTGCTGCCCATGGGGGAGAGGCCCAGCACCCGCAGAAGCTGCCATTACTAATGCATGGTAAAGCACTGAGCTTCCAAAATTCCCTGACACCACCAATTAGTCCTCTTCACATGCACCACCCAGTCCTTCAGGAGGGAACTGGGCTGTGGAGGCGAATGGGAGCAGCAAAACAAACACCCCCTGCAACACACACGGGCCCACGCGAGAGGATTTGCTCTCTGGAAGACAGAGGAGCTCTTTGTGCTCTAACCTGGCCAGGGCACACAGGAACAAACTGCTGCTTTTCTCTTGTAGCAGGATCAGGGAATTAGATCCAGAGATAAGTGAGCAGAACTGGCTGCTTGTTCTGAGCGTTAGAACCTGAAAGAATTCCTTTGTAATTGGAATATGCCGCAAAAATCAGATTTCAACACCCACGCCCTGACAGATCTAATCCTTCCATGCAGGAGGAGTTTAATATTTCAGTCTTGGCTTTGCATTATTTACTGCTTAAATGACGTTGCAGTAAGTGGCGGGTTTGGAACAGCAATTCCCTGGATTCTTTGAATGCAGATCACTTTAGAGCCAGGGCTTTGAGCTGTCAGGAAGCAGATACCAGGTGAGTTTGGCAGGTTTTAAGCTCCTGCACACTTTTGTACTTGAACATCCACAAAGTGAAATTCAGATTTATATCAGAATGAGATACATAGATTTACAGATTTATATCTAAGTAGCAAGAGGCTTGACCATGATCATTGTAATTGCCTCTTACTGCCTCCCTTCCAAATCTGAAAGAGCAAAACTCTCCTGGGGAAGTGAAAGTCTTGCTTTAACTTGAGTGTGCAGCTGCCTGGGGCCAACAGTCTCTGGGTGGGAGGGAGCCAGTTTCTCCATGGGGATGCCCACCATCAGCAGTCCATTAAAGAAATCATTTTCTCTCATTCAAACAGCATTTGTAGAACCTAAAGCAGCTGCCAAAGCTTTGGAACCACCGAGCCCCAGCTCTCAGGGAGGCAAAGTTCACCTCGAGCTCGCCGGATCTACACCAAAACAAGAAGTTCATTTTCCTGCCCACCAGTTCTCTGATGCGATTATGGCTCCAAAGCACAACTCAGGAAAGGGGAAAAATCAGTGTTGAAACCCCCGAGTTTTTATGATTCAGAAGGATTTCATAGTTCCTTCTTTTCACTGAGTAACAGCCACAAACTAAAAATGTGACCAAGTATTTAAAGACTTGAGAAGCTGCTTCATAGCTGGTTTTCAGTGGTGTGTATCTCTTCCTCCACTAAAAATTCTATTGGGAGAAGCTATTTTTTATCTAAAACAAAAAGCCAGTTCCCTGAGGTTTTGTGGCCGCTGCTATAACTGTCCTTTACAAAGCCCACGGAGCCCTAAAACATCAAAGAAATGCTGGGTAGCAATTAATGCTAATTGCTTTATGTGAAGAGGCTACTTTCTTTTAGCCAGCGCCACTCCAAGCTCTCTCTCCCCGCTCTCCAGCAGTACCAAAGGCCCCCGGTGGTTTTGCCATCTGAGGCTGGGCAGCCCGACCCCTCCTGCCTTCCAGCTGCCGGGAAAGGGCTTTGTCCTGGCCAGCCCAAAACACAAATGAAATCAGAACCCCCCTTTGCAGGCACCGTCCCAGCTGCTCCTTCCCTGAGCTCCCACCTCAGGGGGAAAGGAGATGGTGGCAGATCTATAGTTTCTCCTATTTAAACAAGTAAATTAAGCACATGCAGCAGCTGCCCGAGCTGTTTGCTGTCCTGGGCACAAGTTTTCCCAGCTTCTCCAGCAGCAGCTGTGGGTCTCCCCAGCTTGCTTCCCCCTCCACCTCTTCCAGACCACCTCGGCCAGCTTTAGCTGGTGACACCTCCACCGCATTTTGCCCCTCTAAAGCAAAGCCCTGCAGGCACGCAGAGCCCCCCACCCCACCCACCTCAGCCCCTCACCCGCAGCCCGTTGAGCAGGAAGAGCACAGAAAGCAAAGGACAAGAAGAAATACAGATTATTATTAATCTGGTTTTTTGGGGGGGGAGTTTTGTGGTTTTTTTCTTTTACCAGGACGTCCGTCGTTCCGTGCTGCCCAATTCCTTGTCCCGGCCGTGCCTATCCCAGGACTTCTTTGCTCTCCTGGGCTAACCAAACAGAGCCGGGTTACACATTAACTCTCCTCCCCGGCAGATAAGGCGTGTGCTGGGCAGGTGGGTGCTCGGCAGGTACAGCGAGCCCCTCACCTGCAGCCAGAGGCACCGGCCCGGCACAAATTCATCTTGTCCCCATGCAGGGCAGCTTTGCTCCCGCTCAGGGCACGGCTGAGCCCCTAAAACTGCTCCATGCTGTGACCCGAAGCGCTGAGCCGTGGCGTGCCGAGCTCTCTGAGCCAGCACAGGCAGCACCCGGGAGGCTTCGGGCTGGTACCACCCAGCTCACCCACTTCCCTGCCGTCCTCTGATGTCCTCGGCACGGGTTTCGCCGGAGACTCCTTAATCCGACATCCTGTTCTGCCGCATAGCTGCTCGCTGACAGCCGGGGCAGCCGAGCTGCAGCCCCGACCAAAGCCTTTGTACACACTAATTAGTCCCTGGCGGGGCGTTTGCGCCCTGGAACGCGTCACCCCACAACAGGTTTCTTCTCTCGAGTGGTTTGGGCAGGAGGTCCCGCAGGCTCTCGGGGTAGGAGCCGGTTCCTTCTCGGCTCTTAAAAACACAGACTGTGCTAGAACAGGTATGTACTTGCAGATCAGCAAAGCTTCCCAGGGGCCAAAAGTTTGCTGCCTGCTGCTGTGCGCTGGGAGGACGTTGTAAAGACAGGTAGAGAGTGTTTTGGAAGGGAAGCTTCGGCACGGAGCTTCAGTTACGTGCTAGAGGAGGGGGTGCCCAGGTCTGCACAGCCCCGGGGCTTGTTCTGCCTGTACCGAACTGCAGCTCCCTCTGCCCCTCCTGGAATCTTTCCTTGCACGCATCAAGCCCCTCTACAAGTTCATTCTCTGGCTTTCCAATGCTGGAGACTCCTTCACCAGGCATCTTGAGGCTGAATCCTAGAGCCTGGGTTAAGCTGAAGCTCCTGAGACATAAATCACACTGATATATTCTCAGATACTCTGCTGAGGCATTTCCTTCAGCAGCATCCTCTTCTCCGAACACGAGGGTACCACCTGTGCTGCCTCCCTCCAGGGGAAGGTAAAAAAGAGCCCAGTTTTCCCATCTGCAGGACTTTGTGGAGGGGGACAGTGACCCCCGGCCTCTGATCTGCCCAGGTGGTGCCGCAGGGGCAGCTGAGAGAAGGCAGTGGCTTGTTACTACCCCGACTTTGGGCTCTACTATTAAAATTAGAGCTTTTCTCGCTGATAAACAGTGCTTTGCCCATTCCTCCCACCCCACACAAACAGCATGGACTTGTACCTGCTCTGTGAGGTGCTGCCACTGAACAGCTGTGAACATCCAAGCAGAAACCCTGCACAGCCACCGCCACCGGATTCATTCACCTTTTCATGCTCCAGTGATTTTTTTTAATTTGTATTTTTAGCAAAGGGCCGTGTTGCAACACATTTTCCCTGCTCCACAGAACAGGGAAGTGGAAACATCAGCTAATTAAAGGCGCGGTAAGACGGAGAGAAAGCAGATGAGCCAGGAAGCTCCCACCGGCAGTGCTGAGCCCAGCTTTGGGCTGGTACAAAGGGGACGTGTGCTGAGGAGCAACTCAAGGAGCCAGAGGCTGCTGCCAAGCCCAGGCAGCCCCAGCCGTTCCTGCTCTCCCACGCTGACCCGGAGCAGGGAAGGGATGCAGGGAAGGGATGCAGGGAAGCGATGCAGGAAAGGGATGCAGGGAAGGGATGCAGGGAAGAGATGCCGACGCAGCACATTCGGAGCGTTGCGACAGCCGCGGCCAGCAATGGGGACCAGATTGGGGGAACTGCTCCGGAGAGGTTAACTGGTGCCGTGCTGGATGGTGCAGCAATTTAAACAGAGTCCAAATGTTGGAATTAATGAACTATTTTTAATTTTAAATTAATCAATTAATTAATTTTACTTGTAAATTTAAGCCGGTTTTGTCAGGTTGTGCCCATGCTGAGGCTGCTTTAAGAGAGGGAGCAAATCAAACCCAGAGAGTTATTTTGCTGCTGCTCTGCAAACAGTGTGTGGATGAGCAACAGGACAGGGCACGGGTGTCCTGCCAGCACAAGGACTCGAGTCTGTGCAGTAACACAGGCAGAGCTGGCTGCCTGCAGCGCCCTGTGCGGGTCAGGAAAGTGTCACGATCCATTAAGAGAAATCCGGAGCTCCTCTGAATAAAATGCCAGAAAGAACCTGTTCTTTCTCTACATTCCTTTTCCTCCAACGAACAGAAATAGCTACGACCAAAATAAGGTCTGATTTAATGTCCATGGCATGAAGTACATGCAAGGAGGAGAATGATGCAGAGGAAACTTCACAATGCCCCGAAAGGACTTTGGCACGTTCCCAGCCCCGCTGTGCCCCACCCTGTTCATAAACACAAAGCACAAGTGATTCAGGGCTGGCTCCGAAGGAAACGCATCCCCACGGCGTCACTGATAAGATTCCTGTCAGTTTAATGACGTTTCTGTCCCTCTGTGGGACTGTGGGACACTTTCCTTAAAGCAAATTGCAGGTACGGTCTGTGTGCTGACAAATCAGTTATGGAAAATAGCAGGTAGTTAAATGCCTATTCCACAGCAGTTTACAGAAGTCATTAAACTTTAATATGGCCAAGGAACTCTATTTATTATCTCTATTTTATGGAAGAGAAGTAGAGAACTGAGGGGATGTGTTTTCATAGCTTGGTTGCCATTAACTCAGCACCAGGAATGAGAAGGCAGCTCTCAAGGTATAATACAGTTCCCCAACATTTTCCTCAAGCCTTTAATTAAAAATAATAGATGAGGACACTGCAGTCTTGGACAACCTAATTTTGTTAACTCCCCTATTGTGTTTTTGTCACAGAAAACATTCTGGTGCTCAGACTGGTGAAAAAGCAATACTGATTTCACCCAGTTTGGAGGAATTTTATTCTACCCAGGCCAGAGCAGAGCAAACCTGATGGCAGTTTTACAGCTTGATTTAAAAAGAAGGCAGACATTTAATTGTGTGATAGTTGCAATTTTCAAAACAGCAAGATGCAAACTTTTTGTTCCTCTTATTAAGAGTTTTCCTGGCAGGGAGTGGTTTGCAGGGCTGGCCCATGGGCGGGTTCAGGGGCAGAGAAATCAGCCAAACACAGATGATTCAGTGGTGCTGTGTCAGTCTGATTGCTCACAAACTGCCCCAACACGTGGGTTTCTGTGTCTCAGGCAGTCAGCAGAGACATTCTGCTTTTTCTTCATTCATGCCTGTCCCCTCTGCTGCTCCTCTGAAATGCAGAAGGGCAAACAGATGACTTTGCTTGGGTCAGAGAGGTTTAAAAATGAATGCTGTGTTCCTGTGTGGCTGGTGCAGTTTCCTGGTGGGTTTGTTGCCCCAGGGCTGATCCCAGCTGTGATACTCCCCAAGTTTCTGGTCAGAGTGGGATGGGTAAAGGACACTGTCCCCAAACTATCACAAGTGGCCTCTGTTGTGACTGCACATGAAAAGGTGCTGATTTAAGATGCTGATTCTGTGCCATGGAACAAGATGTTCCTTTTCTCAGTGCTCTCCCCAGAAACTGCTCTTTTAATGAGTTCATCCAGAACTAAGGAATTGGGTTTGTCCTTCAGAAATTCAGAATATTACTGATTTTCTTGCAAGACTGATCTTTCAGTCTACTGAATCCATGGAGTAGATCTGTATACTACTGAACCCAAATATTCATAAAGTCTACTTAGTGATTTATATATTTCAATGCATAAAAGACTCTGGAGGTACGTGAAATTCTCTTTACAGTTGAGTCCTGATATCTCAGGTATCTCTTGATATATATTATAGAATCCCAGAATCCCAGACTGGTTTGGGTTGGAAGAGACCTCAAGGCTCATCTCACTCCACCCCCTGCCACGGGCAGGGACACCTCCCACTGTCCCAGGTTGCTCCAAGCCCTGTCCAACCTGGCCTGGGACACTCCCAGGGATGGGGCAGCCACAGCTTCTCTGGGCAACCTGGGAATTTAAGGCTTATTTAAAGTGTGTATGGAAACAGAAATGATGGTTAAGGAGATAAGTCAGTATTTCAGAGACTTTCTGGGCTGCTCTTTCCAGGTGAGACTATTCCCTGCCTGCACCTGTGCCCCACAATACCTTTAGTCTAAAATATCCTTAATTAGCATCTTGCAGACAATTAGTGTAGGAGTCATGCTCAGAAGTTCATCCCACTAATAGCAGGATGCCATTTCTGTGGTAATTCCCTAAAGGTATCATTAAGGACAGGCAAATCCTGGTTAAAAGGTACTAAAACCCCCCTAATATTAACATTTAAAAAAGAAAAGGAGTTGTACTTTAAATCTATCCAGACCTTACATTTTACATAATGTAGATACTTTTGTTTGGGAGAGTTTAGGAGAATCACAGCAGGTTTTCTGACTCAGTCAGGTTACTTGTTCTTTGAGTTTGTCAGCCTGTAACACTATCAACTTTTACAGCCACAAATTACAGCAGTTAGTTGACAATTTTTTTTAACCAAAGAGATTTTATTTTCTAGGCAACAAAAGAAAACATCCAAGCAGTGATAGTGACAAGTGTCCCTCAAACAGAACTGATCCTCTGTTAACAGATCTCCAAGGCAAACATGATCTAGCAAAGCTAAACACTCTGGATTAAATAATGCTAATTTTAGAAATACTGCAACTGAGAAATACCCCCCAAAAAAAAAAGTTTTACACACTTTGAGAAAACCATCCAGGACACAAAGCTAAAACCTAAATGTTGCTCCCCAAAGTCAATGTGTTTGCAAACATGGCAGACAATAAATATGTATCTTCCACTCCTGTTTCAAAGACACCCAAAGACACCTCGTGCACCTCTCTGAGGTAGGTTTTGTGTCCATTTTACAGATGGCAAAGGGTGAGGATCAGCTCCTTGTCCAAGGCATCTCAAGGCTTCCATGTGAAACCTGAGAACACACCTTGGGATCAACAGTCTCTTGGTCTCATTCCTAGACAGGATTTCATCTCAAGTAGTTATAACACAGTGTAATCTTCAAGTTCCTTTGAACTGTCAGGTATCTCTTTAGGGTTTTAAGCATCAGCTTCTATAGGGCTGGTTTTAATGTTGGGGTTTGGGGTTTTTTTTCTTCTTTTTCTAATGACAGGCTAAAAGCAGAGCAGGGTTTAACACTGGAAGCTAAATGGTTTTCTATGGGGAACTCCCACCAGTGCTAATGTGTATTTTAATACTGAATTAAAACCAAACCTGGTCCATAGTGCTCTTGGTGATTCTAGTCTTTAAATTTAATTATTCATGCCTTAATTCAGCAAAGCACTTAAGTAATTATGTTCCTTCTTCAATAAGACCTTCCTGTATTTCAAGATCCAACTGGGAGCTTTTGCTGAGAACTTCAGTGAATTGTGATTTGTGTAGAAAAGGTGGTTTTGCTGCACCAGTTTAGTCAGGTGCCTTAAGGAATGGAGGCCTTTAAAACTGGATTTTAGGTTCCATGTGGAAAGTGGGTTTATTTCTGCCTCAGTCCAAAGATGCACGTTGTTCTTGCTCCCCATTTTAAAAGTGCAAGGAAGGTCACTCCAAACAGTAACAGAAAAATGGCAGATAAAGAATATTTTAAAATTCAAGAAACAAGGATGTGTTGTAGGCATTTCAAAAGAAAAAAAATCCCCTTCAGTAATATGCACCTTTACAGCACCTTTTAAAAGACCTCAAAAGCACCTGCTGTTGAGCCTCACAACCCCCACTGTGAGGTAAGATATTAAGTTAAACCAATTTCATCTTCCCTGAGACTCAACAGTAGAAATACAGCTTATTTTGTTCTGAAACTTCAACTGCACCTTTCATTATCAGAATTAAAATGTTGCTACTCCACAGTCACCAGTGATAAACCAAACACATTAAGGCAGAAAGCAGATGAAGAAACTTCAAGGCTCTCTTCTGGCTCAGCACTCTGCCCTTCAAAGGACAAAATTTTTTACCAGCAAAGAGTGAGAACTCAACCTTAAAGTGCTCATATACAGTATCTGGAACAGCTTTATAACACTATGGCCACAATTGGCTCTACTCAAGTAAAGTCTGCTTAAGTGTATTTAATAGATGCAAATTAAGTCACTTCCTTAACTACTTACTTCCCTCTTGCCCGAATTTCCAATACTATTATGAAGACTCCCCAGTACTCCAGGAAACATGCCTATGTTCTGATGCAGTGTAAACACCAGGGGGTTGAGAGTTATTTTTTCAAGCAACTAAAAACTACCTATGGAGGATTAATAAGCTTATTCAACACTTATCCATCTAGTCATTAATTTAAAGAAGGCTACCTTAAAGCTTAGAGGCCACTTCTTTCCCTAAAGTTCTCTTCACACAAACTACATTCTAATCCTGATGGTAACACAGTGTAGGGCAGCTCTGAGATCCTCTTTCCATTACAAATAGCGTTTTGATACTCTATTTGCTATTTCCATTACAAACGGTGCAGCTGTCCCTCTGAGAACTGCTCCTACATGCAGAGTTTAATTCTTTGTGTAAATAATGCTGACCTGTGTGTTTCCCACACCTCTGGACTGATTGAATTCCCCTGAAAACAGAGAGATTCCCTCAGCAACTCAGAGGTTGATTTTATGCTCAGATCACACACACAGAAGGTTATTCCACAAATCAAGGCGTAGCTGCCACTATCCACCACCTGCCCACAACATCCTAAGCCAGGACATCCCCATTTCCAAGCCCCTATTCCCAAACCTGTGCCTTGGCCACCAGGAAGTTACTTTGCTTTTCAAGCTTTTTCTTTTTATCGTGAATGGAATTTTTATGGTTACAAACAGCTTATCTGGGGGAATCCAGAACCCGATTCCGGACCGGTGAGGTAGTCGATGGAACCCTCCTCGTGCTGCCTGTGTCACACCTCCCCAAAACTGGTGTGTCCAGTCTCCTTGGCGTGTTCCCTGGCCTCCAGCTGCCCCGTGAGTCCCTTCTGGCACACCAAGCACCGCAGAGCGAAGTGATTCACATCCGTGAACTGCCTCTTCCTCCTGGCCTCATCCGCCAGCTCCAGGGCTTGGGCCAGCACCACGTCATCGCTCGTGGAGAAGATGGTCTGGGGGGGAATGTCCGAGTCGGGGACCCTGCGCTCCAGGGGGTCGTAGTGGATGCCGTCGTAGATGAGCAGCACGCGCTTGGCGTAGCCGGCGTCCTCGCCGAAGCGGTCGATGCGCACGCTCTGCGTGTCCACCACGCAGATCTCGCACTGGTAGAACTTGGAGAGGATGGACACCTCGATGGCCCCTCCCCAGGTGTCCTCCCTGCGGATCCAGTCACAGTACTCCCTGTTGGTCTTGCCCAGCACGGCCTCGCAGTAGGACTCGGGGTCGCTGGCCACGATCTGGGCGATGAGCTGCCGCATCTCCGGGGCGCAGCCGGGGTCGTACACGCCGCCCTCCACCACGTAGTTCACGCTGGTGAAGAGGCAGGAATTGTCTGCTGGGACCACCCTCCTGGCCAGCACGGGCACGGCTTCCCTGAGTGAGTGGGACATGGTTCTCTTGGCGACCACGGGTGAGTCGGGCTTGGGTTTGGACGTGTCCTCCTCGACTATGAGGGTGTCACCTGCCAGACAGGAGGGGGAGAGTTGAGAGGGACACGCACAGGTGGGGTTTAAAGCTGCTGCTGCCGCTCCTAAAACAGGACAACACGGCTGTGTTGTTGGTACTGAGGATCACAAAACACAATCATGGAACCGTGGAATGGTTTGGGTCGGGAGGGACCCAAAACACCACCGAGTTCCACCCGCTGCCATGGGCAGGGACACCTTCCACCAGCCCAGGTTGCTCCAAGCCCCGTCCAACCTGCCCTTGGCCACTTCCACTCCTTCTCCCCAGCTCGGTATCCTGATGGAAAAGAGCCTCAGCCAAACACCGCGGGCACCACAACGGGCACCGGGAGGGACTCACCTGGCGCGTCCCGCTCCCCGTCCCCTCGAGCCCCCGGCAAAGCCCCGGCGAGCAGGATGTGACACCGGACCCCGGCAAAGCCCCGGCGAGCAGGATGTGACACCTCCCGGAACCGGCCCGGCCGAGGGGCGTGTGCGCCGCGGCCTCTGTAATGCCCGGCCCCTACAACGCCCGGCCCCGGGGCAGCAGCGCCGCCAGCGCCTCCCCCGCCCCGCTCACCCGAGTGGATGCCGAGCTCGCCGAGCCGCCGCTCGCCGTCGCTGAGGTCGAGGGAGCGCGGGGGGAAGCCGAGCAGGACGCGCTGCGCGGGGGCGGGCACGCCGGTCAGCGCGGCCAGCGCGGCCTGCATGTCCCGGAGCCGCGAGTGCGGGGACAGCGCCGGCAGCGCGTGCGACCCGCTGCGGGCCTTGCAGCGCAGCCGCAGCATCCTCGGCCACGGCCACGATCACAGCCCGGCCCCGGTCCCGGTCCCGGTCCCAGCCACGGCCTCGGTGTCCCCGGCCCGGCCCCCGGACCGGCACTGCCCCGGCCCCGCCACCGCCGCTCTCGCGAGAACACGCAGCGGGGCCCCGCGAGCGGCGGCCAATCGTCGAGCGGCGGGGATCTCATTTGCATAGCACGAGACGGCACCGCCCACCTCATTTGCATGCAAACAATGACACGGGGCTTTCATTTGCATATGCAAAGCACCACACACATTTACATAGAGGCGGGCATCCCGTACACCTCGTTTGCATAACGCAGACGGCACCGCCCAGTCATTTGCATAGAAAGGAGGGCGCCGTGCACACCTCATTTGCATAACGCGCGCTCCTCGGTGCTTTCCCCTCTCCGCCGAGCACCGCCCATTCATTTGCATAGAGGAAAACCGCACCGCCCATTCATTTGCATAGAGAACGTGACAACGCCCACCTTATTTGCATATAGGCGAACACAGCGTGCATCTCATTTGCGTCGTTTGCATAGGGCAGCGATACCTCCCGCTCATTTGCATAGAGGCGGATGTGGCGCGCACCTCATTTGCATAACGCGCGAGATCCAGCCCATACAATTCGCATGGGGGCGGTGACACCGCCCATCTCATTTGCATAACACAGCGCCACAATCGCCTATTATATAGCAAGACGCTTTTTGTCTCATTTGCATAGCCACGCCCTTCATTAGCATAGCACCGGCTCTCCACCCCGCGCCCATCCCATCTTCAGCCCGCGCGCGCGCGGCCCCGCCCACTCAATTTGCATACAGCGCGCGCCCCCCGCTCTCGGCCACCCCTCTTTGCCATGTCTCGTTTGCATGTCTCATTAGCATCTCATTTGCATGCGGCGCGCCGCCGCCGTGCCCGTGCGGAGCCATGTCGGCCGTGCCCCGGGGCTACGGCGGGACCCCGCGGGGCCGGGCCGGGGAGAAGCAGTGCTGTGAGTAACCCCGCCAGGGACGGAGGGCTGAAGGGAGGGATGGATGGAGGGATGGATTCCTGTCCTTCAAGAAATTCCATACGGACTCGGGGGGTAACGCTGTGGAGGAAAAGCGCGCGCCTTCCTGCACACGCGTGTCCGGGACCCGCTGGGGATGCTCGGCCCCTTCCCGTCCTGTTCCCCCGTCCCGGGGTCACCTTGTCCCGCTCTCTCCCATCCTCCCGCTTTTCCACCTTCTATCCATCCCCATCCCCTGCTTTTCCCCCAAACCTGCCTCTCCCCGGGCATTTTCTGAACCCGCTCTGGCTGTTTGCTGAGAGAGCGTGACCGGTTTGTTAAAAACATCTTTCTGTCGTCCTTGGCGGCTCCTGCCCGGTCGGTAAATACTTTTAACGCTAAAAGCCGTGGTTTAGCCCCATTAGGCGCTGGTGTTCCCGGTCCGCCTCATTAGCGGATACCTGGGAGACCACGGCGTGCTCACAGCAGTTAATTAAGCGCGAGGACTCAACACGAGCTCATTATGGGGTGCACGAGCCGGCAAAGAGATGCACGGAGGTGGTTTGTCCATCAGGACATGGGGTGGCTTTGGGCTGGGTCTTGCTTTTTGCTCTGCAGTGCTGCTGCTGCCGCTGTTTCAGGGTGGGTTTTTGTGTTTTTTTTGGCAGCATGGGCTTCCTACATGACCAACTCCCCGACCCTGATCGTGATGATTGGGCTCCCTGCACGTGGCAAGACCTACATGTCCAAGAAGCTCACTCGCTACCTCAACTGGATCGGGGTGCCCACCAAAGGTGTGTGTGTGAGGGGGGGGGGATGGGGGTGTTTCTGCCCTTTGCTGGGCAATCTGGGGGTGAAACGCCATCAGCCTCACGCCCTCCCCTCTGGTGTGTGTGTGTGAAGTGTTTAATTTAGGGGTGTACCGGCGCGAGGCGGTGAAGTCTTACAAGTCCTATGACTTCTTCAGGCACGACAACAAGGAGGCCATGGAGATCCGCAAGTGAGTGCTCTGGGGGCTGCACTGAGCCCTGCTGGGCTGGGGGCTCTCATGTCCTGGCACAGAATAAGATCTGGTGCCTGGGAATGGCACAGCCTGTGCAGGGATCCTGCCAGAGGGGATGTGTGTGGGAGGGTTGTTGTTCACGTTGGGCTGGCACAGATCTCTGGGGCTGTGAGTGTCAGGTGATGGAGCAGGTTGTGGATATGGGTGCCTTGTGATGTTGGGAAGGTGCAGGGGTGGGAGGGAGGTGTTTAAATCCCCTGCCTGGTGGTTCAGAAGCTTTGCTGTGGGAATGCTGTCCGTGAGCTCTGACAGTCCCTGTTTCTGTCCTGCAGAAGATGTGCCTTGGTGGCCCTGGAAGATGTGAAGGCTTATCTCCTGGAGGAGTGTGGGCAAATAGCTGTAAGATTTCTCTGCACTAAAAAGAGTTTTACATTGGGGTAGTTCAAAGCTGCCCAAGGTGTTTGGGGGATGATCTTAGGGCTGTTTTAAAACAGCCTTAGATAAACTTGCTTATTTACTCCTTACTCCTTTTCTGGTAGGTGTTTGATGCCACCAACACAACTCGAGAGCGACGGGACCTGATCTTAAATTTTGCTAAGGAAAATGCTTTCAAGGTAGTGCTCCTGGGTTTAATTTGTAGTCACTGCACAGAGGGACTGTGTGGCTCCCTGGGGCAGCAGTTCTTGAGCTTTGATTCAGGGCAGAGTTCTTGACTGTCTGATGTGCTTCCTTGCCTTCTCCCTAGGTGTTTTTTGTGGAGTCTGTCTGTGATGATCCAGAGGTCATTGCTGCCAACATCCTGGTGCGTGCTGGTTCTCCAGGCTCAGCTGCTGTGGGAACTTGGGCTCCCAGTGCCAGGTCACGGGCTCCAGTGGCTTAGGGGCTTGTTGCAAATGCCCTGCTCTTGCATTTCACTTTGGGAACAGGCAGCTGGGGTTTGCAGGTTTATAAAAAGCTGAAGAAGCTGTTATGTGAGAATGTGGAAATCAAATGAAGCTGAGGAATGTTTGACCTTGAAGTGTGGTGTGTTGGTGAGGGAGGGCAGAGCTCCCAGCAAGCCAGCTGTATCTGCCAGGGCCAAGCACTTCAGTGTTGCCCTTTGTTTCCTCTCCAGGAGCAGGTTTTTCCTCAGGGCAGCGTTGAACAATGTGGATTTGTTGCAAAAGAGAAGAATAACTTTATTCAGTGTTGCTTTTGTTCCCTCTTGAGTTTGCTTTGCTCTCACAAAGCTGTGCTGTCTGTTGACCAGGAGGTGAAAGTTTCCAGCCCTGACTACCCAGAGAGGCACAGGGAGAACGTGATGGACGATTTCCTAAAGAGGATTGAGTGCTACAAGGTCACCTACCAGCCTCTTGATCCCGATGCTGATGACAAGTGAGCAAACCCCTGGGGTGCACTTTGTCCTTGAGCACATGAGCTGCTTTGCTGTGGGGGGCTCAGGATGCTCTGATGCACCTGCTGGAGCCTCTGCTCTTCCAAAGTGTGATTGTGTGAAGGTGATATCATGAGTCCCAAGTGATTTAAAAGGATTTTTTTCCAGTGTGATCATAGAATCATAGGAAGGTTTGGGTTGGGAGGGACCTTAAAGATTGTTTTGTCCTTGCCGTGGGCAGGGACACCTTCCACCAGGCCAGGCTGCTCCAAGCCCTGTCCAACTTGACCTTAAACACTTCCAGGGATGGAGCAGCCGCAGCTTCTCTGGGCAACCTGTGCCAGGACCTGCCCACCCTCACAGGGAAGAATTTTTTCAGCCCAGCAGTTCAGTGTCTGTCCTGTCTGCTGGAGTGAGCAGGGGCAGTGCTGGTGCCTTTCCTAGAGCATGAACAGCTGAGTTACACCCGCAGGTGCACGTGCTTCATTTTTAAAACCAGTCCTGTGGGTGTTCTTATTTTCTGTTGACTCCAGAGATCTTTCCTTCATTAAAGTGATCAATGTGGGCCAGCGGTTCCTGGTCAACAGAGTCCAGGATTACATCCAGAGTAAAATCGTCTATTACCTAATGAACATTCATGTCCAGCCACGCACCATCTACCTTTGCCGACACGGTGAGAGTGAATATAATCTAGTTGGCAAGATTGGTGGGGATTCTGGTCTGTCACCTCGTGGGAAGCAGGTATGTGCCTGGCAGCACCTGGGTGCTGCTCTGTGCTGTGTGAGCAGGGGCAGAGCTGGATCTTGCCGTGACCACCACGGCCCCTGAATGCTGATTTACCCACTGCAGCTTCCCCTGCTCCCTCCTAACCTCCCCTGAGCTTTTTTCCCAGTTTTCCCAAGCGCTGAAGAAGTTCATTGAGGAGCAGGAGATTGTGGATCTCAAGGTGTGGACGAGCCAGCTGAAGAGGACCATCCAGACAGCTGAGTCCTTGGGGGTCCTGTACGAGCAGTGGAAGATTCTCAACGAGATTGATGCTGTGAGTGAAATGCTGGTGGAAAATAATGTTTCAAAACAAATGAATCATAAAATTACCTGTTTTCTGTTTGTTTATAACCATATATGATGGACTCCAGCCATCATGGGGAGGTTTGGGATGGTTTGGTACAGGGCTGAGAGTGTTGGGAGCTGCCAGACCTTGCTGGGGATATTCCATCTGATGTGGAGGAACAAAATAACATTGAATATCCCAGGCATCTGTCCCACCCTGCTGGGTGGGCAAAGGTTGCTGCTCCCACTCTGATTCCCTCAGGAAATTGCAGGGTTGTTACCATGGAGGTGAAGGCTCATTTTCATCCCTGGCAAACAAGGGGTTTGAGATCAAGCCAAACCTCATCCTCCTCAAACCACCCTGGTGCACAAACTGTGGGTGCAGGGCCGGGTCAGATGCAACACCTAAAATTTCCATCACATAAAGGGATCCCTGATCTCAGCCTCTTGCTTTCCCTTCCTTCCTGTTGTGTTGTTGGACCTCTGGTGAAGGGAGGTTTGTGGTAACAAGCTTGTCTTCCCTCAGGGGGTCTGTGAGGAGATGACCTACGCAGAGATTGAAGCCAAATATCCAGAGGAGTTTGCCATGAGGGACCAAGAGAAATACCTTTATCGTTATCCTGGAGGCGAGGTGAGAACCTTTAAAAATAATAATGCACCGTGGAGTAAAACAAACACATGTAGAATTGAAAGATTTGACTCAATTTTAACTTTCTTCTGCCAGTATTTGTGTGAGAAGCTGAAAACATTAAGATCCCCAAATCTCTTTTGGAGGGAAAGTTTATTGATTTCCCTTATTGTGATATGCAGATGATGCTCCCAATCAATTAATTAGGCCACTTGCTGAGTCCCTGGATGGGGACACTGAGTGGGTTCTGCATCCCAGATGTTTAGCCAGGGCCTGAATTGTCCCAGGAAAACCATCTGGGAAAGAAAATCATTGTGGGTGTGGTCTGGAGTAATTTCTGGGTTACCTTCACAACCTGTTTCAATGAATCATTTACTACTGTTGTATTTTGGTTTTTTCCTTACTGCAGTCATTGAGCCACCAGGAATCTGAATCCTCCCACAGTCTGAGGCTTCTGACACTAAATTCACCTTCTGCTGTTTGTTTTTTTTAAACTATATTTACCAGATAATCCGTAACTTCTGCATTTTGATCCTTTAACTGATGTTTTGCTGAATGGGACGCTGTTAATTGCTACTTCTGCTCTGGCTCTCTGTTTACAAAACCCCTTGAAAAATTCCTGGTTTGTTTTCCAGTCCTACCAGGACTTGGTCCAGCGCCTGGAGCCAGTAATTATGGAGCTGGAACGTCAAGGCAACGTCCTCGTTATCTCCCACCAGGCAGTTATGAGGTGCCTCTTGGCTTATTTTCTTGACAAGAGTGCAGGTACAAAAATAAATGAATGATTCTGGGGACTGGCTTCTCTCACTGCTTCCTTCACAGGGGTTTTGGGGAGGGTGGCTTGTAATTAGTGGTTGGATTTTTCACAAGGGAAGAGCTGCTTAAAAAAGAAGAAAAGAAAACATTTCAGAAATGCTTTAACTCTTGAATTTCAGCAGGGCAGTTTCAGGGGGAATTTCAGTGGGAGAGGTGCAGGTTTGCTGCTCAGGGCTGTTGTTTCTGGAGCTGTTTTCACCAGTAGCACTTTCAGAATATGCAGGGGACTATTTTTAATGTAAAGAATAAGTTCTGTGGTGCATCCAAAAGCTCTGTGGTGCATCAGGAACCTGGAAGGGTTGGCAGTAGTGCTGCATCCCTGGAAATGCTGATCCCTTGCATGGCACAAACACCTGGAAGTTAATCCCAGTCTGCTTCAAGCTCCTTTATGAAGCTCCAGTGAGTGGCACTAGAGTTTAATAAAACTTCTAATGAAGTGAATAAGCTCCTAATAAAGTTTATAAACTTCTAAGACAGTTTCAAATGAAACTCCTGGGGGTTCCATGGCAGCTGTTACTGCAGGGATTTCCCACCTGTGTGCTGCTGGAGAGGTTTCCTCTGCCTGGCCCTGAGCTTTGGGAATGGAATCATGGAATTGTTTAAGTTGGAAAAGACATTTTAGAGTGTTGAATTCAACCCTTAACCCAGCACTGCCAAGTATTGGAGGGTCCTGAGCCAGCTGGGCCTCCAGGAGGGCTGTAGTTGGCCAGATTGGGCTACAGTGTTATTTCCAACTACTAGATTTTTATTTCTATATATCTCTCTGTTGGGGCTGACTGAAGGTCTGGGTACCATCCACACTCTCTATTTCTTAGATGGCACCTAGAACAATTTTCAAGGAATAAAAGAGTGGTTTGGGTTGAAAGAACCCTTAAAAGGGTCTAGTCCAACTCCCTGGGAGCAGCTAGGACATCCTCAGCCAGAATAGGGCCCATCCCATCCTGCTGCTGTGGGGCTGGGGAGGGGACAGGGGGGCTGTGCCATCACCTGGGCTCAGGTGACCCCATGGCACCTGTCTCTGTCCTAGATGAGCTGCCCTACCTGCGCTGCCCCCTGCACACCATCCTCAAGCTCACTCCTGTTGCCTATGGTAAATACTGTCTGCATTTTAATTTTTTTCATGGTTTGTGTGTGTGGATCTGATGGGCAGGTTTGTGTCTGTGTGTGGCAGCACCTGGCCATGCTCTGAGAGCTGCTGCTGATACATAAGCAGGTTGTTACTTGGTTAACATATAAAAGGGTTCTGGAGGGTGGGAGGATGTTGGGGATGTGGGAAGGGAGATGTGCAGGTGCAGGGTGTTCTCCCATGGCCTCTCTTTTAAACAAGTGATAATTGTGGGTTTTCCCTGTGGATGGGGGAGGCTCTTTGTGCCTCCAGGTTTGGGCTTGACTATGGAGTACAATCAGTAAAAATGGCTTTTCTGTTCAGACCTGTAGCCCAAATAACCCAGGGCTGAGCTCTCACAATCAAAGCCACAAAGCAGTTAAAGTGTAAAATCCTGTTCTGTGTATTTATGAGCCATTTTATTTTTTAAAAATTAAATTAATAAATTTATCCCTGCTCACTTTCCATGCTGTTTTCAATATTGTTTTTTCTAAAAATTGTTTATTTAATAAGTCTCTCATACAATCTTCTCTTGCTTTTTTGGTCAAGGCTGTAAAGTGGAGACCATCACCCTGAATGTGGAAGCAGTGAACACCCACCGTGAGAAACCCTCCCTGAACTCAGTGAGTCCTGGGGCACCCCTCTGGCTTTTTCCCTTTCCAAAGATAAATCACTGTACTGAAACTCTTAACCACCTGCTAGGAATGGCTGTTGGGTTTTCAGTGAGCAGAAAGACTCACTTCCTAATAATCCCCCAAAGCAGAACTAATTGCAGGCAGAATTAATGTGCTTCCCAGGCCAGGGGGAGATTTTTCAGAGCTGTTGTAGGAAGCAGAATGGACAAATTTAGGACATAGATTTTAAATTCCAGGTCTCGTTCTCTCTTTTCAGTGAAGTATTTGTTGTTCATGCTTGTTTGTATTAATTGTGATGGTTTCAAAAAGACTTGCCAAAAGGTTTAAAGTGGATTTTTCTCCTTGTCTTGGTGAGTTTTCTCTTTCTGGAATCCTCTCCCATTACTAAGATGACTGTTTGACCATCCACCTTGTTCAGCAAAGCATCTAACTCGCTAAATCCATGGAAGTTGCTTCTATTTTTGGTTCTTGCTTTTGCAAAGGGACTGATCTGTCAGGGAGTGCCTCAGTCATTACCTCTAATTAGCTCCCCCAATTAAAGAGCTCAAGCCAGCTCTGCTCTGCTGGTTCTCAGGAAATCTAAATACATCCCATTTTAAGTGGTTTTGGTATATTTAGGCTTTTAGCTGCCTTTTGTGTTCTTTTATAAAGAGCTCTTGGGCTGATTGCCTGGGATATGGTTATTTTTCTGTCCCTGATGCTGAGGGAGAGGAAAAACTGGGAACTGGGACTGGGGGGTTTGTGGAGCTCAGTCCAGCTCAGTGCAAATACTGACCTGAGGATATTCAGCAGCACTCCTGTGGCTGGTGCCAGGCTGGTGGTTTCCAGATGGGCATTGTCCCTGTTCATGGCAGGGAATGGGATTGGATGATGTTTTAAGATCCTTCCAACCCAAACCACTCTGGGATTTATCACTCTGCAACTTGTGTGTGATGCTTGTGTTGAAATCATTGCTGCCCACTTGGAGGCTTCTTTGCTTTTCTTGGGCAGCACAACTGCCCTGGGGGAGAAGAAACATGAAGAAGAGAGAACTTTCTATTTGCTTATTATTTCCCCCCCCCCAAATCTATCGTGGGTGGAGAAAAATGAATAAATAAACAAACCCAACCCAACTAGAGCCATGTAAGCAAAACAAAAATGCTCAAGGGAAGTAAAACTGCTAAAAAAGCACTTCCCAGTTGTCTCTCTGCTGGGTTTAGTTGTTTCCCACAGTGGTGCTGAGCTGGAGGAGACCCAGCCCAGTGTGGTGTCACCGAGCCTCGGTCCCACTGATGAGAAATTCGGGGTGGGGATGCTGGAGGTGTGTGATGCACTTTTAAACTGTGGTTCCCCTTCTCATTCCCTGTGTGACTCCCTCCCTGTGGGATCAGAGCAGCCTCCCCAGCAGCCAGAGCCCTGTGAGGATGAGGAGGAACAGCCTTACCCCGCGGGCCAGCGCGGACACGGTAAAGCGCCCGCGGCATCACAGCCTGGGCAGCAAACCCCTCGACCTGCTGGGGCCTTTGGCATCCCTGGAAGCTCGAGATGGGGCTGAGCAGTCACAGCTGGAAGGCAGTGTCCAGGTGGTACCCTCCCTATGCTCCCCCTCCCCACCACCACCGGGCTGTGTGTGGTCCTCTCTGAAATCCAGACCATTCCCGGGGTGTTGAGCACTGTCTGTTCCTGCATGGAAACCGTCCTGGATTGGACAAAAAAAAAATCTCACAATCCCCCCCTAAAACATGAATTTCCCCCTCCATGAAACTAAAATTCTGGTGCCACAGCCTTTGAAAATCAGGCTCCATGCAGGCAAGTTTCCATCAGTGCCACAGGGTTTTGGCAGGGTGCTTCATTCTGGGTAGTATCTTGTTTTCTGACTAAAACCTAATTGGAAGGACTTACAAATACCCTCTTTGTCCTAATTTTTTACTTCAGCCAAGTGTTGCTCCAGCCCCAGAGTGACTTGGTAGGAAATCTGTGATTTTTTTGGTGCCCATTTCCCTGCAGCCCCTGATGTCAGCAGTTTGTTGAGCAAAGTCTGGGCTCTTTGGGTGCCCAAATTACAGCAGTTTGAGGTTATAAAATACTCTTGAGTATTTTAGAGGTTACAGTTTTCCAAGTTCTTCTTGTTCTCTTCCCTGTTAGCAGAGTAAAGGGCCAGAGAGTAAAAGAAGTAGTGATGCAACACCAGTGTTTTCATACTTGGTGAGCCTTGGCTTGGGCACCCCCAAAATCCCAGGGCTCTGGGGAGAACTGGGCTGGGCAGGGCTTTGTGTTGGGGTGGGTTTGTCCCTTGGGGGGTCTGGATGAGGAGCCTGGGCTGGAGAGGACCCAAACTGCCCAAGGTCTGAATTTGGGGGTGTTTCCAGCTAAGCAGCCCCACGATGGGGATCCTCACCCCAATTTCTCCTTGTTTGGAGGCACTGACTGCTCTGGGATGAGGGAGTATTTAATCAGCTCTGGGTTCTGGGCCTGTGAGGGCTGTGGGGATTGTGCTCTCCTGGGATCTCTTGCCTGAATGGAGCCCTTGGGATGAGCAAGGGAGGGAGGAGGTGTCCAGGTGCTCATGCCTTGTGCCAGCTCCTCCTGTGGTACAAGCCTGCCCTGGGCTGACATGAAATTTTGGGGATGCTTCACTTCTTCCCTCATTTGCTTTGCTACTTTTACTATTTAAATCTCCTTTAAAATGCACTGTGAGCTCTCCTGTGCTTCTCTCTTCCCTTTGCAGCCTCCAGTGGGAAATGCTTCCCTCTGAGAACCACTGAAAGCAGCTTCTGTGTGCTCTCTTTTGGGTTAGTAAGTAGGACTTCTCTTGATTAATGTTGCATGGAAACCACTTTGGGCAAAGGCAAATGCATGGAGCTGAAGGAGTCTCCTGCTGAAGGGGGACATCAGTGGGGGAGGAATATATTCCCATGCTGAGCCACTGATCCAGGGGCTCCAACTGGACTTACTGGTGCTTGTGCTGGCTGTTGCAAAAGTGTGTTTCAACCTGAGCTTGCCCCATCCCTGGGCCAGGACATGGGATAGTTCCACCCTGGTGCTGCTGGGCTGAGCCATGTGAGCAGTGCAGGGTCTCAGGGGTGACTTCCCTCTGCCTGGATCAAGATGTGGTGTGTTACTGGTGGTAGGGATTTTGCAGGAGTGACTGGATTGTGGTCTGGACAGGGGTGATGTCAGGGGTTTGGGGTACTCCTTTTGCTCCTGGTGCTGTGGTGTCAAAGGCAGATGTGGGTTTAAGGCAAGGAAAGTAAAGCAGTAGCTGGTTCAGTTTGCAGATGTTGGGGTTAAGGAAGGATTCCAGTTTGGGAAGGGAGCCCCTTCCTATTCCACCACAGCAGGGTGGTCCCCATGGAGCATTTGGCTCCTCTCAGCCAGGTGAGGAAGGCAGCATTTATTGTGGTTAATATGCAAAATGATGACTGTAATGGTTCTTATGTTCTGGAATTGTGTTTTCCTGTGGAGAAGGTGAGTGACCAACCTGCTTTGTAACTCCTGAGGTTCTCCACTGAGCTTGTGTGGTCTCAGGCTGTGATGGGGGTTTGCCAAGAGGATAAAGGATGATGCAAAGTGTGAAACAGCTTGTTGTGTGTTTGGCTGGAGGTAAATGAGTCAATCCTCAGGTGGTTCCTGTCACGTAGAGCAGTTCCACGGAGCTGGTTGGATCCTCCTGTCAGTGTGTCTGTCCATCCCCAGTGCTGAGCTGAGCTGTCACCTGCTTTACCATCTCCTGACATCCTTGGTGTAACCTCAACTCTTTATCTTCTCTTTGCAGAGAATGGCCAGTTTAACAGTGTAGAGCTTTGTGCTTTCCCTGGGATTCTGCTGGGAATTCCCTGGCCAGGAGGAGCCCTGGGCCTGGAGCACAGTGAGCCATGAGCCACCTCGGCCAGTACTCGCCTTGAACTGTGTTTTTGGAGTCTGTCTGTGTCTTTTCCTTCCAAATGCTGGAATGTCTGTCCATGAAGTTGGAGAAAATTCATTTTGGAGCTTTCTCAAACCGTTTTTAGTGCACGTGAGCCAACGTATCCCTGGGATTTTTGGGGGCATTGAAATACTGCCCCATGTCTTTCCTCCTGGTTAGATGCCAAAATTAACCACAGTGTGATGACAAAATAGTCGTGTTCTTACTCGCTGAGGCAGCTTTTCTTTGGAAGAGGCACTACCAGACCAAATCCCCAAGTTTTTATTTATCTGTTACAGTTTCCAAGTTATTTCCAAGTTCAAACACAATTATTGTGTTGTTCAACCGTCCAAAGAGCTCCAGGTACTGTTTGACTTTCCTTCCCTGACTGCTGATGTGGATCCCCCAATATGAGCCTGTTCCTTTGCTCTGGGAAGGCTTTGGCTTGGGATATAGCCCAGCACTTTCCAGGTCAGCACATCCCAGGGGATTCCTCCTGTGAGGGACAGATGGGAATAAAACCTCCTGTCCCTCTCTGGAAGCAGCAGAGCTACCAGTGCTTTGGAATCCCACCTCAAGCCCTACTTTAGCTTTGCATCCTCACCTAAACCTCATCCTCTCACTCCTTTTTCCTGCATTTTGTGGATGTTTTATCCTTTACCCCAGAAAACAGGAGCATGGCTCTGCTTAGTGACTGGGAAAGGGGTTTGCAGGAAGCACAAGGTTTTTACCAGTTGTCTTTTTTTAATGTACCAAATTTTAAGCCCGCAACCAGCTTTTAACTTGCCTATGAATAAGCTGTGAATGTTCCTCATGTCTAATGCTGCCTTTCACATTTTAAGCTGTTTTTTAGTGTTTAGAGCACAGATGGTTCAGCTGTGTCTGGCTGTGTCTTACTTAAATCCCCCCCAAACCTCAAATTTATTGTTTTCTCCTGCAAGTCTTGACTTGCATTTTGCCAAACTCCATTTCACCCACTCCAACTGTTCCTACAATAAGGGCAAAACCCTCAGGTTGGGTAAAGAAAGGAGCGTTTGGGTACAGAGCAGGAGGCTGTTCTGGACCTGCTGTTTCCAGAATCTGAGCAATTCTGGGACCCAGAAGTTGCTTATTTGAAATGTGTAAATCAATGTTGGATGTACCCACGGCAGGGAAACTGTGCCCTGGCTGTGGAGGAGCTCAGCAGCCCCAAAGCCTGAGGTTTACCTGGGTATTTTGAGCTCAAACCTGGTTGTTTTAAACACTCCCAGAGCTTTAATTTGATAAAACTGGATTAAAGAGGACCAAGGCATTAATCCTGACCCCTTAGGATTCCTGAGGAGCAGAAGCACGTGTTGATCTAAAGCAACTGTGCCTCAGAGAGATGAAATTTGGTGGTGAGAAACTGAATTTTATTAGTTTTGTTCCTCAGGCTTTTCCCCCCAGGGGGCAGGTTTGCTGCAGCCATCTGGTCTTGGGTTTGAAATATTTCCTTGCTTAGAAATAAGCCAGAAAAAACGAGATAAAAAAAAGAGATGGAATGCTGAAGGAGTAGATTTAAAGCCATGATAATTGTTGCTGTCACACTCCCCAAAGCTCTGAACGCACAAACTCCTGCCCTGGGGAAAAAGGGAGTGGAAAATGGACTTGTCGGATGTTTACGCACAACATGCTGTGAGAAACTTGCTGAAGAGTTAATTATGTTGTAATTAACGATTGTAAGGAGACAGAAATATATATTTTTACCTGCCAGAATTTGTGAGTCTTGCCATAAATGTGTTGGTGGTCTTGACTTTCTTTTTATCACTGCTAAAAATCAGGTGTGTAGTTTGGAGCAGGGACTGGGGGTCCTTGTTTTGCCCATGGGGTGGGACTTCATCCTTCTCTGCTGGCAGCAGCATTTGTGCCTCAGTGCTTTCATTCAAGCCTAACTTTAGCCTTTTACTCTGTGTTTTAGCCTTTGAAAGGTGTTTATTTTTATATTACATGTGTCTAGAGCAGAGCAGAGGTAGATTTGTGACAAGATCATCGCCCTGAGGGGGGAATCAGACCTGCCAGGACAGGTGCCAGGGTCCTGCTGAGCCCTGCTGGGGTGATGCCAATGAGCCCATGCATCTCCTGGCAGGTGCCTGTGCCAGGTATTTCCTTGAAATCACCTGATTTCCTTGGCACCGTGCATGCAAACACCCCAGGATAAACAACCATTGCACAATTTGGTGTTTTTGATGAACAGGATTAGCAGCAGCTCGTGCTGTCAGAGGGACCAGAGCTGATGCCGTGGGCTGGGCAGGTGGAGGTGATGGATTTGGAGGTGTGGCTGTGGGCCTGGCACCTTGGAGAGCATTTTATCATGAGTGGGGGTTTTCTGCAACCCTGGGTTTGTCTGCCCATCTCTTTCTAGCAGGGAAGGTGGTGGTGGCTGTTGTCACCTTCAGTCAGCAGTGACAGGGCCACCTGTGCCCTCACTGCAGAGAAAAACGATCACTGGGGCAAAACCTGCTCCATCTCTGCTGCCAGCAATGGGGAGAATTGGAAAATGGGCAAAAAGGCTTGAACCCAGCCTGGGTATCTTGTTTGTGTACACTGGCTGTGACCTTAGAGCTGCCACCTCTGTCAGGTGTCCCCTTCCCGGCAGTGGGTGCTGGGGAAGCCTGGCCTGGGTGCCAAGGGGCCAAGGAGCAGTGTGGGATGAGAGGCATCAGCACCAGCCACATCCAGGACCCACCTGCCCTGAGGGGATGTCCCCAAACCTCACCCTGTGCCCCTCTGGAAGGTGCCACCTCCCCCTGTGCTGCTGCTCCTCGGTCCCTCAGCGCTGTTGGCAGGTTCTCTCTGTATTTAGTGTTTGCTGATGTGGATGTTACCCATCTGCTTGTAAACTTTCCTGCTCTGCTGCCTCCTGATGGGGTTTTTAGGTTTAAAAACCCGCAGTGTGTGTCAACTCGTGCTGTGTGTTGTGTACTTTGTGCACTTGAGCATAAATAGCCATCAGTGTTTATTTACAATAAAGAGATTTGAAAAAGCCCAGATCATTTCCTCAGTTCTTTTCCATTGTTTGCTCTAACTGTCCCCTGGTTTTCTCAGGTTGGGGTGAATTCAGGCAGTCTGGAATGTGTTTGGAGAAAGAGTCCCTGCAGGGGTGGGCAGGTGTCCCTGGGGTTTGGGATTTGAGCTGGAAATTGGGAATTTTACACGTGGTGCTCTTCCCCTTCCCTCCTCAATTTAAGGGTGTTTTTATTGGAGCTGTTGGAAGTCAGAATTTCAGGTTTTCCATGGAACTGTTAGGGTAGAAATGCTTTCTTAAAGCACAACTCTTTTTCTAGGAGTAAAAAGAAAGTCAAGAAGAGCAACTGGTGTGACTCTGATTTCCAGCATCTGCTGCTGGAAACCAACTGGTCCCAAAGGGACCCAAAGCCTGAAGAGAAGTGACCTTAGCAGTGGTCAAGGAAAACTCCTTTTCTCCTGTTTATCCCACTGCAAGCTGTGGGTTGGGGAGGTCTCAGGGTTGTTCAGCAGCTGCCAGAGCAGAAGATGGTTTGGGAGTGGCTGATGCCCAAGGCCACGAGCACCCTGTGCAGATGCTGAATAACCTCCTGGGTGCCCTTGGAGGAGCTGCTGGATTTTGGGCCCCCAGTTTGGCTTGTTCTGAGTCATTTGGAAAACCACAAATCTAGAAAGGCTGTGTTTGTGATTAACTGGCTTTCTGTCAGTAGATTGCAGAGGTCAGTGGCTGTTGTGAGCAAGTCTGTGCTCCTGCAGCTCCCACCGTGTTCTGCAGAGGAGGAGCCAAACCAGGTGAGCTCCAGGTGAACTTCAGCAAGGTAATATATCCCACTCACTGCAGGGATGTGGTAAATTGTTCAGGAAAACATCCCTTAGATATGGCAGAACAAACCAATACCTGCAAGAAGCACAGCCTGGGGTGAAAAGCTCATCACCAGGTGCTTGATGGTGACTCCAGCCTGGATGAAGCTGTGTAGCCAAAGGAGCAAGTGGTGACAACTTCTACTGAAAGTTGGTACTGGAAAAGGACCCACCAGCAAGAGCTGGAGCCAGGAACAGCTTATCAGCTGAAGGACAGCTGGATTCCCATCAAGGCCAGGTTGGACAGGGCTTGGAGCCACCTGATCTAGTGGAAAGTGTCCCTGCCCATGGCAGGGGGTGGAATGTGAGGTTTAAGCTCCTTTCCAACCAAACCATTCTATGATTCTCCAGCCCTGGGTGTTCATCTCCAAGCCATGTTCCCTGGGACCTCAAATGCTGCTGAGCTCCAGCTGGTGCTGCTTTAATGGCAGTAGGTGGAGCTGGTTGAAGAAATCCCTTTTTGAATGCAGGCCATGGGCTGCAGGTCAGAAGGGAATGGTGGTTGTTGTGTCCCCCCTGAGGAGACCCCCCCAGTGTTCCTGAGGTCCTGCACGGGCTGTGTGCCATTGCTGCCCAGTGGAGCAGCTCAGCAAGGATCATTTCAACAAAGGCTTGGCAACTCCACACAAAAAGCCAAACAATTTCAACATCTGCTTGGGTTGCATTCAGTTTTATTAGTGTTTTGCTTTGTGGGTTGAATAAATGACTTCCTTCTAGCTCGGGAGGAGTTAATGATTTATGGGTCAGTTGGCATGACTTTGGTTTCTGCAGAATTCTGCAGAAAGCTTTTCTCCATGGAGCCATAGCTGAGCATGTGGGCGTATCAACTCCTCCTTTAGCTGTGCCTGGAGCCCGGGGACTGGAGGAGAACAGTCACTCCTTCATCTTGCAAGTGCTGAACACTCCAGGTCTCCATCTCCTGCTTCCAGACCTCCAGGTAAGACAACTTCGAGCCATACAGCTTGACCTGTTGCCCTTGGGAACGGGGTTGGAGCTTTTGTGCAACTCCAGCAGGCACAAAGACCAGTAAATTAAGTCAAATTATGCCAGAAGTTGTACCTAGAACTGCACGAAAGGCAGAGGAATGAGACAGCCAAGGGAAGTGTTGGGTTTAGGGCAAAAAGCATCGAGGAAGACCCTTGTTTCCAGGAGGAAGGCAGATACTTGGAGGATATGTAACACTGGGAGAGTTTAGGCACATAAATGATCCTGAGGAACACAGAGAGGACTCTTCCTGATCTCTAGGGGTGCCAGGCTAGTGCAAATTGCAGTTAAATTCCATTTTGTAAAGCAGTTTGATTTGATTGACTTGTATGTTTTATGGCTTTACTCAGTTCATGTTTGCACAAAACTAATTTAACTTTCTGCTTAGATACTCCTCTCTGGGAGTAATTTATTGTTAGGGTGACTTCAGCAGGATTTCACCTGACTAAGAATTTACTTCCAAGAGATTTATTGCTAAAAATAAAGTGTTTACCCATAAGAGAAGTTTCAGAGAACTTTTTCCAGAAGGCACAGACAAACTTGTGGCCCTGCAGGTATTAGGTTGGCTGGGAAGAACACTGATTATAATACAGTGGTTTTAAGTTGAACCTGACAAACTGAAGTGTTTATTCTATGGTTTGAGTGAAGATATTAGTCTGCCTTGGGTTTTTTTACTTCCAGAAAAGGAATTCAACTCCTGCTCCTTCTGCTCCCCAGCCACAACTGTAGGAACTGCTCAGGGTAGGAGAAGTAAGACCTGTTCCTATGAGCTGTGCTGACCCTCAGTGTAAACACCCCTCTACTGGTTTTGCAGACAGTTGTCCCAGGAGAAGAATGTGGTAACATCTGTGGGATCTCCAGCCAGGAATAAACATGTCAGCTCTGGAGCTGGGGAGGCAGAGGGATCAGGCTGCTGTCCTCGGGTCATTCCTCACTGCTGCCCTCATTGTGGCTGTCCAGAGTAAGTGAGTGAGTCCATCAGGATAAACTGAAGGAAAACCTTCTCCTGGGTTTCACAAGACTTGGATCCTTCTCTTTTCCTCATTGCCTTTGCATTTCTAGAGCGTTGTAAATCTTTGTGATCAGAGTCCATCTTCCTTTGCTTCCTTTTCCTTTCTGTGGAAAGCAGATACAAAATTATTCTAACTGAGGAAGTGCAATCATTTGTACTAACTAGGAAATAAAAATGCTTAATCTGGGCTTTGTGACCAGCCTTTGAAACTGCTGGGTGAGGTGTGAGGAGCAGGACCTGGAGGAGGGATGTTCCTCCTGGTCCCTGCCAGCCACAGCCATCCCAGCCACACAGGCTGCACTTCTCCTCTTTGCTTTGAGGAGTCTTTGGGCCACCAAAGTGTCCTCACCTGCACCTTCAGAGTGAATCAGGCCTGAAATGCCACTGCTTTCCCTCCCAGCACCTTTCTGATGGAGCTTCTCCTGGCAGGTCTCTGTGATCCTCCGCCACGTCTCCAATCTGCAGAGCTCAAGGAGCAGCACCAGGGCATGGCCATATTCCCCTATAATTTCAAAGCAGAATACACCTGTCGGCCAGGCTATGTGAAAGCTGTCAATGCCCCCACTGTCCTTGTCTGTGGCAGGAATGGGAGGTGGTTTGGATCAAAGGACATGTGTACACGTGAGTATATTTTGGGTTGACTTGGTCTTCCTGGTCTAGTGGAAGGTGTCCCTGCCCATGGGAGGGAGTTGGAACAAAGTGATCTTTAAGGTTCCTTCCAACCTAAACCATTCTGTGATTCTGTGACTTTTGATGTGTTTGTTTGCTGATTCTGTCAGCTCATTTTGTTGGAGCAGTACCCAAAGTGAGCCCAGGGGCTGGTGGGAGATGAGTGACCTGACAGGAAGCACTGGTTTTATTCCACTAAATACTTGCAGTGATGGCAGGAGTTGAAATCTGCTCTGATGATGGCTGCCTTTCACATCAAAGGATGTTCTTCTGCTCAGGCACTTTGTAACTCTTGGGTCAAAGAAAGTGTTTGACTTGCAGCAGGAGAATCTTTTGTCTGTGAAGAGATGCTGTCACACTCTCCAGGGTTACTGCAAACCCCACTTAGGCTGCAGAGGCAGCAGGTGTTGCCAGTGTTGTGAAACATGAAGTAATTTAGGGTTGGAGGGGGAATCTGGAGGTCTCTGATGCCTCCCCTTGCTGACTGAGTGCTGTTGCCCCCAGCCAAGCTGTGCACCTACCCCGGGGAGCCGCCCAATGGCAGAGCCATCCTGGCAGGGAAGCTCACTCTGGGATCTGCAGTGAACTTCACCTGCAACACTGGGTAAGCCAGGAGCACCTGGGCCACAGGGCCTCTTCTCCAGCTGTTTTTCCAAGGATTTTCCCTTCTAGATTAAAGCCTGTGCTGTCAGAAGCCTCACCAGTGTAGGTAGATGCAGACCCTGAGTGAAATACCTTTAAAGTTTTTCTTTGAGAGCTCTAAGACTGACTGACTCTCTTAATCTCCTGCTTTGAGGCAATTCTTCCCAAACTCAAGTTCTTTCCCAGTGTTTCAGTATCTTTTGAAGAAAAGGCATGAACTCTGAACTCAGAGCTGTTGGGGTAGCTACAGCCAGCTGATAAGGGAGATGTTTTTCCTTGGAAACATGTCATTTTTTTTAATTTAAAAATGCTTTTACCAAAAGCTAGCGTGTCCTTGAAACAAATGGCACTGATTGTCACTGATTGACACTGATTTCTGGTCTGCTGTAATTGTGACAAGGAAGCCCAAAGCATCCTGAGGGTGATGTTATTGGTAATACATCAGAACTAAGTTTGCTGAGTAATTCCCTCCCCTGTTTCACACAGGTACAGACTGCTTGGAAGTTCTCAGATTAATTGTGTGGTTAGAAACGAGGTTGTTACGTGGGACAGAGATATTCCCATCTGTGAGGGTAAGTAGAGTTCTTTAATTACCTATTATCTATCCTTTAATTATCTGGAATGCGACTGGGGCTGGATAAAGGAACTGTTGCGTTGCTCTGCTGAGAATTTTGGCATTTCAATGTGTGGTGGAGCCTAGAAAGACATTTTTAATTTGTGTTTTCCTTTCTGCATCATCCTCCAGAAATATTTATTCACTCTCTGGGAGTGAGGCAGCTGCATGTGAGACTGAAATATCCCCAACCCCCTTGGTGCCTGGTCAGAGCTCTGCTGCCTTTGGGCTGGTGTGCAGCTCCCTTGAGATCTGCCCTGAATTTCTGACCCTCCTGGCACCTTGTGTTTCATCTTTTTTCTTAGCAAACCTTTGGTTTAAAATGAACTAAATTATTTTTCTCTTCTTCTTTCTTCCCACTGCCACTTCCCCCTGATTCCACAGTGATACCATGTGAACCCCCTCCAGAAATAGCTGATGGGGAGCACAGTGGGGTTGACAAGGAGCTCTTTGTGTATGGAGACTCCATCACTTACCGGTGCCGCAGCACCAGGAGGGCAGAGAGACCTCTATCCCTGGTGGGAGATGCCTCTATTTTCTGCACAACCACGGACAATGTCAATGGTGTGTGGAGCAGTCCAGCTCCACAGTGCAAAGGTGAGCTGCTCCCACACCGGGCCAGGGATGCCCCTTCACAGCCCCTGCTCCTCCTTGCTGAGCTGTTTTCTTCCTGGGAACCTTCTCTCTCCTTCATCTTGCTGCAATCACCTCTGGCAAATGTAACAGGAATTAGGGTCTCCCATCATGGTCATCATGTCAGCAAGGACATGGGAATGGGATTTGAATGGTGTTCACAGACCAGTCAGCTACTGGCCTGTGTGAAATGTAGCACCTCCAAAACCTGCTGTGATACCTGCTGCCTTCCCTGTGTTCTTTTTACACTTTGCCTTAATAAAAATGGGCTGTAAAATGGAATAAGGTGTACAAGAACACCACCTCAAGTGCCTGGTAACATCCATTTTCAGCCTTTCTGGGGGATGTGTCCTTAGCAGTGAGAATGTTTTTAATACCTTCATCTCCCCTCTTACAGAATCACAGAATCAGTTGGGTTGGAAGAGACCTCTGAGATCATCAAGTCAAACCCTTAATCCAACCCCACTTTGTTACCAGATCATGGCACTCAGTGCCACGTCCAGTCTCACCTTAAAAACCTCCAGGGTCAGAGAATCCACCCCCTCTCTGGGCAGCCCATTGCAATGCCTGACCACTCTCTCTGTAAAGAATTTCTTCCTGATATCCAACCTAAACCTCCCCTGGCGGAGCTTAAGCCCATGCCCTCTTGTCCTACTGCTGGTTGCCTGGGAGAAGAGACCAAACCCCACCTGGCTACAACATCCTTTCAGGGAATTGTAGAGAGCAATAAGGTCTCCCCTGAGCCTCCTCTTCTCCAGGCTAAACCACCCCAGGTCTTTCAGCCTTTCCTTACAGGACTTGTGCACAAGTCCTTTCACCAGCCATGTTGCTCTTCTCTTGAGCCTAAGTGGTGGCGTTTCCCTGGCACAGTGGTGACCTGCGAGCCTCCAAGGGTGGAGAATGGGAAGCTGCTGAGTGGGTACAGGTCTGAATACACTTATGGAGACACCGCTGTGTTCGACTGTAACTTCCGCTACACCTTGAATGGCAGCGACACCTCCACGTGCAAGGACAGCAACCTGTGGGACCCTCCCCTGCCACTCTGCCAGCTCAGTAAGTGTGATGGTCCCACCACTGCTCCCCCTGCCCCAGCAGCTTTGCTTCAGGGAACTGTACGCTCATTAAGGTTGGAAAACACCTCCAAGGTCATCGAGCCCAACCTTTGATCAAATCCTGCCATACTCACTGGAATTCTCACCCACCTCAAAAAGTATTAAGCCATGAAAGGAGTGGCTCTAAGATTGAGATTTTGGGGTTTTTTTGGGGGAAAATCTCTCTGTGGCACTAAGGTGACTTTAGGAATTTATGACTTGGGGCCATAGAGACTAAAGCCTTGCCCTGTTCAGGCTGCAGAGCACTTCTCACTACAATTCAAAGGGGGTAAATGAACCTTTCTATATTTAATGCTTTCAAAGTTTGTTGTTAGAGCCTCAGATAGTATAAACTTGATTAGAAGTTGCATCCCTGTTGTAACTGTGAATATAACCATGCAGTCCAAAATCACTGAAAGGTTTGGGTGGGAAGGGACCTTAAATCTCATCTCATTCCACCCCCTTGCTATTCCACCAGCCCAGGCTGCTCCAAGCCCCATCCAGCCTGGCCTGGAACACTTCTAGGCATGGAGCAGCCACAGTTTCTCTGGGCAACCTGTGCCAGGGCCTCACCGCCCTCACAGGGAAGAATTCCCTCTGTATATCTGATCTAAATCCACCCTTCTTCAGCTTGAGGCCATTCCCCCTTGTCCTGTCACTCCGTGCCCTTGTGAAAAGTCTCCCTCCAGGGAAAAAACATACTCATGTCTCTCTATTTCTCTCCTTTACCATTCCTGAACTTGGGTCATTAAGTGCACCTCAGAATGAACAGTGACCCCTGGACTTTCCCCCAAATTCTCTGGTACCATCACGGGCCTCGTTGCTGTCCCACTGGCAATGTCCTTGAGTTGCTGTCTCACCCCCAGGTAGCTGTGATGACCCTCCACATGTGTATAATGCCATTAAAGCCAGACTTGCTGGCAATCTGTTCCCTGTGGACACTGTGGTCACCTATGAGTGCCAGGAGGGCCACCAGTTCAGCACCGGAGAAACCACGCGGCACATCCGGTGTCTGCCCAACTTCGTGTGGAGTGAAACTCCTCCAGCCTGTGAGAGTAAGTCTTGTCCCTTTGGCTCGCTTGTGATCTGACAAAACTGTTGAATGAGGGAACTGCCTGTGGTTTGCTGTTCTGTGGAGAGCGGGGTGGAGTTGCTGCAGGGGCCCAGCTTGATGCCACGCTAGTCTGTGCTGTGACTTTTGAGTTCCTTTGTTTTATTCCCCAGCTGCAGAATTTTCTTTGCTTCATTCACCAGCTCTGCATTCTGGTCTGAAAAAAGCCACCGTGGTGTCAAGGGTTCTTTGTTCCATCCAATGGGGAGGCTGCATGGCAAACATTCCATCCCCCAGGATGGCCCAGGAATGGTCTGGGGGCAGATTTAATGTCGTGATATGTGTCTGTCCTACAAAACATTCTTCCTTCTTCTCACAACGAACCTGCTGTCACCCAGCTGGCTTTGCCATGGTTTCACACTTGCTAACATTTGTCATTTCTCAGGAATTCGTTGCTCAAATCCAGACATCCCATACAGAAAGCACACATGGGACGAGAAGGACTATTATGGGTACGGACAGAGACTGGAAGTTACGTGCAAGGATGGATTTGCTTTCAAAGGTCGTGGCAGCAGCATCACACTTTGGTGTGGGAGTGATGGCAGATGGGATCCAGAAGCACCAGAATGTGTTCCAGGTGGGACAGAGTTTGTGAAACCTTGATTTGGTGACTGCTTATTTTTGACCACAAGATTTGAGCTACTCTGTACAGTGTAGTTGTCTACTGACAGTCCCAAAAAAATCGACATGTGGCCTTAGATGATGATGGTAGAAGCCAAAGAGAATTTTGCTTCATTGCCACATGTCCCCAGATCTTGTTCTCCTGTGTTGACTTGCAATATATAGGCAGCAAAAGATCCAGGTGGATGATTATATTGCCTTGGAAAAAGTACGGGGTCTTGGCAGAGCTGAGCTCATGTCTGGGGCAGGTGACCTGCAAGGGGTGGTGTGTTGGAAGCTTCTAGAGATTTAGAAGGTTCCTAGGAAGCCTGGGAGACATTTACCCAGCTGGAAGGGGATGTGGTTTGTTTTTTGGGATGGTTTGCTGACATGAGGCTTGGGAACAGCAGATGTTCTCAATGCATTTCCTCTCAGAAGAAAATGCAACAGCATAAACAACTGATATTGCTCAAACTCCTCACCCAGCAATGGGGCACCGCAGCAAAGCTCACGAGCTGCTGGAAGCAACCCGAGCCCCAAAGCTCAGGAAAACCTTGGCAGGAGGAAAGAGCCTGCTCCACCTCCCAGGGCAGCCAGCATCAAGGCATGGACAATCCCTTGTCCTGGACCTTTGGGGGTTACAGAGAAAGTGTTGAGACCTGCATTTGGAGGAGGGTCATATTTTGTCCAGGGTTGAGATACCTTGGTAACTGTGTTCTCCATAGAAAGCATCATCACTGGAGTTCTTCCTGAAAACAAGTGACATCCTTTATTTTCTGTTGTTTCTAGAACCTCGTTGCCCAAAGCCAAATGTTCCTCATGCAGTAGAGGTTTATCAGAGCAAAAAGGACTACACAGTTGGCACCCTAGTGAGGCTGGCATGTGATGAGGGCTTTTTCCTCCAAGGCCCGGACTCAACTGAGTGTCAGGCTGATGCAACCTGGGCTCCTGCACTGCCTTTTTGTGACAAAGGTACGTGTGAAACACAGATGAGAAGAGTTTCTGTGTTGAGAAACAGCCATCAGGCCTTGAGCTGGTGTGAGAAGCCAGGCAGCAACTTCTTGTGGATACACCTCACAACAAACACAAAGTGAACTTTGTACTGATTTGGATTCTCATCTGAATATGATAATTGCACATTTCTTATCAATTGCCTTTATTCCCCAGTCTGTGGCCCCCCTCCACAAATCTCCAATGGGCAGCACTCTGGCATGGGTGCCAAGCAGTTCCGCTATGGTGCCGAGGTGACCTACACCTGTGAAAGGGGTCTGTCCCTCATCGGGGACGAATCCATCTACTGCACCTCCGACGATGGGGAGAACCTGGCATGGAGTGGGCCTGCCCCAGAGTGCAAGGGTGAGTAGTTTCTCCTGTGTGGATCTCCTGAAGCCAGAACCTGCCTAAGTCCCAGCTCCAGGAGCTTCAGACCCAGAGTGGGTTAAGCAGTGCAGCTCCTGTGCCGATGTCTCAACACCAGGAGCTGTTCAGTAACACCTCGGGGTCTCCTTCAGCAGGCAGCTGAGGGGCAGTTATTGCACTGGAGTACAAAGCTGCTGCAGAGAGGCTGAGGAGGAGCAGCTCTGCCCCCTGCCCTGCTCCCTGCTGTCCCTGGGCAAGGGCAGCAGCCGGACCCTGCTCCCACCTTTGCTCTCTCCCCACAGTGGTTCGGTGCCCCAAGCCCATGGTCGAGAGGGGCAGAATGATCCCCCAGAGGTTCACTTTTCCCTATGGGGTGGCCCTGAAGTTCTCCTGTGATGAAGGCTTTGCCCTGCGTGGTGCTACAGAGAGTCAGTGCCAGGCTGATGGCACCTGGGACCCTCCTCTGCCCACCTGCCAGCCAGGTGAGTTCCAGGCTGGGCTGACGCCCTGCACAGCCCAGCGGTGCTGCTCAGTTGTGTCACCAGCAATGGGTGGAATTTGCAGAGCGTTTTTTAACTCCATCTTCTTCCTTTACATGACTTTTTGACTTGCATTTCCCTTTCAGTTCAGTGTTCCAAACCCCCACGGCAGGATGATTTAGTGATTCACCCAAGCAAATTGTGGTATGCTGTGAATGAAACCCTGTCCTTCTCCTGCCCACGCGATGGTCGACCAGGGCTGCCTTCAAAAAGTACCTGCTCAGCTAATGGCACCTGGATACCACCAGCCACATGTGTAAGTACCACCACCTGCCCAGGTGCTCCTGTATCTTGCCCCATTTGCAGTCTGGAATAGCTTTGGTCCAAGTTCATGGGGGGGTTGTTTTGTCACCCTGCAGGGGAGTCTCATGCTGTCTTTGTTTTGGTTCTTTTAAAGAAAAAGCGTGATACCTGTGAGAAAATTCTTAAAAATGAAGAAGCTTTCCAGTGTGGAATTCCTCTGGAAAAACTGAAAACCTTGTTGGAAGTCAAGAAACTCTACCTGGAGATCCAGAAACTTGAAAAGGAGCTAAAAATCACAGGCTACAGCTGACTGGTGTCACTGGTATTGTAAGAACTATCCTTTCAACAATGATGCTGACTGAGGATTTTGAATGACTTTGGAATTTGTGCTAATGCTTAAGTAGCCAAGACAAAATTTAGCAATTGGCCACAGAACAGATTTGGTCATGTGAGGAGTCAAAGTGACTTCTGACTCTTTCTGTTAGAGCTCACTGGCTTAAGGTTGTACACCACTTTATACCTGTTAAAGCTTTACATTTAGACCTGTTTCTTACACTCACAATGCATAGTTGGAAAGGAACTAAGTGGAAAGTAAATTTTTGTGGTACAAACAGGCATGAACATGGTGAGAGTCACCAGCCCACACTCACCTCACAGCTGCTGCACCTCTTCAGTCCAGTCCAGCCCAGTGCTGCCCAGTGCATTCATTATGGTGAACAACCACTTCACTGCATAATTAGTTTCCTTGTGGTCAAGAAAACTTCAAGGCCTGTCTTCTAGTAAAACAAAACTGCCAGGTTTTCTTCCCAAGCAGGATGGATGGATCCCAGGCAGTGCCTCGTCTTTGTGTGTGCACCAAGAGAAAATAAAAGTGTAAAGAAAGAAATGGCTGGGGGTTTTTTCTGCAGTAAAGGGGAAGTTCTGTGTGGACCCTGTGTCTTGTGATGGGACCAGGACTCCTTCACCACATTATAATAAAACTGCAATTGCAATGATAGCTCTGTCTGGCTTTTAATAATCCTGTCCTATCTATAGTAAAGTATTTATTTAATATATATGAAGTATATATAGTATATAAAATGCATGAATAAACATTGTGTGGTAAGCATGGAGTAAATGTGCTTCAGAGACGAGGCCAGAGTGGCTCCAGCTCTAAAATACCTTTATTCCCTCTTTTCCCACCAGGGAAGAAGGCAGAGCAGCCTTCCCTCCCAAGGCACAGCCTTGCTGGGGAGCTCAGGGAGGGCAGTCCTGGCCTTGGGCAGGTCAGAAGGGCTGGGGCGGGGGGTGGTCAGTCTGGTTTGCATGGCCTGTCCCCAACTTCCCGCAGTTGCTTCCCCTTCCCCAGCGAGCTGTTGGCAGGGAGAGGATCTCTCCTTCCCACAGTGCTGGGCTGGCAGCTCCTCATACCATGCCAGGGCTCCTGTGCCCACCAGGGCAGCTCCTGGCACTGCTGGTGCTTGTGCTGCAGCCGACTGGGAGTCTTGGTGAGTGTTTTCCTCTCCTCCTTTTCTTTGCTTCTGTGGGCTTTGGGAAGAACTTATAGCACCTTTTGGCACCTAAAGGGGCTTCAAGAAGGTGGGAGAGGGACTTTTCACAAGGCACAGAGTGATAGGACAAAGAGGAATGGCCTTAAGGTGTGGGAGAGAAGGTGTAGATTGGATATTGGGAAGGAATTCTTCCCTGGGAGGGTGGGCAGGCCCTGGCACAGGGTGCCCAGAGAAGTGTCCAGGGCCAGATTGGACAGGGCTTGGAGCAACCTGGGCTGGTGGGAGGTGTCCCTGCCCATGGCAGGGGGTGAAATGAAGTCCCTTCCAACCCAAACCTTTCCACGATTCTGTGATTGATTCTGTAATACTAAAGCTGATGCCTCAGCCCTGAGGGAACCCATAGACATGGTAAAGGCAGCTGGTGCATTGTCAGACAGGCTGACCTCAGAACAGAAGTGCAGGTTTGCTGAGTAATGAATGTCTTGAGGAAGGGAAATAATTTGCAGCTTCTGTGTGGAAGTTGATGGTTCTTTTAGAAACAAGTCTTTGGGGAAACTTCTGGAGCATGCACAACTCAACCCAGCACCTCCCTGCTCCAAGGAAAGGGCAGAAATAGTGTTTGATTGTGTGGAAATGAAACCTTACACATTTGGAGTCCTATTGGTGGCTCCTCAAGATGCTCATTAATCCCTAAACCCTCTGCCTTAATTGCTGCCTTCATTAAACTGCTTTGTCTTCTCTCACCATGTGGAGCTGCAGTGACAGTGAGAACACCACTGAAAAGCCCTTTTTTTTTGGTGATCCACAGAGGCCCAATGCCCAGTGCCTCGAATTTCCAATGGTCAGCTGAGATCTGCCCAGAACTTCACCTCTGGCAGCACAGCCACGCTGGAGTGCGATGCTGGCTACCAGCCCGGCGGTGCCATCACGGCGCGGTGCCTGGGCAGTGGCCTGTGGTACCCACGGGTGCTCACCTGCATCCCAGGTACACACAGGGCTCTCGCCTTACCTTGGCCAGGTGGAATTACCCTGCTAGTATGTCACTAAAATCACGTGCAGTGCTTGCAGGAGTGGGGTTGGAGGGTGGGCAGCACCGGGAGCTGTGCTGGGTGCTGTTGGGTCCCTCTGCTCTTCCATGGCCCTGGGGAGGGTGGCAGGGCTGTCCCTCACTGCAGGGCACACCAAGGGTTCTGTGTCTTGTACACAGAAGTGCATGAGAATGCAGATTCTTATGAAGTTCACACCTTTTGGTGAATTTTCCCCGTTATTTTCTCTTTTCTGTTCACCCCATACCCCACTGCAGCAGGGTGGCTGCTGTCCCTCTCTTCTTTCTGGGATTTCCACCAAGGCAGGGCTCAGCTTCATCCCAGTGGGTCCCTGGGGAGACCTCCCAGCTCTGAGGGTCCCTGTTATCCCCTGCTCTGGCACCAGGTCAGTGTTCCCACCCTCCTGCCGTCGACTACGCAAACCTAAACCATCAGTACAAGTTTGTAGTTGGGACAACCCTGACCTACTCCTGCCATCATGGATTCACTTTGATCCCTGGAGTGTCTCCAACAACGACCTGTCTTAAAAATTTCACGTGGTCTGCAGTCCCAAAGCTTTGCCAGAGTAAGTACAACATTTCCTCTGCTTTGCCAACAAAGCACCAATTTAATAACATCGTTTTCAAAACACCTGCTGGTGCTGCTGTGCCAAGCAGGGCTTTACTGAGCAGCTTTGGCTCTCACTGGTAATAATTTTGCTGTTCAAGGGGTGGCGTGGCTGTAAAGGAAGAGCTGCAGCTCCTGCTGGTTATTTAGTGTTCAAACAATGATGCAGTGCTGCAGTTAGTGACATACCATCCCCTCAGCACAATTTATAGCTAGTCACAGGGCTCAGGCTGTTCTGCCTTCCAAGAGAAATGGTTATTATTGTATAAATGACCGTCCCTGAGCATGCCAGGTCTGGTTGGAGCCGTCTGTTGGCATCAACAGGCTGCCTAGCAGGTTCACTGGGTCAGCAAACCAACACTGTGGGAAACTTTCCTCATGTAAATGTTTCCTTTCCGATGCTGGTGCTCCTCAGAGGTGCAGTGTCCCATCCCAGTTATCCCCCACGGGAGAGAGATCAGCGCCAGGAAAACCCAATACACCTTTGGGCAGCAGGTGGAGTTCCAGTGTGACCATGGCTACGTGCTGAAGGGCAGCCAGAGCAGCCAGTGCTCGTCTGATGGGATGTGGAGGCCTCCCATCCCATACTGTGACAGGGGTGAGTGTGAACGGTGAGCATGATGGGGCTGGGAATGACATCCATGGGTAGAAACACCAGGGAGAAAATCACATGACCTGAGCATTGATCTTCAGAGAAGGTGTTAGGAGAAGGGGCTCAAGTCGCAGCATTAAAGGGCTTTAATGTTTTTATAATCTATTAAAACTGTAAATCATTAAACCCACTGATTAATGGGATTTATGGTACTCACCATTCCCTGACCCACTTTACGAGCAGGATCATTTCTCCTGGAAAAGAGGAGGGAATAATGGAAGGCTGGCTGCAGGGGAGGGCATCGAGACACTTGCTGTGGTACTAGGGTGGTGCTGCCAGGCTGGGTTTGACAGCTGAGGCAGTCTGGGAACACTGGCAGAGCCAGGGCCAAAGCTGGCAAGAAGCAAGAAAGACTTTGAGAGAGCAACATTTAGAATGAACGTCAAGAACCACTTCTGCTTCCCTTCATTGTCTCCCTAATGGAATGAAGCAAATCTTAATTTTTCCTTTCTCCTCTCCTAGTCTGTTATCCCCCTCCACAAATCACCAAAGGGCAGCACTCTGCCTTGGGGACCAAGCAGTTCCCATATGGCTTTGAAGTCAAGTACACCTGTATGGAGGGTCTGTCCCTCATCGGGGACGAATCCATCTATTGCACCTCTGACGATGGAGAGAACCTGACATGGAGTGGACCTGCCCCAGAGTGCAGGGGTGAGTGGTTTCTCCTGTGTGGGACCAGTCTGAAGCCAGGACCTGGGTGCAACACTTGGCACAAGTGGGTTCAAAGTGAGCAGAGCTGCCTGGAGATCCTGCTTCCTTCACAGGCTCGACAGCTGCAGGGCGGGGATGATCCATCTGGAAATGAGACACTCTGGTTCTCCTGAGTGGTGGCCATCAGGCAGGCAGGAGGAGCAGCTCTGCCCCCTGCCCTGCTCCCTGCTGTCCCTGGGCAAGGGCAGCAGCCAGACCCCACTCCCACCTTTGCTCTCTCCCCGCAGTGGTTCGGTGCCCCAAGCCCACGGTCGAGAGGGGCAGGATGATCCCCCAGAGGTTCACCTTTCCCTATGGGGTGGCCCTGCAGTTCTCCTGTGACGAAGGCTTCATGCTGAGTGGTGCTACAGAGAGTCAATGCCAGGCTGATGGCACCTGGGATCCTCCTCTGCCCACCTGCCAGCCAGGTGAGTTCCAGCTGGGCACTGGGCTGGCTCCTGGCACAGTGCAGAGAGTTTGGGGTGCAGCACTTCACAGCTCTCTCTGTCCTCGGGGCTCTCCCAGTGCCTTTCCCTCTTTGCAGAAGAAACAAACTTCCCAAAGCTGCTGTTTACTGGGCAATGGTTGAGGTTTTTTTGACAGTCATGTAGGAAGGAGGCTCTTAGACAGGTGGGGACTTCATTGACTTCCTCTTCAGTGCCCCAAATGTCCATTCCCACCATGGGGATGCCTGAATTGAGACACTGCCAAAAATCAGCAAATCTGGAACAAATTCACACCACCTCTCAGGGGCTGCTTTGACCTTCAACCTCCCCTCTTGAAGGGCTGGGGAAGTATTTTTGCTTTCATATTTGATTTCACAGATCCACAAATTTAAGTTCCTCTGCACTGGCTCAGTCTTGACAAATGTCATATTTTTTTCTGCCCCTATAACACTGATCCCCTTGCTAAGCTGCTTTCTGCTGTGGGCTTTCCTTTCAGTTCTGTGTCCACGACCACAACTGGCCTATGGAGGGCTGAAAAGCCCTTTGGATGATAAAACCTGGTACCAGATCAATGAAACTGTTACTTTTGAATGTGCCCCTGGATACCAGTTTTCAGACAATGGAAACATGTCCTTAGAAGACTCTTGGACAGCCACGTGCTTGCCTGGGGGCAACTGGACACCATTGCCCAAGTGTGTAAGTACTACAGCATCACAGAATGGTTTGGGTTGGAAGGGACCTTAAAGACCATCCAATTCCACCCTCCTGCCATGGGCAGGGACACCTCCCACCAGCCCAGGTTGCTCAGAGCCCCCTGGTCTGGCTGAGTCCCTGGGTGGTGGATGCTGCCTGACTTCTAATATGAAAAATATTTGCCTAAACTTCTTAAAAACTTTTCCTTTCTGGTACAAATGAGGGATGCAGCCCTTGTTGGGGCTGTGTTGGGACAGGTGAGCTCAGAGCTGAGGGGTGGGTGGCTCTCCATCTGCAGCAGTGCAGCCTTACAAGCTTGTTTTCTGGGTTTTGTTTCGTTCTACTTTTTAACAGAAGAAAGAAGGCGATGCTGATGTATGTGAAGAGGTTCATCATATTAAATCGGTCTCTGAATGTGGGGTGCCTGTAGCAGAAATGAAAGCTCTGCTGGAAATACAAAAGCTGTTTCTGGAGATTAAAAAATTGCAGATAGAATTGGAAAACTGGAGCAGAACTGGAGTCCTGTAATGCACTGTAACAATCATGTTTCCTTCAGTGAACACACAGTTTGTGCACTCACAGTGTCTCTAAAAAGGCTCTGGATGATTCTATGGTTTATGTTTGCTTATTTACAGCCAGAAGAATTATCACCAGTGCATGGGTGGTTGCTTTTATCATGCTTGATGCCAGAGCAGGGTGTGGTTCTTACTCTTCACTTTAAATCTGACAAGCTTGATTTGCTCTTTAATTAATATGTTGTTTCACATTTTGTATTAGGAAACATAACAAGAAATTAAATTGAGCTTATTTAAGTCACTGTATTAACTATCATAAGCTGAGACAAGGGGGAGTGAAGTCCACAGCAGCTGAGCTGTGTGTCCAGAAGTTGTCTCTGAAGGTTCTTCTGCTGGAATCTTCTGGCTGTGGTTTGTGTACACCCTGCACACTGCTAGAAATAGTGGTGAAGTAAGTGCTCATGATTTCCTGTAAATCCAGCTCCTGCTTTCTATTCATCTGGTTCAGGGCAGTTTATAAAAGTGCATTTGTTAAGGCACTTTTGCTGTATCCCTGAATTTAAAACAGGCAACAGGTTTGTGGCCTTGTGTTGGTGTCATCTTCCACATCTCTATTTCTGGCAAGCACATGCTAAGAATAAATGCTGTAAGTTCAAGTGTAAAGAACCAGGCAGCAAAGATTGTTCCTGTTCCTCAATAAACACTGATCAGTTTGTGTCTGTCTATGTTTTAATGGTTGCTCCTTCCCTGCAGGATTGCAACAAAGGTGGAGGTGTATCCAGGGGGGTCTTGTAATCTTGGCTGTAAATTAGGCAGATTTCCAGCATGGTCCAGTGGTGGTTCTGGGGGAAAGCTGAGCCCTGGCAGCTGGGTCAGTCCTGGAGTGCCTGGGGAGCCACTGTGGGCTCAGCACAGCCCTGAGTCCTGGCAGCTGGATCAGCCCAGCCTTGATGGGAGAAGGAGGAGCTTTTACCTCCTGCACAAGTGACGTGCAGCAGTGCGTCATTGCCATGTGCTTTTGTGTTATTAGAATTAAAGCACAACACCCAGGGCAGAGATGGTGTCTCCCATCTTTGCACACAAAGATGCTTTGGGATGCATCCTGTGCTTTACCACACCCAGGTGAGGAGATCTGCAAGGAGAGGCGCTCCCAGACCTGCTGCAGTTCTCCCTGGCCATGAGATGAGCAGGGCTGTACCCTCCCATGTGCCACCTCACTTCCCTCCACACTGAACCCACATGGCACTCTGGTGTCTTCCTGTGCAGGGCTGACACCCAGAAGTGTGAATAAAAACTGGGTGTTCCTTCCTGCATGTATCTGAGAGTGTGTTTGGGCAGTCCTGACTGACATCAGATGGGATCTGTCAGAGGGTTAATCAGGACACAGATGCAGTTTGCTCACACCCGTTCCTCATTACAAATGAGTCAGGCAATTGAGAAAAAAAATGGCAAACAAAAAGGAAAATGCTTTTACTTGCTTCACTAAATCTCCTCATCTGTGGTGCATCACCTGCCAGCAAATTAATAAGTAGGTATTTTCCTATCCTGGCCACAGCTTGGGCTGGGAGGTATCTTTTCTGCTCTGGGAGCATGTGGTTTGGTAAAACTGTGCTAGTCAGTGCTCACTGCCAGTCTCAGGACAAATAGAAGGGCTGTGTTATCCCCCCATCCCTCATAGTGGAGCAGGAAGACCAGGAGGCTCAGGCCTGTGGGTGACAGCTGTCCCCCACCCTGGCTGCTCTCTGTGTCCCAGAGGGTTTCACTCTGTGGGTTTTCTGGAAGGATTTCCATTGCTCCCAAGGCTTGGTGGAGTCTGCTGCAGTGCATCTCCTCCCAGCTTTGGAGACTGCTCCTGGAGCCAACAGTGCTCGACAGAGGAGCACAGGAATTGCTGCAATGAAGTCTGGAGAACCAGGACTGGGCAGCCACCAAGGCATCCTGAGCTGTGGGACACCTGCCAGGGCACAGGGGTCTGGCCACCCCATGCTGCTCCTGGCCTTGCTGGGGCTCCTCAGCTTGCCTGTGGCTCATGGTGAGTATGGGGCCATGGGATGCATGGGGAGGAGCAGAGAAACATGCCTGGATCCCACCTTGCTGTTCAGGGGCTGGGGTGGGTGGTGCCACGCCCCCCAAACCTGGGGACCCATTGCTTGATGTTCCGACAACCCTGTGTGGTGCCTTTTCCTGCAGGCAAAGCCTGGGCCATCCCAACCACCCTCCTGGGGTGCTCAGTGGGGCTGGGGAAGGGACCAGGGAATGGAGTCCTCACCCAAGGAGGTCTTCTCCTGCCACAGGTGACTGTGGGCCCCCACCTCTCCTGACCTACTCCAGACCATCCAGCGATGAGCACTCCAGCAGCTTCCCTGTGGGCTCCAGGGTGACGTACACCTGCATGGAAGGTGCCTTCAAGATCCCTGGGCTGCCAGACACGGTGGAGTGTCTGCCTGGCAACCGCTGGTCCAAGCTGCCCGAGCCCTGTGGCCGTAAATATGCCCTTCCTCTGAAACAGCTCCTGTCTCTTGCTTGGCTTACAACTCCTGCCCCTTCCAGTGGCTGCTCTGCGCTGGCACTGTCCCTTCTGGCAAGGAACAAACCTGCTCCCCTTCTCTGCTGCTCCTCAGAGCTGCTGGTGGCTGCAGGGTCTGTGTCTCTGGGAGGGGGGTTGGAGCCCGTGGTGCCCCACAGCACATGCCCAGGGTTCCCAGTGTCCTACTAACAGCCTGCCCTGAGCACTTCATGCTTTTCCAGAAGTGTTCTGGTACAATCAACAGTTTAGCAACAGGATTAACCTGCAATGAGCACAAGGAGCTTTCCAGAAGCACATCCCTGCGATCCCAAGGTTTGTTTTGCCTCCTCCTGGTGGGCAGCTCTTTCAGGCCAGCTTTACTTACCTGCCAGGGAGCTGCACTGCCCCGACCAGGCTGCAGTTTGCTGCCCTGTCCAAGGAGGATGAGATGAGGAATTTCTTCCCCGTTGGGACCAACGTGACCTACGTGTGCCGTCCTGGCTACGAGAACACCTCGGCAAGTTCCCCCACCAGCACTTGCCTTGAGAACCTGACGTGGTCAGAAGCTGCTGAGCTGTGCAGGAGTAAGTGTCTCTGCAGCCTTGGAGTTCAGAGCAGGTTGGGTGGCTGCTACCAACCTGCAGCCCAAAATGCAGCTTGGCAGTTATCCCAACAGCTCCATTATTACAAAATGAGGTGGATATTCCTTGACATTCCTATTTAAAACTGAACAGCAGAAGTAGCAGAAGTATCAATAATGTTCTTTTTTTTTTCCTGCTGACATAGGCCTGGTTTGATTTTCATGTTAGGAAATGTTTGGTTGGACTCGATGATCTTGGAGGTCTTTTCCAACCTTAATGAACTTAAGATCCTAAAGGTGTTTGCATTGGGTGTGTGCACAGGACAAACCCCAGTTCACTATTCCAGCACTGAACTTCAAAATGAACCATGTTTTTGGTGATATCCATGGAATATAAGACTGGTGAAGCCTGGTTTGATTTTCATGTTAGGAAATGTTTGGTTGGACTCGATGATCTTGGAGGTCTTTTCCAACCTTAATGAACTTAAGATCCTAAAGGTGTTTGCATTGGGTGTGTGCACAGGACAAACCCCAGTTCACTATTCCAGCACTGAACTTCAAAATGAACCATGTTTTTGGTGATATCCATGGAATATAAGACTGGTGAAGTGGCAGCAATACATTTTTCATAGCTGAGTAAGTTGCTGCCAATCCATTGAGATGGAGATGAACTGAGATAAGCTCATATAATGGTGTGAATAATGCCAAAGTCAGGGGTTTGATGCCTGTATGGGCCATTCACTGAAGAGCTGGACTTGATGGTCCTTGTGGATCACTTCCAAGTCAGAATATTCCACGATTCTGTGGAACATCTCTGCAAATGTTCTTTGCCCTGCTGCAAGGGGATGACTGCTGGGAGTGTGGAGCCTTCTGGGATCCACACCTTCCCCATCACCTTTCTCTGGCTCCTGCCAGCTTGGCTGTAATGCCTGTAAAGTAAAAACTTTGAGATTCTCTAAGCCTGTGCCTTACTCAGCCTTTTTTATTTCCCCATTGCTCTGTGCTCTGGTCTGTGCCCCCAGGAAGGTCCTGTGGTGCCCTGGTATCACTGCCTGGACGGAGGATGGAGCCCCTCACAGACCTGCAGTTTGGTGCAAGAGTGAACGTGTTCTGCGAGGATGGGTGAGTGATGGGGCACTGCCCACACTGCTGCTGCTGGGACACAGCTCTGGAATGAGACACAGCCCGAGGGAAGGGACCAGGGCCTGATTTATGGCTGCTTTTTCCTTCAAGTGCCAGCTAGAGGATGTTTAACTGCCCCTGGGTGCCCATCCCAACAGGGCCAGTTGTCCTGTCAGCTTATAAATACAAACTTCAAAATGAGTTGCTTAAAACATTTCATCTTAAGATATTTGAGATGTGTTGGATAGAAAGGGTTGTGTTGGAAATGTTTAAAATGCAGTGGTGTTCAGCTGGGAGGCTACAGTGAAACACACTTTCCATCAGGCAGGGAGCTGACTCATGGCTGCTCCTGCCTTCAATCAGGGCCCACACGCACTGCACTGACCCGAAAAATCCAGCTCTTGCCACTCCAGCCAGGATTCCTCCCTCCCAACAGGAACTAGCTGGTATCATCTGGGGTGTTTTGCCCATCTTCAAATATAACAGAGGGTTTTTTTCTCTCCCTTGGGATGGACATGGAGGAAATGGCAGCATGTCCCACCCTTCTGGTGTTCAGCCAGTCATTGGAGATCCACATCAGGGTGGAGGGATAATGTGGAGGGAACAAGATCAGATACTACCCAGCATGTCCAAATGATGAGGTTTTCTGACCAGGAGGATGTAATTCAGAGGTGGGGGAATGTATCAGCTGTCAGAACAAGATGGATGAGCTTCCACTAAGCCAATGCAAAGGACACTTTAATTAAATGTATTTTGATCCCTGATGCCCCTCACTGGTCCCTATTGTGGATGCATTTGAATCATAGAATCACAGAGTGGTTTGGGTTGGAAGAGACCTTAAAGCTCACTCAGTTCCACCCCCTGCCATGGGCAGGGACACCTTCCACTAGCCCAGGTTGCTCCAAGCCCTGTCCAACCTGGCCTTGGGCACTTCCAGGGATAAGGAACTCCCAACCTCTGTTTGCAGAGACCAGCTGAGAAGGTGCACCAGCCACCTGCTGGCATTTGGTGTTTGCAAAGACACCAGGAAGCAGGAAGGGAGAGAGAGTCCCTGACTCAGCATATCCCAGCCCTGTGCATCCCTATGGGAACCCATATCCAACCTCAGCACTGTCTGGGGCTCTGCCAGCCCTGACTCTTCCCAGCCCTGCTGTGCAAGATGCACTCAGTGAGTCAGAGCAGCAAAGCACCTAAAAATAGGTTAATGCTCTGGCAGAGCAAGGCAAGGAGTTCTCCTGTTAACCAGTGTGTGTCTGCACCTTTGCTTGCTTTGAGACTCCTTTTCTACATTCCTAATCATACTTGTACTGGGAAGGGGGGGAAGTATTCTCAGTTTCTGGATAGTGACACGATTTTTTTTGTGTGTATTTTCACTTAGGTACAAGTTAGTTGGGAATAGTTTCATCTGGTGCCAGCTTAAAGGAAATGATGTTGAATGGAGTGAACTTCCAACCTGTGAATGTAAGATTCATCCTCAATTGTAAGACTAAACCTTACTTTGGGCTTCACTCCAGGAGATCCTGTATCCCAGCATCCAGTCCAGAGCTCTTTTTCCATGGTTTTTGTTGATTTTCTGTGGCTGATCTGTCTCCAACACTCCGGCTGAGAAATACCCACTCTGCTGCTGACACTGTTTCAGCAGTTTTGTTCCCACAAGACCAACATGTTTTCTCATGACTTAAAGTTGCCATGAAGGTGATGGGGTGAGATTTCCAGGAATCCTGAGCTGGGGCATGGCAAGCTGTCTGCTTGGTTTTTGTGATCCTTGTGGTGAGAGGGAGAAAGATGCGAGAAGAGAAACACTTCAGGAACAAAAGAGAGAAAACAGGGACAGGCAGCAGTGCTAGTTACCCATCTAGTCCCAGCAGTGCTGGTTACCCACCTTTGGATGTCCAGAAGGTTTATTTTCTTCAGGAATCTTAGGTGGATTCGAGAAACATTTTGCATTTTCATTATCACTGAAGCTTTTACAAATACTCACATTGTTCTTCTTTCCTGCAGTAATTACCTGCTCTTCCCCTCCTCAAATCAGCAATGGGAAACATGATGGGGAAGGTGTTGAAACTTTTGCCTATAACTCCACGGTGAGGTACAGCTGTGACCCTGGATTCCAGCTCCTTGGGAATGGGAGCATCCGTTGCACGAGCCTGGACACAACCAGTGGGGTCTGGAGTGGAGCTGTGCCCCAGTGCAAAGGTGGTTCCATCCCAGTTTGGTATTTAGTATTATTTTATATTTATTATGAGTTTGGTATTTAGGATGAATCAACTTAAAATACTGTGGTACAGGACACATCAAATGTAAGTAATGAGGCAAATTTAAAGAGAAAAAATGCAGTGCTGGAGTAAGAACTGTCCTGTGCAAGTAATGCCTGGGGCTTCCTGTAATGCTCACTCTTTATCCCCTAGAGAAAAGTGCAGCTGTCAAACCTGGAGCAAAAGACACAGGAAGGAGTGTCCCTCCCCAAAGTGAGTCGAAATGATTCAACATTGGATCCAGTCCCATTTAATTTGCTCCTTTAGCACATTTCTAGAAAAAGGCCATTCAATGAATTTCACACTGGGAATTCTGTTCTTTCAGGTGCCCGGGGAAATGGCATCTCACCCTCTAAGAAGGGTTTAACATGGGAGATGAAGCTCAACCTCTACAAGAAGTCCCTCCAAAATACCATCTCCTCCTCCCATTCTTTTTTTATCTCCAAGAGTTCAGGTCAGTTCTGGAGGCTCATTTGGAGATCAGGATAAAATGCATCAGTGGGATTCCCTGGTTACTCTCAGCCCTCAACCCTGGAGTTTTCATTTTTCTCCATGTTTCTCTTCAGTTCCCAGGAGCTGTGCTACCTCAGGGTTCAGATTCGTGGTGCCTTTGCTCAAATCCCCAAAATACTCTTCTCCTGGGATGGGCAAAGGGTCTGTGTGTCCTCCGAAGTACAGGGGAATCTCTGGGATCCTCCCCCAACCCGGCTGCTTTCAGAACTTTAACTGGTCTAAAGTTGCATCATTTTGTGGAAGTGAGTGATTTTTTTGCCATATTCCTTTATTCTATAAGTTTTCTCTGTCTAGTTTATATTTTTTGCTGGTTGAGTGTCTGGTTCACAGCTCAGGTTGGACTGCACCAACCTCCCATTCTTAAGAAAGCTTTGCTTTGTATAACATATATTTTCATTTATCAGTTATTTCCTTGCCTTTATGTTATTGCAGCTTATTTTTTAACTCAATTTTTGCCATTTAGAAAAGGAAGAGATAACTTTGTACCACGTAGCCTTAGGAGTGCCAGGGCCCCTGTCCTTGCTCTGGGTGGTGATGCCAACCTTGTTCCACACAGGGAGGTCGTGGGCAGCCAGGAGAAGCTGGACATGGCAGAAGTGCTGCTACAGCAGATTCCCCATCCGCTGCAAAGGATTGTTTTACTCATGAAAAGGATGAGCTTTGGCTGTGTTGGGACAAGGTGGGAGCTGCAAGTGTGGCATTGTAAGTAATGAAGCCAAAACACCCACTGGAGGGTCCTGCACCCAGCCAGAGGCTGGTTTCTCTGGTGTCAGGGTCAAACTGAGGTTGCCCACCCCTGATTCACGTCTCTTGGGTCAAAAGCAGAAAATGTTACCCCTTCTGTGATGGACAAACCAGCACTGTAAGCATAAAACAGGCAAACCCTTTGCCTGATCTGCTCCAAAAGTCCCCCATGTGATGGTTGCACCCGTTAGGACTCTTCCACTTCACTTTAAGGCAAAGAATGAGATAGACCAGGCCTGTCCCACTTGTAAAATATAATTTTTTAATGGTGATACATTTTAGTGTTCCCAGCAACTGACTAAAAATCACTTCTGCAAGCACTGGTTGATTCCCATATTTTCCTCTCCCACGTGAGTTTTCCATTGGACAGTTTTCTTCCAACACACTGAATCCTGTTGGGATTCCCTGCTGATGTGCCCAGCCTTGTCTCAGGCTGCAGTTCCCCAGAAACGCCCCCAGTCCTTGTGCAGAGCTGGGTTATGTCTCAGCCAGCCTGGCCCTGGGTTTCCACAGCCCTGGGTTTCCACAGCCCTGGGTTTCCACAGCCCTGGGTTTCCACAGCCCTGGGTTTCCTCCCTCACACCAACACGGAGTTGCTGCTGCCACAGCAACGCCCCAAACGCAGTCCCAGCCCCTCCGGGAGCTTCCCAGGAATTTCTGACTGTACCACAGCCCCCTTGGGGATCCACCCATGCCAGCTGCCCTGAGCAGGGCTGGGCTGAAAGCAAAACTTGCAGATTTATCAGCTCATTTCTTTTAGGAAGTCAGAGTCTTTTAGACATTAAATTGAACATTGATCTTTGTATCTTCAGTAGTCTGAGGCCCTTCTTTAGCAGAAGCTTCCTTTTGTATCAGACCTAAGATCTTTGCAGTTTATATTTCCACTACAGGAAGATGAAGCCACAAGTGGGCTGGGCATCTCCTAATCTTGTAAGATAAAGGAGCTACTTCTGCTTTCCAGGGGGAGGAAGGCAGCTCAGCAATGCCGTGAGCTCACTGGCTGCGCACAGACACAGAAATACAACTGCCAAATATCCTGCCCAGTGTTGTCAACCTGCAAGACAGAGACTGCAAATGTCACGTTCATGCTGTTGGCTGCTCACCCCATCTTCGTCCTGTACAGAGCACTAAAGCTCCTGAGGCCTTTCTGGGATTTTATTCACATTTGGTAATAAATGGTAATTGTTTATAAAGGGTAGTCTGTGATTTCAAACACCTGCTGTTCCCTTGTCATGTTTTATAAAGGAATCAGCTTTTAGTTATATCCTGACAAAGTTCAGACTTGCTGTTCAGTCAGTTCTTTATCAGCACTCTGACCATTTATTTTCTAAGTGCCCTCCAAGTCAAATTCAACTTGTTTGAAAAAAAAAAAAAAGTAGTGAAGAATGCAAGCAAATCCATGCAGTAATATTTGGAAATGTGAGTGTTTCTGGTAAGTGCTCTGGAAAAGGAAGCTGGAGCAATGCATACCTGCCTTAATCCTATTTAGCCAATTTGGGACTGAGCTCTGCAGCCCCTCTGCTGGGGCTCAGCCCAGGGAGTCAGTCCCAGGAGGTTTGGGCAGCTGAGGACGTTGCCAGTGGGAGCAGGCAGAGAGCTGAGGGTGAGTTTCCATGGAAAGCCTGAAGCAACTCCAGCAGCCCAAGCACTGTTTTTGCTGGCTGGTTTTGCTGGACACTTCCTGCTGTTCCAGCCCTGCACCAAACACAGGTCAGGCTGCCCTCTGGACATGCTCTTCTCCTGCCACCCCCATCTGCTTGGCTCGATTTCTGCAGGGAGGGGATGTGGGAGCCTGATAAAGTGAGTGGCCCTCGGTGGCTCCGGCTCCAGCCTGCTATCACAGGGCTCAGCTGCTGCAAACGTGGGTGCACAGGGACAGGCTGGCCTGAGCCTGATGGATGAGCAGGTTCAGATGTCTCCTGCAAGGCCTTGGGTAAGAAAACAACTTGGCTCAAGGAGGGTTTCACCAAGCTGGAGCTGCAGCACATGGTCCTTCTGGTGGAAGTGGATCTGAACCATTCCCTGTGGAGACTCGATGCTACATGGAGTCTTTGCCAAATACTTTTCGACATCTCCATGTCCCATGCTGAGGTCACTGCTCCAAATTTAAAGTGTTGGGGATTTTTTCCTGCTAACAGTTTCCTTTTGCATCATGCAGCCACCACCCCTATTCAGGCCTCTGGTCAACAGTGACCTGCAAAAATATGTGGCCAAGGTATGTCCATGTGATTCATCATCCTGTTCAAAAGTGAGTATTTCAAAGGAAACCTTACCCAGAGTGTTTGACTCCTCCCTGGGCCTCATTGCAAGTCCTTTTGTTTTATCTGCTTGGAGCTTACACTGTATTGAAAAGGAAAATAAGGTGGAGAAAAAAATAAGTTAAACAGGTAAGTTTGAGTCTCTCAGTGGTGACCTCCCTGTTTCCTGCATAACAAAGGAAAACAGGAAGGTGCAGGTCAGCTGTGTGGCTGCCCTTCCCTGGGGTGGGAACACACATTCCCCTTGCTGGCAGGATGGGATGAGGCAGCAAACACAGCCACAACCTTTCCTCTGGCTCTCCCCCTGAGGGATCCCAGAGCAGCTCCACTTTCCCACGTGTTTCCCACACTGTTGCTGTGCCTGACCAGGCCTGAGGACACACCTGAGCCTCTGTGGGCAGCACAGCAATTCCTTCAGAGTTTTTAGTTTAACTGGGAGAGTTATAGTGGGAACACTGGTATCCCCACTGGGCTTAATAGAAGCAGCCCAATTAGGAGCTTCAGGGTGGGGCTGGTTTAATACTCTATGCCCTCCTGGTCACCTCTCCAGCTGGAGGAAAGCCCTTGTCTCTCCTCTCTTCTTGCAGAAAAACTTCTTTCCATGGAGTTTTGTTCTTAGGGGCAGGCAGGTGATGTTTGAAGGTGATTTGGGGGTCTGGTGCCCCTGAGGTGTGCTGTGCTGGGCCAGGGGCTGTTGGAAAGGGCAGGTGGCACCAGTGAAGATTCAGGTCTTGTTCCCACACGCAGCAGAGCCAGTGCTGGGGCACAAATGGATCCTTCACCCTCCAAACACACCCTTTAGAGTCCCACAGCTGGAGCTGGCAAGACTCCCAGGCTGCCCTTTTTGGCTTGGGTCTTTTCCTTTGGGACTTGACAGCTTTGGAGAGAGGAGTTTCTCTACTGGACGGTGCAGAGAAAACGATGCGAAGGAGCGGCTGAGCCAGCGGGTTCCCGGAGAGCCACAGCGCGTTCCTCGGGATGCCAGGCGTGCCCTGCGGAGCTGGCACGGGGGGGAACCGCGTTTTCCACACCCACTCCCCACCGCAGGCCAGAGTTTCGTCAGAGGATTTCCCGGAGCTGAGGTGGCCGGGCGGGGTGCGGGGTGGGCTCCGGGAGTGGCCCCGCTCCCCATCGCTCCCCGCCCTCGGGGGCCGCAGCCCGAACGGTGCGGGGGACCCGCGATGAGCTCCGGCCGCTGCCGCTCGCTCCTGGCCCCGCTGCTGCTGCTGCTGCTGCTGCTGCCCGCGGCGTGGGGTGAGCCCTCGGGGAGGGACTGGGGTGTGTGATGAGCCCTGACACCCTGTGTGTGCTCCTTGTGTGCTCCACCTGAGTGTGTTATCCGTCTGAGTGTGTGTGATCCATGAGTGACTGTGATATCTGTCTGAGTGTGTGTGATCCATGAGTGACTGTGTTATCCATCTGAGTGTGTGTGATCCGTGTAAGAGTATTCCAAGCAGGTGTGTGCTCTCTATGTGTGTGTATGTGCTCCATGTAGATGTGTTTTGTGGGATCCTTATGCGTGTGCCCCTTATGGGTGTGTTATCTGTACAAGTGTGTTATCCATGTGTGTGTTCCATGTGGGAGCGTGTGCCCTGTATGTGTGTACGTGCTTCATGTGCTCCCTGTGGGTGTGTGTTGCTTGTGGGTGTGTTATCCATATGAGTGTATATTATCCATGTGTGTGTGTTCCATGTGGGTGTGCATGCTCTCTGTGTGTGTATGTGCTCTATCTACATGTGTTCTGTGTGCTCCATGTGTTCCTTGTGGGCATGTGTGTGTGTACTCGTGTGCTCAGTGTGCACTGTGTCAGTGTATGTGCTCTGGTTGTATGTGCCCTCTGTGTGTGTGCTTTGTGTGTGTGCTCTGTGTCATTGTATGTGCTCTGTATGTGCCCTCTTGTGTGTGTGTTCTATGTGTGTGCTCTGTGTCAGTGTATGTGCTCTGTATGTGCCCTCTGTGTGTGTGTGTGTGTTCTATGTGTGTGCTCTGTGTCAGTGTATGTGCTCTGTATGTGCCCTCTGTGTGTGTGTGTGTGTTCTATGTGTGTGCTCTGTGTCAGTGTATGTGCTCTGTATGTGCCCTCTGTGTGTGTGCATATGTGCACGCCCTCCATAGGTGTGTGTTCTCCACAGCCATGCCTGTGTGTGTCCCATGTGCATATATGTACTCCCTGTGGGTGCCTGTGCTCTGTTTGCATGTGCTTCATGTGTGTGTGTGTGCTCCCTGTGCTCTGTGTGCTCCACACGTGCTCTGCTCCATGGGCTGCGTGTCACTGTGTGTGTGCCACACACTCCGTGTGCCCTGCCCAGGGAACAGGCAGAGGCAGCAGAAGCCTCGCTAACTCCCAGTTTATTTTGCCACAGGGGACTGTGGGCCATTGCCAAACATCAGCCATGCAGAGCCCCCAGAGGACACAAAGCACCAGCAAAGCTTCAGTGTGGGCTCCACGGTGAGGTACAGCTGCATTTCGGGTTACACCAAACGCCCCTTCCTCTCCGAAATGATCCAGTGCCTCCCAAACTCCCAGTGGTCTCATCTCCCGGAGTTCTGTGGCCGTGAGTGTTTTGCTTTCTCTGAAAGGAGTTGCTTGGAGATGTTTGTGATAACGTTTAGTGCTTTGGGAATTGCTGTTTCAGAGGTTTCCTCATCCGAAGTGACACAGGAGGAAGTGGCTTGGCTGAGAATCTCTTCCTGCCCATTTTTCCCAACCCTGCTTTGGTGGTTGGAGCCGTGTGGTGGCACTTGTGTGTTAGTAAAAATAGATGGATAGCCTGGGAACAGGGGAAGGACTAGAGAGGCAAAGCACTGGCACAGCTGACTGGTGACCAAAGGGTTGACCAAAGGGGAGGTTTGGCTTTGGGGATTTGGAAACCTCTGAGGTGAGAACTGTCTGTGCTTCCCCACCTCAAATGGTTCCCTGGTGGAACTGGCCATGCAGGTAAGCAGAGCTTGGGAATGACTCAAAGAGAGCAAATTTTAACATCTAAAACGTTTTGATTAAATAGATACCTGGGGATCTCTTCTCATGTAACCCTGGAATGGTCTGGGTTGGAAAGGACCTTAAAGATTATCTCAATCCACCCCCCTACCATGAGCAGGGACACCTTCCACTATCCCAGGTTGCTCCAATCCCTGTCCAACCTGGCCTTGGACACTTCCAGGGATGGGGCAGGCACAGCTTCTCTGGGCAACCTGTGCCAGGGCCTGCCCACCCTTATAGTAAAGAATTTTCTCCTTATATCCAATCTAACCCTTCCCTGTGTCAGTGTGAAGCCATTCCCCCTTGTCCTGTCACTCCATGCTCTTGTAAATACTCTCTCTCCATCTGTCTTGTAAGCTCCCTTCTGGTTTAATTACAAAAATTACCAACCACCTCTTAAAACTATATGTGACACTCATATTCTTAGTGAGGCTTGTTTATTAACACCTGGCTTTATGTTCATACAAATTTGAATAGAAAATATTGTTATTTTTTGCTTTGTAACTGACATTTGGGTTGTCTCTGTTGCCAGGTAGCTGTCCCAGTCCTTCATATGTGCCATTTGCTAAAATATCACAGGAAGATCAGACGCAGAATTTTTTTCCTGTAAATACCACGGTGAGGTACATTTGTCGCCCAGGCTTTGAGAATATCTCAGAGCAGGTCCCCACCAGCACCTGTCTGGACAACCTAACGTGGACAGAAGTTCCTGAGCTGTGTAGGAGTGAGTATCTCCACATCATTTCATTTTCTCCCGTGCTGTGTTCCGAATGCCACATCTTTATTTTAGACTTGCTCTTTCTTAATGACATTTAATGTGAAATACCATCAGTTGCCTGGTTTGACAATGCCACACTGTCATCAAAACTAAGTCTGTGGGGTTTTTCCCCTAACCTTGTAGCATCCTAAGGATAATCTTGCTCTTTTTTAGGGAAATCTTGTGGTATTCCAGCAAGTCCAGAACATGGCAAAGTTATTGCCAATGATCATCTGTTCAATACAAGAGCACATGTGGTTTGTGACCGAGGGTGAGTGTGAAGCCAGCTGCCCATTGCATCCCAGCTGCCTGGCCACAGGCACTGGTGTGGGAACTGGGACCATGGGGCTCTGCCCATGTGGAGTCCTCAGCACCTCTGTCTTGACAACAAACTGATTTTGGGATGTGTCATTTCCCCCTGCAGATACATATTAAAGGGAGAGTCACCTTTCATCTTTTGTAGCCTATGGGGAAACGACGTTGCCTGGACTAAAATTCCAGCTTGTCAGGGTAAGTGAAATTGTTCAGTGCTTGACTGGAAATACCAGATATTCCAACTCAGAAATATGTATTGTTTGTTGATTTTACTCAGTGAAGTCAGGTCAGTATCTCTGCAAGGGGCAGAGCAGACAAAGCAGGGACTCAGCAGGAGCAGCACTGGTGCCTTCTGCACGTGAAAGGCTGACAGAAACAAGCAGCCCCATGTCCCCTCAGGCTGTGCTGCCCCTGTGCTCACAGGGCAGGCTGGGGGCACCTAAAAATAAGTGAGAGGATGGGCAGTGCTCCCATTCCAGCTCCTGTGACAAGTGCAATGCCAGCCTCTGTGTGACACTTGGGTTTTCCCCTCCTCACAGAATCACAGGATAGTTTGTGTTGGAAGAAACCTTAAAGATCATCTCGTCCCATGCCCTGCCATGGGAAGGGAAACCTTCCACTGGCCCAGGTTTCTCCAAGCCCCATCCAGCCTGGCCTTGCACACTTCCAATGATGGGGCATCCAGTTTACCTGGGTAACCTGTGCCAGGGCCTCACCACCCTCACGGGGAACAATTTCTACTGTGTATCTAATCTAAACCTTCCTTCCTTCAGTTTAAGGCCATTCCCCCTTCTCCAGTCACTGCATGCCCTTGTCCAAAGTCCCTCTCCTGCTGTCCTGAACCCCCTTTAGGTACTGGAAGGGACCCTCAGGTTTCCCCAGGCTGAACACCCCAGCTCTCTCACCCTGGCAAGCTCTCCTATCACAGAGAAAAGCATCTCCTGAACTCTTTTCTCTTTCTCCCACAGCCATTCCTTGTCCTCCTCCTCCAGCCATTCCCAACGGGCAGCATGATGGCAACAGCACAGAGACATTCCCGTACGACTCAGTCACGACGTACACGTGTGACCCTGGGCTGGAGCTCGTGGGCAACACAACCCTCCACTGCACAACCCAGGATGGGGTCCACGGCATCTGGAGTGGGCCTCCCCCCCAGTGCAGGGGTGAGCACTGCTGCATAAGCACCCCCTTCCTTCTCCAGCAGCTTTTCCTGGCTGTGCAATAATTACTGCTAATTCCCTTCTCTCAGAAGGGGAAGGACTGCAGTCTGGACAGGCATTCCACAGGGTTTGTTTCCAGGCAGCAGCATCTGCGTGCAGCAGGATGTGCTTTGCAAGGTGCCAGGCTCTGCTGAGGAACACTGAGCACAGTCAGACATGGTCTTACATTTCCCTTTGAGAGGAACAGGCAGAATTTTAATTCACAATGTGTGAAGTATCAGTAACTGCAAAGCTGGTGGAGTGAACCTCGGAATGGATTTGTCTCTCATGTCCAACAACACCCAGGCAATCAAGCCAAGTGGGACAGCAGATTCCGCTCTGTCCACAAGGCTTGGAGTGTCATCAAGAGGTCCCTGTGTGACTCCTGCACAGCTCCTGCTGTTGTAGCCTGGGATGCACAAGTCACCTGCTTATGCCACGTTTACTCTCACTGAACTATTGTATGTTATGTATAAATGGAGGAGCCTATAAAATAACATTTTGAGTGCTTTTCCTTCTTCTCTCCCCAGTTAGCCCTACAGCAGAGACAAACCAAACCAAACCCTTGGAAGAGAATCCTTATTGGCTGGGTAAGAGCTCATCTATGTAAAAGTCCTGTTAATTGCTGTAATTGCACCACATTTTGGGCTCCATTTTGCTAACATCCATTTCATTATTTTCTTCCCTAGCAAGTATCCTCATCCCTTGTTGCATTGGTAAGTAGCTTAACATTGAAAAGGTATTTTCCTAATCCAAAGCTGTCAAATACCTGGAGTCAGTGATTGATTGGGCTCACTCCCCTCAGTCCTGAGTGTCTCTGGGCAGGATTCAGGGGTTTCTCTGCCACTGGGAGATACAGCAGCACTGCAAGCATCAGGATGGATCAACTATCTTAGTATAAAACATTACATCAATTAAGGATGAAATGAAAGATGCCAAAGAAACCAACCAAACCTGCACATCCCATCAAGTTGCTTTAAAAGGCCTTGGCAGACATAGAAAGATGAGAGATGAGTGAAGTGTGGAAAAAAGATCAAGTGTTGAGTATGTTTAAAATACAAAAGAAACACAAAGCTGGCTGTAAAAACCCTAAATAAATGAGGATCACTCCCTCGACAAGCTCAGCAGGGCACCAGGCTCAGCAGTGGTTCCTGTGCTGCGTGTTCAGAGGCACCAGAGGGATTTGCATTAATCTGGCCGAGAGGGAGCTGTGAGGTTGATAGCCAGCCCCAGCAGAGAGAATTTTCCTGCCCAAATTGCAGTATTTCACTTACATTGCAGATCAGATTTGCTTATTTTTGGGTTGCTTTTTCCCCCCTTCTTTGTTAGTACCTCCAGTAGCCCTTGGAATTCTCGCTGGGATCATCATGAGATGGAAAGACAATGAAAAACGGTAAGTGGCACTAAGATGCTCCTTGAAAATCTTAACTTTCCCTAGGGATAAGTGGGTATTTCCTTTCAAGCTCTATACCTTCAGTATATATTTTCATGGTTAGTACTATCTTTCCATGGTGCTAAGTTTCTTTTTATTCTACAATTTTTCTCCTTCCTGTCTCTTCAGCTCTTACAACATGAATTTACAGAAGCACAAGACAAAGGGTGCACTGATGAGCCCAAAGAAGCAGCCTATGCCATGGACTTCCTATTTTTGGTAAGTTTGCTTATTCCTGTGCCCCAAAGCTTGTGCCACTCTCCTGGCTATACCCAGGGGTCTCACTGGTGGCCTGTACAGCACATCTTTGTGCAGTTTATGACTCTCAAATGCCAACATGCCATTTGCTGAGAGGCACCAGCTGCTTCACAGGAGGGTTTGGTGTTCACTGGCTGCTCTCTGGGCTCAGCCAGAGGGATTTCCCTCCCCATCTCTCTCATCCACAGCCACACAACGAGTTGCCACGTGTGTCCTACCTGTGAAAAGCAGCTGCACGATGCCCTGGCACCCCAGGCTGAGCCCACACGTCGCGGCTGTGCCGCCTGCGAGTCCTGGCTGAGCACCTGGCCCGGCAAAGCACGCACCTACTCAGTCCTCAGCGTTGGGGATGGGGACAGCCAAGGCCCAGCAGGCACCAGGTACCACCAGGCTCTTGCTTTTCCTCCCCTTGCATGGGTCCATGGAAGGCAAAACGAGGGGAAAGGAGGAGGAAGCATCTATATATGGACAGAGCAGGTTTTGCAGTTTGAATCCAGTTGGTTCCTCTAAGTCCAGTTTGAGCAGGAGGAAGTATTTCTTACTTAGAAAAAGGTGGCTCTGCTGGACAGTAGGTGTTCTCAGAAAGCCACACATTCAGGTGACTCAGGTTGTTTTCTCTCTCTTTGTCTGTGTTCAGCTCTCCAGCCAAAGCTGTGGATGTGCAGAGGGGTGATGGAGCAGGAGAAGCTGGTCCAGAGTGGAGCAAGGCAGAGCAGCCCCTGGATCACAGAAGGTCTGTCTTTCACTTTAAAATACACAGATGTCATGGTGGGATTGGATAAAAATCAGTTCAGAGCAGAGGAGATCTGTTTTTATCACAGAATCGCAGAGTGGTTTGGGTTGGAAGGGACCTTAAAACTCATCCAGTTCCCACCCTCTGCCTCAGGCAGGGACACCTTCCAGTAGACCAGGCTGATCCAAGCCCCATCCAACCTGGCCTGGAATGCACATCCACGCAGTCAATGCACAGCCTTAATGGTGCTTCTCCACAGCAGCCACCACATCTGTCCCATCTGTGAGAGTTGGCTCCGTGCCCACGTTGGTCAGCTGGACAGCCGTGCTGTGGCACCGGGGGAGCAGCAGGATGAGGGGTGAGTGTGGTGGGGCTGCTGCAGGCAGCTCCTCTCAGCAGTGGGCACCAGGGGCCTCAAACTGAGAGTTTAACCCTTAGCTTAAAATAAAAACATGGAGACAGAGTGTGAATGCTGGTTCCACTTGCCTCCAGCTCTGTGTCAGCACAGAAGTGTGGGGCCTGCTGGCAAGCAAAGGGATGTGAAATGGGAGAGATTTATTCAGTCAATGCTTAAGTGGTTTCTTTGGGTGTCTCCAAATCAGCTTGTGCTCCTCAGCTGTGCTCACCTGGCTCAGGAGGGGTTTTCTTTTCTTTGGAACTCTGGTTTCGGTTAAGCAGCAAAGAGCCTGAGTGCTGTGAGAGGCCCTGCAGCTTTTCACCTGCTGCCCAGTGCTTTTCCCACCTCTAGGCATGGTTAGTTTGCTTGGGGCAAGATATGGTGTTGGGGCACAGCAGCAACCAGGTGAGAAAGATAATGCTGTTTGCTCTGTTTATTTATCTTCTGACACTTCTCCATGTGAAATTCAAATAAATACTTGGTTAAATAAACAGGGTCTGACGTGTGCATCTGCTTGCTTTAGCTTTTAGTGTGAACTTCTTTTTACCCCACTTGGTTTGGGTTTTTTCCATGTGTTTCTTGCTCTTCTGTGACTGCTTTAACCTCAATCCTGAAGGAGCTGCTTCAGTTCTGCATTCATAAATCACTGATTATTTGAGTTTTAAAAGTCAATATCTTTGTTAAGGAGACCAGCTTTTGTGGTTTGGTGAGGAGCAGTTTGTCATGATCCCACCAGGACTCACCCCTGTGTCTCTCCCCACAGCCCGCGGGGCCCCGTCTGCTCTCCCTGCATGGACCAGCTGCACCTCTCCCTTGTCCACAGCGACACCTCGAGCAGCCCTGTGTGTCCCCTGGCTGGAGAGGGGACCCCAGCCCACCTCGTCCCTCAGCACACCCCCAGCTGCCACGTGTGCCCCCTCTGTGGGGTGCCAACCCACACACACCTGTGCCAGCCCCGGCACCCCCCACCTGACGGTAGGGACCGGCATGGGGGCACCCAAAACACCCCTGAGCACCAGCACACCATGAACCTGTCGTTCCTCCCAAAGGCAAGGGGCCCACCCTGATGAACTGCTTGTTTTCTTGCAGGATAAATCCCTGGCTGAAACATCCTTGGGCACGAGGAGGGGAATTCCAACACTAATCCCTGACGCTGTAGGGGTGGAATTCTTAGTGCAATAAGGAAACCTGAAGTCAAGGGTCTGACTTCACCATCAATGATTTCTTGGTAAAGGAGCAGGAAAATCAAACACTTCAAATCCAGCTCCGTGTTGGTTTAGTGCCTTCTTTTTTGTTTATTTTTGTATGAAAAAAACCCTAATTTTGCAGCTCTTAAAGTGAACCTTTAAAAATTCAGTAAATGTTTCTTTCTACTGGAAAAATAGTAGACAGCCTCTTTGCACAATCTTAAAATATTAATTTGCATTTTTTTAAACTAGTTTTTTTACTGAGGTTCCTTTCCTGGTACTTAGAGACAAGTGCAACAGTTACAGTATTTATAGTAAAACTATTTTGTAAATAAAAGGAATATAAAACAAGGAATGCTGGTATCCTGGCTTGGGGTTTGTTTCATATTCACTAATCAAGCCTTCTGGTAGAGTGCTTTAAATGACGTTGCAGTCTCATTCTTTGCCAGATGTAATCAAGTTCTCTAATTGCTGTTGCTCAGATATCTCTGTTGTTGCCCTGGTACCCACAGCAGTGCCCAGCCTTTCCTGGGAACTGTGATGATGGAGGTGAGGTGCCACTGGTGGAGCAGAGTCCATGCCCAGCCTGGGCAGGTCCTGGGCAGTGCCAGGGGAGGTGTGTGCTCCTCCCCAGGTGGAACCTTCCCTCAGTCAATCCTCAGTAATCCTGCACCAGTTTTATGTTCTGTATCCACAAAACCAGGTTGCAGTTCCAGCTGCAGAGGATCCAGTTCAGAGGATTAAATTAAGTGCTCCACATGAAGTTTTCACTCTTAGTTTTGGTTTGATAGGGGGGAAAAATACTGATAAAGCAGAAGCTGTAATATTTGCCCTTCTGCTTTACCAGTGTTTGCCAAGAGATTGGATTGATGGGCTTCCTGATGGAAAATGGGCAGTGCCACTGGGAGGACAAAAGCACCACACAGTTACCAGATCCTTCTGTTTGATTTCTTATCAAACCAGGGCACAGCACATTTCCATGGGCTTGTGCTGACAGGTGCAATCCTGTTCTGAGGAGGGGGAGAGGCAACGGCCACCTGAGCATGTGAGCTGTTCCATGCCCTGGCTGCTGTCCCTCCCTGTCCCTGCTTGGTCATCTCTTTGAATGTGAGTCTGGAGGCATCAGGGGCTGTTCAGGAGTGCCAGGTGGTCCCCCCAGTGTGCCCCAGACCTCCCCTGGCTGACACAGAGGGCCAATCTCATCTCTCAGTGAAGTGATGACATAGTGCTGGAAGGATAAAACAGTGAAGGAAGCGCAAAATTGCATATGCAATGGTGCAAACATGGAAACCTGATGGAGGTCTTGTGGTTTGTGTTGCTGTGGCATTGAGGAAGAACATGGAATGAAGTGGAAGCTGCACAGTCATCTTCCACTTGATATTCAGAAATGTTTTGTACAAACCAAGTGCACCTTCTACCAAGAAATATTCCGTACAACACAACCACAAGAAACGGAAGCTTTGACCATGGTCCCACCCACAGCACAACAGGGGTTAATAAGGTATAAAATGTACCTATTTTTACATCCAACTGGGGCAGGAGAATTTGACACGAAATTTCAGGGACAGATCAACACATTTGTCCTCCTCACCCTCCCCAGAAGAAATGCCTTTTGGTAAATCTCGTGCCCTCTGCTATGCCCAGACTTGACATGGGAAATGAGTCTTGGGATTGCAGTCACATTGTTGGTCTCTATCCAGCTACTGTGCAGTTAATGAGTTCATCACTGGCAGACCAACGAAGTGAGTATGTTACATGCAATAAACCCTGCAAATCGTGACCCAGGCTGGCTCTTTGGAATGCAACCACACCTACAGTTCATAGACTGTTCACGCAGCTGGTGTTACCTTTTCGCAACACGTAGGTGTGGCAGTGACCTCAGGCTGTCCTTGAGAGTGGAGGACCAAAGGTAGGATGACCAAGAACAAGCAACCTGCACAGACACTCCCACGTTTTTACCACGCTGGTTACGGTAAGACATGCACGTTGTACCCCGAGGTTAAACTCCTTCCCTGGAACCGGGTGGGGCAGGAGAGGTCGAGGGGAGGGGGAAGAAACCCTGGCCCCGCCGGACGCCTCTGGTTCGTTGTTCCCCGTTTGTTAACAGAATCATTTCCTACCGCTTAAACTATAAAGGGGCAGTGCCGGGAGTGCCGCTGGAACAGGTGAGGGAATTGCCTCTGGAACCGGCGGAGGAGCCGCTGCACCTGCTGACCATCGCGGGGGCCCTGCTCAGCCCGGGGGCACAGCGGAGCCAAAGCTCTCGTTTCCCTCAACAGCTGGATAAAAAAAGTCTCTTCGTGCCATAGCCGTGCCAGGAATCCGTGGCTGAGCCGGTCCCTGCCCGTCTCGGAAGGAGCCGCGCTCCGCATCCCTGCGCATCCTGCGGAGCCGGCACCGGCACCGGCACCGGGAGGGACCTGGCACCGGGAGCAGCCCCAGCTCCGGCCATGGCTCTGCAGTGGCTCTTGGCGCTGCTGCTGCTGGCACTGCCCAGTGCCTATGGTGAGCGGGGACACGGGGCACAGGGGCTGCGTGGGGCCGGGGCTCCGCGTGGGGAAGGAAAGGCTCAGACGAGCCCCGCCACCATCACCTTTCTGCCCACAGGGGACTGTGGAGAGCCGCCGAGTTTCGCCTTTGCGGAGCTCACCACGCCCCCCGAGCAATCCTACCGCGTGGGGACCCAGCTGCAGTACCAGTGCCGCCCGGGGTACGTGAGGAACGGGAACGAGTCGCCCGTGGTCACCTGCCTCCCCAACTCCACCTGGTCGGAGAAGCCCGACTTCTGCATCGGTGGGTCCCCCCGTCGGGGGTTGGGGTGGGGGGCACATCCCCTGCAGCGCCACAATGCCCTTCACGGCTCAGAACGATGCTCCCATCGCTGTTTCAGGGCGATGGAAAACAAGTGCCCACCCCAGGTGCCTGCCCGGTGGTCCTTTTGCTTAGAAATGTGAATCTCTGGGAGATGATTTCTGCCGTTCTGACTTTCCCATCTGCTGATACAGCCTTAGTGCTGTGATGTATTCACACAGAAACAAGGGACAGGGTGGAGGAGGCTGTGGGTGTCTGTTGTCCCCATGTGTCATCCTGTCCCATCCCCTTCATGCTGTTTCTCTGTGGACTCAGACCTCTGCCCTGAACCCATGGGCTCTTTATCAAGTTTCCCTTCTCAGTAAGCATATAAACCTAAGCTTTTTCTAACTTGTCCTTAGCCTTATCTGTGCTGTTACTTGCTTCTAATTTGAGTTTCTCAAAAATTAATGTGGATCTTGTATCTCTTCTGCAAGTACTTGCTCTCAGGGCAGTCAGGTGCCTGATAAATGGTCAGTTAGTCAGTAATGGCACTGAACAGATACTGTCACCTCTGTTTCACTGTCATTCTATAAAATAAAGCTAATGCTGAGCACTTGCCCTTCCAGGAAAGTCGTGTGGGCAACCGATAATCACAAATGGCAACTTTCATGTCGAGACCAATCTGCTGCTTGGGGCAACCATAACCTTCAGCTGTAACGTTGGGTAAGTGTCAGACCAAGTTCCTGGGGAATCAAGGTGGGGTGACAGCACCCATAGGAGACTCAGAAGCTTTGAATAGCTGGGGGCTGGTCCTTGGCAAGCACAGGCACAGCGGGAGGTGTTCGGAGCAGGGAGCCACGGGGCTGTTTGGATCTGCCACTGCCCAGATGGGGCTGAACAGACTCAGGGTGAGATGAAATCTTGCTCATGGTCCTGTGAGTTTGTATCCACCCACTGCAAGTATTCAGTTTCCTCTGATTGCATCATATATTGCATTTCTTTAGGTGTTGAGAAAATGGTCTTTCATAGGAGGGCTAGCTGATTGCACCCTAGGGTTCAGCTGCTCCAGAGAACACCACTAGAAACTGTACAACTTTCTCAGTTTCCCGAGGGTGTTTTCACTTTTTTTCAAAGAGATTCAACCTTTTCTTTTCTCAGGTACCTCCTTCTTGGGCCAGCCTCTGCACAGTGTGTGTTTAAAAATGGTGATGTTTATTGGAACAACATTCCATCTTGTGAAAGTAAGCACATCTTAGCTGGTTTATGTGCATCTCTTCCTCAAAGCTCTTGCAATATATCTGCTAGTGTGGGGACTGGCAGGTGGATTATCTCTTCTTGGCACCGAATAATGCAAGTTCCTTTAGCCTTTAATGGGACTGAGATGCCTTCAGACATTACTGCACATCCAAAATCTTTATTTTTGAAGGGGAAATAGATGATAAAGAGTTTTGATGGTGCTATTTGGGCTTTTTTAGTACACTGTGGGATGGGCCTGACTCTCAGCTGCTCATGCTTTACAGGGTTTGCTGCTCTAATAGGTATTCTGGTCTCATCCTTGTCGCCATAACAAAGGTAGGAAATGCCACCATTGTAGGTGAGGGGGACGAGTTCCCTGGAGAGACCATGGTCACTGCCACCAGAAGGCCTTTTCTGTGGTGGCAGCTCTTAGAAATAGATGCCCTTGTTTTCCTCTTTATCCATTTAAAAAACCCAAACTCTAGAAAACATTCAGAATGGAAGGGCACATTCAAGGCTTTAGGCTGAGAGGGTGGCTTCTGGGCTGCTTCCCTCTCTTGTCTTTTTTTGGTTTGGGTTGTGGTTTGTTGTGTTGGGTTGTTTTGTTTGTTTGTGTTTTGTTTGGTTTGGTTTTTTTTGTTTTAGTAGCTAAACCTGTATTTCATATTTAATGGAAATATTCTTTCATTTTCTTCCTGTTTCCTTGCCATGCAGTTATTCTCTGTCCACCACCTCCTGAAATCAAGAATGGGCATCTCCTCAGTGGGAACACAGACTTCACCTTTGGCATGGCTGCAAGTTTCAGCTGTAACAAGGGTTTTTCTCTTATTGGAGAAGACACAATTTACTGTACAATAGGCCCTAACCACAATGGAACCTGGAGTGGTGCAGCCCCTGAATGCAAAGGTAAATGTTTGCTTTCTCTCCTTGTTGTTTCCACCTGGTTTCCCATCCCTCTCCCAATCTGTACTTCCCTGATGGGCTGCCAGACGAGAGAAGGTTCATTTGAGCCTAAAAGGATTTCCAGGAAGCTTAATGCTGTAGGCTCCCAGCTCATGGTCAGAGGCAGGGCTTGGTTTAATGGATTCTTCAGCCTGCAGCGTCTCCCTCTCCCTGCTCATGCCCAAGGCTTCCTGCAAATGAAAAATGAGGCACTCACGTGCAGTTTTTTAATGTTCTCTGAGTAGTTGTACCCCACTAGGGACCTGCTTCTCTCAAAGTGGAAGGGCAGCAGTTCTGATCTAGTAGGTGAAATCCCTGCCCATGGCAGGAGTTGGAACTAGAAGGTCTTTAATGTCCCTTCCAACCCAAGTCATTCAATCATTCCATGATTCTCTTAGTAAGCTTCTCGTTTTACACCTCTGGTGTCACTGCAGGGCTTGCTTGTAATAAATTTTCTTATTATCTTATCTTTGCTTCCAGTGGTCAGATGTAAAAATCCAGATGTGAAAAATGGGAGAAGGTTGTCTGGCTTTGGCACTGAGCACACATACAGAGATTCAGTGTCCTTTGAGTGTAATTCTGGTTACAGAATGAATGGTAGCAGTGTAGCTACCTGTGAAGCAAACAGTTCTTGGACACCACCTCTGCCAGTATGTGATGAAAGTGAGTAGAAACAAGTTTATTTCCTTGAGCAATTGCAATGAAATAGGTCTAAGGGCTGTTGAGCAGGTCAGCTTCAAACCTTGTGCCCTTGCAGAGGGCAGACCCCCTTGGCTTCTCAGCATGGCAGCCCAGGCCTGAAGCAATTTATTGTGAACACCAAATGATCCAAGAGTTTACTGAAAGGAGAGGCACAACTGGCTTTACATCTGCCAGGTTTGGTTCAGCAGCTTCCAGACCTGTTGGGGATGTTTGATTTTGAGCTCAGCTGAATGGAGATCCTGCAGGTTGGGTTGGTGGGAGGCAGATTTACCCAATCTCCATCTTTTCTCCAGTTAAGCAAACTGTGATTTCCACTGCTCTTTGCTAAAAGGCTTGGATACAAACTGTATCCCAGCCATTCAAGCAGGTTAAAATGTTGTGTGCCCCAAAGCATGCAGTTCACTGTTGTTACTGCAGCCACCTTGGGTATCTTCTGTAACCAACCTTGTGTTTGTCTCCCATCTTTAGTCCTCTGTGGTGCCCCTCCACACTTCCCTTTCGCTAAGTTACTGACGGCTGTGGGTGACAGCTCCAAGTTTGGAACAAAGCTGAACTACCAGTGTAACCCAGGGTATGAGGCAGCACCTGGAAAGTCCTCTGTTCTCACTTGTCAGGAGAATGAAACCTGGTCTGCTGCAGACCCAGACTTCTGTGTCCGTGAGTATCTCTGTTCCTCTCCTGTCCTGACTGACTGTGGGATGGATCTGTACATGCTTGGGATGTTACTCTGAAATCTGGGGCATGCCATGGGTTTGAAGTAATTCCTGTGCTGCTTTCTTTTCCTCTAGGACAGCAATGTTCTCCTCCTGAAATAAAGTACGGGAAAGTGACTGGAAAAAACCCACCCTTCCCATTTGAGACAGTTGTGACCTTCACCTGTGATTCTGGGTGAGTGGATCCCTGCTGAGAAGGGACCACCTCAGGGGGCCATGGACAGGGATCACAGGCAGCTCCATCCCTTCCTGGGTTCCCAGTGCAAGTCTCCTGTGAAATTGTGTATTTTGTCTTCATGAGATCAGTGTGTGGTGACACACACGTGCTGAGGGATGCAGTGAACTGCTCTAACTCACACCCCATTTCAGAGCAGGATGACTTCAGGTTAATCACTTGCCTGCATGAGGTGATGGGGAGTGGGGAAAAACCCTTCTGGGTTGTCTTCTGGAAAGCAGTAAACTTCTTCTCTTTCCTTAGGCATGAGCTAATCAAGTCTTCTGCCAAATGTGTGGCATCAGAAAATGGAGTTCACTGGGATCCAGCACCTCCATACTGTTCAAGTAAGAGGGGAAAACCCTGCAGAGAGCCTTTAAGATAATAGCTGGGACTACTCTGGTGTAGCTGCCTTGCTGGTGGGCTTGGGCTGCTCTTATTTGTGCTTCTTAATTAACTGTAAAAATCAGGATTTCAATCCTAGCTCAAGCTGTGATGCCTTAGCTGAAATATTCCTGTACAATTCAGAAACTTTGCTGAAAAAGGGGAAGGACTAAGGGAAGAGCAGAAACTTTGGAGAAAAAAAAATGAGTCACAAGAGGAAAGTTTCTGTCTCGAGTTACCAGGGAAAGATGAAGATAATCAGATGTTAGAACTGTCCACTCAGTTTGGTATAATGCTGAAATTGGGTGTTATGGACTCAGTGTATAGTGTTACATGAAGTCAGAAATGGCTGAAACTCTTTTTTCAGCCTGATTAGGCACTTCAGTGATGCACAATGGCACAAAGGGCACAGACTTTGTCCAGGGCTCTGTCGCAGCTCATAAGTGCAAGGATGGCTTCACCCTTGCTTCTGCAGCCTCTCTTCAATGTATCTGTGCAGTTGGGCCGTGCAGGAGCCCCGCTCTGTGTGTTGTTTCTTGTTTTCCTTGTTCATTTGTTCCATTTTGAGACGCTGCATGTTGAGTAGTTTATGAATTACTGTGCTGGGTGGGTGCAGATTTTCATGTTTTTGTCTCATTTCCTTTCCAGGTGCGAACATGATCGCTGTTGGTAAGTAATATGTGTTCCTGAACCCCTGTCCCTGGGTCCTGCCTGTCTTTGGAACTGTCTTCTGTGTGTTCTACTTGTAATGGCCTTAAAAGCCTTTTGTTACAGTCTGTGGTCCTACTGATATAACTGATGCTTTAAAATCATGCTGTGAAAAGGGAGAGGGGAATGTAAAGGGGAACAAGGAGAGAAAAGATATTTAACTATGTTTGGAGTGAAGACTGAAGCTTCTTATTTGTATCTTGCAGGAATCTTCCCCCTCCTCCTGGCAATGCTGATTATGAACATCTAAGTTAGGGAATGGGCGCAGTGAGAAGGCACCTGTAGACGTGTTGGACTCAATACTGATCCCAGTGCTCTGCTTTTCCCTCCTGTGAAACTGGCCTTGAAGCAGCAACCAACGGCCCTTGGCTGGCAAAGCCCAGATGCTCCAGCTGCTGCCTGGGAAGCGCTCTCAGCCCTGGCTGCAGCTGCAGCACGAGGTGTTGGACACAGCAGCTCGTGGGGCTGGGATGGACTGGGAAGCTCTCTGCCACCTGGCTGGAATGCTGCTCAGAAATCCAGGGCAGCTATCCCTGTGTTAAGTTACAAAGATATCAAAGACCTTCATGCTGCAATAGAGGAAGCTCAAGAAAATCCTGTGCTTTGGGTACCTCTGCATGTTGGATTCCTCAGCCCAACTAAGGTCATGTTGTACCTGGTCCTGATCAAGACTCAGGGGTTTCTGAAGTGTCATGAGGTGGAAGGTGATGCTCCTGCTGAGAGGATTAAAGTGAATGTCTTCATGTGAGTGATACCTACTTAAACAAATCACTTGAAATGAATGGGATGTATCAGTTGGGTATTATCTGTGAGCACTGACAGCACTGAAAGTCACAGAATCATTAAGGTTGGAAAAGACTTCCAAGGTCATTGAGTCCAACCTTTGACCAAACACCATCACATCAACTAAACTATAGCACTGCCATGTTGAGTCATTTCATCAGATATTCATATTTTTCTTCATATAAAGTGCAGTTGCAGCTGTTACTTCAAGGTGAATCTGAACTGTTGTGCAACAGCAGGAAAGTTTCAATGCCTTATTCCAAAGAACAGCTATTCTGACCCTTCCTGTACGTACTAAAGTTAGTTTTAAGCTTCAGCTGAAGGTCTCTGCCCTGGCACTGTCTTTGTATTGTGTTGGTTGAGGCTTCTCTGCAAGTACCTCATGGAAACAGCTCCTGCCTCTCAACTCACTGGAGCTTCTCTTGAAGTCCTGAAACTGTCAGTGGGATGAAGGCCCCAGGAAGAACCCAGCTCAGTGGGATGCTCCAGGGTCTGGCCTGGATGCAGAACTTGTAGGTGTCTTGGCAGATGCCACCACACATCAGAGTTGCTGCTGAACCTTTTTGCTGCTTCATTCAAAGGAAGTGCAGATGGACATCAAGCCAAAGCCTTAATGTGCTCCTCCATGAGGAACAGGACACCAACCCCACACCTTCTGTGCACTTTTTCATCCTGTCTGACCTGACCTAGTTGTTGTTGTGCTGAGGACGGTGTGTGAGGGCCGGCAGAGGTGAAGGAGGAGGTGTGTGGGACCTCACTCACCGTGTCTAAACCAAAGGCACAGGCAAAAATGCTCTGGATTTGTTTGGCTGGTAGAAAGGCCATGCTGGGGCATTGGTGTCCTTTCCTGGTTTGAACTCAGCCTGGCTAAAGGATCACTTAATAAGCTAAAGAGGTGTCATCTCATAAAATGAAGTAAATATTGGAAGGTTTCCTGTTTATAAGGGAAACAACACTGTGATGGAATTTAAACTCGTTAAGCCTGAAACACTCAGACTTTAGCTGCTGGTAAAACAAGTTTTTGAGGTTTGGGGTTTTATCTGCTGCAGAGGTAAATCACCCATCTGTGAGCTTCACATGATGCACAGTTGGGAACAGGAAGTGTCCAAACCCTGTCTACTACAGACTTTTTGTTTCTTCATTTTCACCACTGGTTTCCTGTTAACAGGAACACACATCTAATAAGAAAGAAAAAAAAATAGCCATTTCCATCAAGATGTCAGTCTTGTTCCAAATAGACCCACAAAGTTCTCTGTTCCCAGCAGAGCACTGTCCTGTTCAGCTGTCACAGGGGCACTGTGAGATCCTGTTTTCAAGCACTTGCAGATTGCTGTTATTTTTATGTATCTCTCACCATAAGCCATATGAATGACTGGATGGGTAAAACACAACTAAAGCCTTGCACCTCTGGGTTGTGTTGGGTTTTATTATTTACATCCCAGCAGAATTCTGCCTACTCCATAGTCCAGAGTGATTTTTCGAAATGATTAAATATGTGATTTGAAGATCAGCTTGGAATGATCTCCCACACCCAAATGCAAGGAACTGTGAATGCTGTGATGTAACTTACAGGTGTGGTCACTAAAATTTACCACTGAAGAGGGTTTACTGTATTTGTAATCGAGTTGTGCATAATTTTACTTTATAATCTGAGTGTAAATGACCAAGTGCAATTCTGAAATGTGAATGTTGGACATGTAAAGCTCTCTGTCAATAAAAGGATAAAAAGAATTGGGTAACACGTCTTGCTGCGTGTTTTAGGCTCAGGAAGTGTAATTTGCTCTGTCTGGGGGGATGTGGAGGCTGCTGGGGCTGCTTCTTCATCAAAAAGTGCTGTCTGGGGGTTCTTATTCCCAATGGCGGAGGATGAGCCCTGAATTAGCCAGGGTCAGGTCAGGAGGGTTCTGGTCCACAACTGCTGCTGGTGCCATGTGTGTGGGAGGAGGAAATGCCCTTCTCTGCCCTTTGCATACCCTCACCAGGCAGGTGAGCTGTGCTGTGTCCCTTCAGGTGCCATCACCACCTGGGGCTACTCCTCTAACAGAGGATGCTCTGGACCATGGGCACAGTTCAGTGACAGCACCTCTGCCTGCACCCACAGACCCCTCTTCCACCGATGCCTGAGGGTCTTGAGGACCCATCTTCCCCTTCCAAACCAGCAGCAGCAGCGTGGGGCACCTGCAGCCTCCCCTGTGCCTGCCTGTGCCAGGGAGCCCACGGGTTCCTGTCCCACTTCCCTGGGAAGTCCTGCAGCTGTGGCTCCTTCCGCAGCTGGAGGGCAGTGGGGGGAACTGGGGTGTCCATATCTACCCCCTGGGAGCCCCAGTCTGTGCCAGAGACCAGAGCATGGTGCTCACCTTCACCCTCTGCCTCCTGGGCAGCTCTGCTCTGCTCCTGACAACCGTGGCTGGGGCTCGAGGTAAGGGAAACTGGCAGGTCTGGGACCTTCCTCCCATGACCCTCCTCTTCCTCATCACTGCTCCTCTCCTTCCTGATCCTTTTGCTTTTCCCTGCCGATCTCAGGTGGATCTCAGCATGCCACACCCTGAGCATCACAGAGCCTCTGAGCTCCTCTGCTAATGAAAAGGACTCTCTGGGGTAGTGTCAGAGCAGATTTCTGCCTGTACCCTCAACTGTATTAATTAGTTATTGGCATCTTGAGAGACCAAGGCTGACCCTCCTGCCTTAGCTGGCTGTGGTGGGTCAGTAGCAGACTGGGAGTCAAGTGGCTGCAAAGGCTTGGGTTATGTTTAAAAGAAAAAATAATTAAAAAAACCTGTAGAAAGGCCAGGAAAGGCTCTTGACCTCACCAGGTGGTTGATGTGAAATCCTGAACACCCTGTTTTTGCCAGCTGAGGAAGCACAGAGTCCCCCAGACACACAGGGAGGGGTCCTGCAGCTCCAGGGGCACCCGCCCCATCTTCAGCCTCCACCACATCCCGCTGCTCATGAGAAAAAGGCTGCATGGGCTCCATCCACACGGCAACCAGCAGAGGCAGGAATACCTGAGAGCTCCACAAGTAAACAACGTTTCACTTCTCTCCTCTCTCCAGGTACCACATGCCCACCCCCACGTATCCGGTATGGGATGAGAGTACCCGCTGCCCCCTATTACTACAGACCTGGGGACACCGTCAGCTTCACCTGCTACCCGGGGTACACCTTGCAGGGCTCCCGCAGCAGCACCTGCGGAGCGGACTCCCGATGGAATCCCCCTCTGCCAGTGTGCAAGAAGGGTAAGCGTCCCACCGCCTGCGAGCAGGGCTGGCCGCGGGGAAAGCTCCCTCTTGTGTCCTCTCAAATTCAGTGGGAAAGCAAAGGCGGGATGCATCTGTCCTCTGCCTCTGAGAGGGATGGGGAGAAGTTCACCCTGGGGCTGAGCTGCTGTGCTGCGGGAGGCTGGAACCTCCTGGCACGGTCTGAAGCCAGCGATGGGATGGCGGCCTCGGGGGCTTTCCTGGGACATTTTTATCTTCCTCCTGGAATGGGAAGTAATCACAACTTCTCGATGCTCCTGTTGCTTCCATGTCTGTGTGCATTTCTGCCAAATCCCATGATGTGCCTGTGAGTTCTCCTGTCGGGATAGTCACTAATCCCAGTAATTTCTTCCACACACAATGTGATTGTAATCTTGGTGCAGCTGCACCTTTACTCAACTAAAACTTTAGTTCAGCAAATAGAACCAAGACAGCAGAATTTAGGATATTACCCTTATACTACTTAAGCAGTCCTAGTAACACACAGACTGGCAAACACCTGACCCACAGGGTGATTTATTTCCCTCTCCAGAGGTGATGTGTCCTCGGCCACCAAGAATTGCCAATGGGCTGCACAGTGAACAGTCCTTGAACAAGGTTTCCCGGGGAGTGACCGTGCACTACAGCTGCAGGGAAGGCTACAGTCTGGTTGGGAACGTGTCCATCACCTGCACAGAGGCTGGAGAGTGGAGCCGGCCCCTGCCCCGCTGTGAAGGTGGGTGGATGACTCACTGCTGGGTGTGGGCTGGCAGAAAGGGTGCAGAAAGGATGTTCTGTAGCAACACAACAGTCTTATGGCAGTGATGAGAAGAGACAAAGCTGTGTGCGCAGGATCTGGTCCATGCACTCAAGTATTGAAGTTTAAAGGATGCTGCCCATGTTCCCACAGCAATTGGTTGTAAGATACCCACGGTGCAGAATGGGAGGATCTACAGGCTGCAGAGCACCTACAAAGCTGGGGAGATTCTCCACTTTGACTGTGATGATGGTTATGCTGCAGAGGGCACCTACGAGACTCAGTGCCAGCCTGGAGGCATCTGGGATCCAGCAGTGCTCATCTGCCAGAGGGGTGAGTGTGGGTGCCCACAGGTGAGGGCTTCTTGCAGACAGGACCAGAATGTGCAGGCAGAGCTGTTCCTGTGATGGACATCACACCAACTGCCTTCCCCTGGCACCCTGTTCTCTTGCTGATTTAAGACTTTGTCTCCCTCTTGCAGTCCGACCCTGCCCCATGCCTCCAGAGATCCCCAATGGAAATTACAACGGCCAGGGCAAAGCATTTTTTACCATGGGAATGTTTGTAAGATACACCTGCAATCCTGGCTACTACCTGGTTGGAAATGCTGCTGTGTTTTGCAGACCCTCAGGAAACTGGAGCCAGCCCAGCCCTCACTGTGAAGGTTTGTCTGTGCTCAACATTACCAGTGAGACCTTCAGGGAGGGATTAAATTGCCCTTTAATGACAGATACGATTTTATAGCATGTAAAGAATGAGTTTAGATGCATGAATTTAGAGCCAGCAGCCTCCTCTCTGTGCTCCAGAGGCAGCCTGGCTCCAGCATGCCCATGGAGAGCCAGAAGTTGATGGTGTTGGGGACTAGGCAAGGGCATGGGGTACAACACAGCTTTTTAGAGATGACCAGCTGGATTTTAATGAATCAATTCAATACTCTTTATCCACAAAAGTCAGAGGAGAGACAGCCAAAAGCTGCCATCAGGACAGAGCTGGCAGTACGTGGGGTTTGAGCCCTCTGCTCTCACCCTTCACCTTCCCCCATTTCTGACAAGCAGGAGGTTGCAGCTGAGCTGTCTCCCAGGAATTTTCTCTCCCAGACACTCCCATGGGCTTTTCTCCTCCCTCTCCAGAGGTGATGTGTCCTCGGCCACCAAGAATTGCCAATGGGCTGCACAGTGCACAGTCCTTGAACAAGGTTTCCCGGGGAGTGACCGTGCACTACAGCTGCAGGGAAGGCTACAGTCTGGTTGGGAACGTGTCCATCACCTGCACAGAGGCTGGAGAGTGGAGCCGGCCCCTGCCCCGCTGTGAAGGTGGGTGGATGACTCACTGCTGGGTGTGGGCTGGCAGAAAGGGTGCAGAAAGGATGTTCTGTAGCAACACAACAGTCTTATGGCAGTGATGAGAAGAGACAAAGCTGTGTGTGCAGGATCTGGTCCATGCACTCAAGTATTGAAGTTTAAAGGATGCTGCCCATGTTCCCACAGCAATTGATTGTGAGGTACCCACGGTGCAGAATGGGAGGGTCTACAGGCTGCAGAGCACCTACAAAGCTGGGGAGATTCTCCACTTTGACTGTGATGATGGTTATGCTGCAGAGGGCACCTACGAGACTCAGTGCCAGCCTGGAGGCATCTGGGATCCAGCAGTGCTCATCTGCCAGAGGGGTGAGTGTGGGTGCCCACAGGTGAGGGCTTCTTGCAGACAGGACCAGAATGTGCAGGCAGAGCTGTTCCTGTGATGGACATCACACCAACTGCCTTCCCCTGGCACCCTGTTCTTTTGCTGAGACTTTGTGTCTCCCTCTTGCAGTCCGCCCCTGCCCCATGCCTCCAGAGATCCCCAATGGAAATTACAACGGCCAGGGCAAAGCATTTTTTACCATGGGAATGTTTGTAAGATACACCTGCAATCCTGGCTACTACCTGGTTGGAAATGCTGCTGTGTTTTGCAGACCCTCAGGAAACTGGAGCAAGCCCAGCCCTCGCTGTGAAGGTTTGTCTGTGCTCTGGCCCCTCAGGGAACAAAGCCATAGTGTGGCTCTGAGCACAGGGGGGACTCTCACCATTGCAAGAAGGTTAATCCCATGCAAAGTGTTGTCTGGCATCAATTAATGTCAAGTCCTTCAATGGTGAAGGTGGGGCTGGGGAGGTTTGTGTAGATGTCACACTGATTTTACTGTTGCAATATTAACAGCCTGTGTTTTTTTGATTTGTTTTGTTCCAATTCCTTTTGGACATCCACATTTCCAGTGACTGTCTGCATAAATCCAATTATAGCCAATGGAAGGCAAATTGGTGCTCAAGGACTTATCTCTGCACCTGGACAAACACTGACATTTCAGTGCCACGATGGCTACAGCCTGAAAGGCAGTGCCAAGGTCTCCTGCCAGGAGGATGGCAGCTGGCAGCCTCCTGTTCCTGTCTGTGAGAGATCATTCCTTTATCAGCACTCCTTAAACAGGCCTGAATCTTCAGGTAAATAATGACTTAGCTACCTTGGAGTACACTGGTATTTTATGTCCCCTAACCCTGTTTGAAAAATGTGGTTAAATCCTGTGAGTTGAAGACATAAGTATATCCTGGGAGTAAGAACCTGTTACTCTGCAATCCTTTGGGAAAATACATTGTGTTTGTTTAATAGTGGCTGTATTGATCAACAATTTTGCAAGGCAAACCAAACACCTCTTCTCCTGACAGTGCTTTTTCTGTGCTATCACCCAACATACCTGCCCTGCCTGCTTCTCATGTCTGTTTTCTCTCTCAATAGGTGGTTGTGGTCCTCCCAGAAGGTTACACTTTGCTGAGCTAAATGAGGAGCATAGAAATGCAGTTGATTTTTCTGTTGGGAAGACTGTGCAATACACTTGCCGACCTGGATATGCTAAACACCCAGGAATGTCACCAACTATTACATGCCTTGAGAGCGGAGTGTGGTCAGAAGCCCTAGAGTTCTGTAAAAGTGAATAGCTCCTTGATTTGGTGTCCATTGATCAAGAAGGAATAGGTCCTAGGTTCTGTCCATGCTGCAAAAACCTTTATGTTGTTCTGGTCTCCAAATAATATGTGACTAGTGAAGCCATGTAATTCTTTGCTATTTGAAACCTGTGTTGGGGGTAACTGGAAATGTGGACAGGTGACTGGAGTCACAGTCACATCTGTTGTGCCACAGTATAGAGAGACAGAAAGCTAAAATGAGGGTATTTTCTTCCTCCAGGAAAACAATGCAGTCACCCTGGTGAACCTGTGAATGGGAAAATTATTTCCCTAACAGACCTCCAGTTTGGGTCCACAGTGGCCTATGGCTGTGAAGAAGGGTAAGTCCTGGCTTTGGCCTCTGCTTACAGATATATTAGGTAAGTCTCCCCTTTTGTTCCTCCTATTCATTCACTCCCAATAAATGGATTCTGTACAAAAGCCATACAGGGTTCTGTACCTACAGAGCTCATAAGGTGCTCACCATCTTGTCTATACATATAAACACGGTGAAATGGGTTTGGCAGAGTGAGGAAGGACCTTCTCCTTCAGTGTCACAGCTTTGCTGTCAGCAGGGCTGATCCCACCATCTGAGGTGGTTGTGGGGAGGCAGTAACTCCAACTGAAATGACTTGGGATGAATGTTCAATCCTTTTAACACCAGGTACAGGTTAATTGGACAATCCAGCAGACGATGTGAGATTTCTGGTGGACGTGTTGCATGGAGTGGAGACATTCCCATTTGCCAGAGTAAGTAGTTGCAGCTCCAGGTGTTTGCATGGATCTGGTAAATATTTTCCAGAATAGACTGCCATGTCTTTCCAGTCAACGGCAATCTCTTTGCCCTGAGGGTATGAAAATTATCAGAAGGTTTTGAAGACATGGGAAAACATTCTGGGAAAAGGTACAAGATCCCAAAGCTTAATGGATTGTAGAAAGCAACGTCTCCACTGGAGCTTTTCCAGCAGTACTTGAGTATCCTGCTGCTGACTGACATCCAGAGCCCATTGCAGGAGAGGAAGGGAAAATACTTCAGCTTAGGGGTTGTTCCTGTCAGACACAGAGAGGCTGAGCTTGCTTTGGCACTGCATGCAGAAAATCAGCATTTTACAAAAGTGATGCAAAATAACTATTTGCTTTCTTTTTTCTTAAAAAATATAAAGCATGTTAGGTGTTTCCTCCACAGAGGTTTTACTGGTCTGCTTTCCACCTCCCATCAAAGTTGCTGGCCAGGAAGCAGGGATCCTGTTACTAACAAGGCCTCACCTGGGAAGTCTCTTTATTGCAGTTACCCCATCTCTAGAACAAGTGTTTATGCCCCACAGACTGAGGGATTTCCAGGACATTGGTGCTACTGTTGAATCCTTGTTCTGCACCTCTGCAGGTATCCCTTGCGAGCCACCTCCAGACATTCCCAATGGGAAGCACACGGGCAGGCTGCTGAATGAATTCCACTATGGCATCTCTGTAACATACACCTGCAACCCCGGGTTCCCACTCCATGGAGAGCCCTCCATCCACTGCACCACCCACGATGGGAAGAACGGCGTGTGGAGTGGGCCCATCCCGACGTGTGGAGGTAGGGCTGGGTGTGGGTGCAGACACTCGTGTGCAATCCTCCTGTCACTACTGTTCCATGTGTGGAAAGATTAGGAAAATCCAGACAGTTGGACTTCTTGCCCCAGGATTTTCAAGGGCTGATGTGCAGCTGAGGGGAGGAGGCTGGAGGGCCACCCCATTGCCTCCAGCATCCCCAGCCTCACCTTTCAGCTTGGGTCTCTCTGGTCATGTTTGATATCTCTGGATGCAGGCAGTACATCATCTCTAGGAAAATGATTTTCAGGCTTGTGTCTGAAAAGGGATTGCAATGCTATGTGGCTTTGCAGCTGCACAGCTCTGCCTAAGGGCCTGTTTTGAGGACCTGCACTTCTTTTTACAGAGGTAAATTGTCCTGTCCCACGGGTCCAGAATGGGAGGATCGTGTCTCCTAGGTCTACCTACACACACCAGGACACAGTGACCTTTGAGTGTGACCCAGGCTATGTCCTACATGGCCACAGAGTGGTCCAATGCCAACTCAATAACACCTGGGTGCCACCTGTGCCGGTCTGCGAGCAGGGCAAGTGTTCAGACAGGGCTCTGAGGGTTAACCTTCCCCTGCTCTCCCAAATTTGCTTTATCTTGGCCTCTAACAACTGGGCTGGCTTATCTCTCTTGGTAGCTGGCTGCAGTGCACCTGCCAGGCTGGACTTTGCTGAGTTGAAGGAGCTCTACAACAACCAGACCATCTTTCCCGTGGGGACGACGGTGGAATACATGTGCCGGCCTGGGTATTCCCAGCACCCAGGGATGCCACCATCCATCACATGCCTCAGGAATCAGACGTGGTCTGTGGCGCTGGAGTTCTGTAAAAGTACGTCCTACAAGTGCTGAAGAAGCCGAAGTGTCGGGCTTGGCTGGCTTTCCACATTTTTCCAGCTTTATGGGTTTCTTTACTTTCTGCAGATATTTATTGCCAGGAATTAGTCGAGTGAATTGTCTTCCTCTTTTGCTTTTAGAAGGATGTATTTCTACTTTTTTTTTCTTACTGACTTTTCCTTCTCCTTGGCAGAGGTGAAGTGTCCTCCTCCTCCAAGCATTCCCAATGGGAAGCACAGTGGCCAGCCCTCAGAAATCCACCTGCCAGGCTCAGCTGTCCAGTACACCTGCACCGAGGGCTACTCCCTCATTGGGAATGACTCCATTCGCTGCACTGCCACGGGAACGTGGAGCCGGCCCCGGCCCCGATGTGAAGGTGTGTTTGTGTTGGCTGCTTTCATCCTCCCTGGGCCCCTTCTTCCTTCCTGGCTCTTGGTGTAGTCACTGCAGACAGATCTGCAGCGAGAGGCAGACACCAAAGGTCCTGCAGGCAGGAGGAGCCCCTCTGTCTCTGTGGGTTTCCCTTTCTGTTCCTACCAAGTACAGACTCTCAGGAACAGCTGAATAATACTTTGTGTAAGACCAAGAGTCCATAATGTTGATGTGCCCAGACAGTGCTGTACAGCAGCAGGTACTGCTCCTGCTCGGTGTCCCTCCACACTCAGGATGCTTTTCACATCCCCAGCCATGATTTGTGCTCTTGTCTTACAGCAAATGGCTGCACCAGGCCAGAGATCAGGAATGGAAGAACGACAGGGCTGGAGGCCACGTACAAACTCGCTGACATCATTGTCTTCGAATGTGATTTTGGTTATGCCTTGAAGGGCTCTCAAGAGTCTCGGTGCCAGTTTGGGGGAAAGTGGGACCCTCCTGTGCCCACCTGTGAGAAGTGTAAGTGCAAATGAAGTAACAGCTGATTTCTTCTGAACCACCGTGTGAGTGCAACACCTCACATTGGAGGTAAAAGGGCTCTCAAGGACTGAAAGGGTAAAAAAATATGTTTCCTATCTTGGAAGGTAAGTGAAGGTAGGATGGAAATATCATTCATTGACATCCCTAGTAGCCCTATTGGGTAAAAGTTAATGGGGAAGAAGTTGAAAGGCTTCCTTATCCTACAGTGGGGGTTTGTGGGACAGCTCTCTACTACTTAGGGCTTTTTCCCTCCTTGTAGTGCCGCTGTGTCCTTCCCCTCCAAGTATCAAAAATGGCCATCATGACAGCAAGGATGTGAAAGTGTTCATCCCTGGAATGTCAGTGAAGTACTACTGTGACCCAGGATATGCCCTCACTGGGAAAATCACAGTTTCTTGTTTGACATCTGGATCCTGGAGCATCCCTTACCCCCGGTGTGAAGGTGAGCTGGAAATGCTGTTACCCACAGTGAAAAGCTTTCCCTGAATTTTGACCTCTCAAAACCAAACAGGGTGGATTGCTTTTAACAAGCTCTGACAGCTGCTTCTGTGGCCCAAGCTTTGACACATTTCCCTTCCAGTGATCACCTGCACAAGCCCCAGCATCCAGGGCGGAGAAGTGGCTGAAGGGCAGAGCACTGTGTACCGTCCTGGGGCCAACATCACCTTCCAGTGCCACCCAGGCTACATCCTGCGGGGCAGCCATGCAGCCAAGTGCCACCCTGATGGCCGCTGGGTGCCTGCTGTCCCCACCTGTGAGCAAGGTGAGCATGGGCATGTGGAGGGCTACCCAAAAGCAGCATGGCCAGCAGGTTGAGGGAGGTGATTCTGTTCCTTGGAAAACAAACCACTCTGTGATTCTATGATCATTGTGCTGGAGGAGCCCTGACATGGTGCTCTCTGTCTCACTCACCTAATTTCAGGTGTAAAAGTCTTTTGCTGTGTTACACGTGCTCCTCTGTTGGGCAAAATCACTAAAATGCTGCTCTCTGCTCCTGTGCTGTCAGTGCTGGTTTGTCCTCCACCTCCTGTGATTGCCCATGCCATGCACAGCGCAGAGCCTGGGGCAAACTTCACTACTGGCATGTCGGTGAACTACAGCTGCCAGCCTGGCTTCTCCCTCCTTGGAGACCCTTCCATCTCGTGCACAGCCTCTGGGAACTGGAGCCTTCCATATCCACGCTGTGCAGGTGGGACTGGCTGCTGCCACAACTCCTTGTGCTGAGCATCCACCCTGTGCTCGGCTCACCCTGCATCAGGCAAACCTGCCAACCTGCAGAATTGGCATGAATGGGAGGAACCACATGTCTGGTGACACCCATGGGTCTAACCACACTTCCAGCACATGCAGGAGCTGTGTTTCCTTTGGTGGCATTGGGAATAAGCTGGTGGCATTGCTAAAGCCTGTGGTTTCCCCAAGGGAGACAGGCTTGGGTGCTCTAAGTACTGAAATTGAAGATTCTTGCACTCTACAAAGAGGACACACTGTATGATGGCAGAGCTGTAGTGTAGGATGTGCAGAGTGTGAAAGCACCCAATGGGCTAAACTGATTTGGGGAGCATTATATTTTTTAAAACTATTTTTGGGGGCATTGTTTTAGTTTGGGGTTGTTTTAAGAGTGTATAAATTAGGTGCATCTGTCCTTACATGTTGATTGTTAATTTATGTATTCAAATGTCAGAATACATAGCAGGTATATTAATGCCTTGGGGGTATAACAGTGCCTATAAATGCATTTGTTTCTCTTTAATTGCATTTCACAGCCAAGAATGTATTTCTCAAGTGCATTTTGTTTCTTGGCAGCTGGCTGTGGTACACCAACCAAGTTATTGTTTGCTGAGCTAAACAAGGAGTATAAAAATCAGACTGAGTTTCCTGTTGGGAAGACTGTGAAATACACTTGTCAGCCTGGATATGTGGAACAGCCAGAAATACCACCAACTATTATATGTCTTGAAAATCAAACATGGTCTGAAGCCCAGGAGTTTTGTAAATGTATGTTTTACAGATGCTTTTAGTTTGTTCAAATTGCTGTGTGAGGAAGCCTTGTAATTTCTCTTTTTCAGTTCCCTCCTCTGGAGGATTTGGGCAGACTCCTAGAAATAGTGATCCCTTTCCTATAAGACTGAGTAAAAGAAGCTTAAAATTGGGTCATGTCATTCCACCCCCTGCCATGGGCCCAGGCTGCTCCAAGCCTTCCACCAGCCCAGGGTGCTCCAAGCCCTGTTCAACCTGACCTGGGACACTCCCAGGGATGAGGCAGCCACAGCTTCTCTGGGCACCTGTGCCAGGGCCTGCCCACCCTCACAGGGAACAATTTCTCCCCAATATCCCATCTAACTCCGCTCTCTTTCAGTTTGAGGCCATCACTCTTTATCCTGTCATTCCAGGTCCTCATCTAAAGTCTCTCCATCTCCCATGTAGCCCCTTTAGATGCTGGAAGGGGATCTAAGGTCTCTGCAGAGCCTTCTCCTCTCCAGGCTAAGCAAGCCCAACTTTCCCAGCCCGGCTTCATAGGGGAATTGCTCCAGTCCTATAAGCATCTTACCCTTTTCTTAATTTTGTTTTGTCCTCTCTCTTTAGTGCTGCAATGTCCTTCACCTCCAGCTATTGAGAAAGGAAATCACAACAGCCAGGACTTGGAAGTTTTCACCACTGGGATGGTTGTAAACTACAGCTGTGACCCTGGCTACAGCCTCCTGGGAGAGGCATCGATCTACTGCACCGACTCTGGCAACTGGAGCCTCCCTCTTCCTCGGTGTGCAGGTACACTGTGGTTCCAAGTTGGGAGTTATGGATATTCTGTGAGCTTCTGCCACTGAAAACCTGTAGGGCTTATCCTTACCCTTGACAAAATTTTGAATCCTTCAGTCCTTCCCCTTTGTTTTCTGTTTTTCTTGTAAACTTACCTACGCACGCTCAATATACATTTTGAAACAACTTCATGTAGTTGATCTCCCTATTTCTCCCTATGTTTTCTTTCCTGATAGGTGGCTGTGGTGCACCTCCAAACTTCACCTTTGCTGAGCTAACCAGGGAATACAGAAATCAGATGGAGTTTGCTGCTGGGGACACCGTGCGCTACAGCTGCCAGCCAGGATACATGAGACGCCCTGGAGTGCCCCCAACTCTGACATGCCTCCCAAACCACACGTGGTCTGAAGCGCTAGAGTTCTGTAAAAGTGAATAGCTCCATCAGTTTGGTGTTGTTGGAAATTGTCTGATTTGTGGGTTTAAAAAAAGATTCATACATGGCTTCACTAGTCACATAGTTTGGGCCGCTTTTGGCCTTTTAAACATCCAAATGATTGGTGTCAGAATGTGGACAGAGCCTTAAGATACCTTCTCATAGTGCGTTACACAACTGCAAGAGAGGAGTTTAAACTCAGCCTTGTTCTTTCCCAGGGAAGCAATGTAAATATCCAGAAACTCCCAGGAATGGCAGAGTTATTGTTCTGACAGACCTTCTTTTTGGGTCAACTGTGAGCCACATGTGTGAAGAAGGGTGAGTTCCATACTGCCTTTGCTGACTCTGTGTCTGAGCTTGGTGTTGGGCAACTTGTGGTAAAGCATCAGAGCCCAGTCCTCTGTGCAGCTGTTCTCCCACAGCAAGCCAGAATTTGGGTATTGGTTTCAATTTTGCCTGCTTAAAAAAGCAAGAAGTGTCTTGTTTTTCCCTTCCTGTGGTCAATGGATTAACTTGCAAACTTCAGTTTCGGTTTACCTTCTCAGAAGGCCACCGAGAAGGAGCTGAGAGTGTGAGCAAGGAGGCTCCAGCCCTTTGGAAATCAGCTGGGTCCAAATCCTGACTTAGCACTGGACCAATCTGACCCAGAGTCATTTGGGATCACTGTTGTTCCTCTTGGATCAAGGAAGAAGGAACTTGGTGTCCTTCACTCCCATGTGTCAAAGCAATAGAAACACCTCGGTGACCAGCCAGAATCAGGAGGCTGCAGAAGGAAACCTCTGGGGGTATTTTCAGAGTGGAAGTGCAAAATCCAAGCTGAATGCCCTGGTATCAGCTGATATTTCTCTCTGTGTAACTCCAGGCACCGGCTGGTTGGACAGTCTCACAGGAGATGTGTGATTTTTGGACGAGATGTGGCATGGAGTGGTCTTTCTCCCATTTGCCAGAGTAAGTAGGTCATCACTAGATCAAGCCCAGAACTGGCAAATAAAATCCTTAAAATTAAAAAGTGGCATTTGATTTAAATAAATAGAATCAAAGGAATATGAATGTTAAAGCATAATATTCCTTGAGGGCAGGAGGTTTTTTTGTGCTTGCACGTTTGGTTTCTTCTAAAAATCTTCCAAATGCAAGGTTTTGATCTGCCATAGCAGTGTAGACTGAAGAGCTGTGAGATGCCTGCAGGGATTTGTCCCTTTTGTTTCACAAACATACATAATAAATTAAGGAAGAAATGTGTTTTGCAGTAGAAGAGTGGGACACAGTAAAACTGATCTGGAATCTTCCAGACCCTGTACTGTTATCCAGACTTCAAGGATGTTTTGCAGGGGTTGATCATTGCAGTTATTTTTAACTTCAGATGGAATTGCTTTGGAAGACATGAATTTGGGACACTAAAGCAGTAATGAGAATGACTAACAGTGTTTACAGATTTCTGCCCCATTTAATACATTTATTGGACTGTATTTGCACTATTCTGTTCATAGGCACAAACTATGTTTATATATATAATACTGTGGCAGCCATAAGGTACTTAAATGAGTAAAAAGCCCTCAGTTCTTGAAATTATTATTCTCTGAGACTCCAAGTACTACCTGTGAATATCTTCTGAGCACATTAAGAATGGACTTTATATATGCATCAACTTAAGTATGGCTTCATATTGATAAATATGAATTTATTTTTCAGAGGTGGTATGTCCACTCCCACAGATCAGGAATGGGAGAGTAACTGTTCTCAAATATCGCTACACATACAAAGACACTGTAAGTTTTAAATGCCGTAAAGGTTTCACCATGCGAGGCCATCACACCTCCCAGTGCCAGGCTGACCAAACCTGGGATCCACCTCTCCCTGTCTGTGAGCAGGGTAAGTCTCAGCCCTTTGACTTGTCAGCATTGCAGATTCCTCTTTGATTTCTACCCACTCACCAAAGCCAAAGTTGGTTTTATTTTTCCTGTTTGCTCCAACTACTTTAAGGAAAAATCAGGAATTGTTCCTTTTATTTATGCCTCTCTTCTCACACAGGAGATGAGCCAGGGTTTGGGCAGTGCTGTAAGTATTAGCATGATTTGCACTTTCTCATGCTGCTTGTTGCAAGCCATAATTGACATTCTCTTAATTTCCTGACTGTGAGAAATTTGGCAGCTTCAAGGCAGGAATACTGACTGTCCGAGAAGAGCAAAATGCTGGAAATGTACAGGCAGGATGATGGAAAATGAAGGTAAATTTGTGCATTGTGTTTTCTCACCCACATTTTTAAACTCTTAGTGCTGCATCCAGATGGAGTGGCAGAACGTTATCATCATCCCAATACCACAAAAAACCCAGGTAGGTCTCTCCTAAGAAGAGGCAAGATTTACTGAAAACTAGCTCCTCCTCCCAACCTGTCCTGGTTTTTTTGAGGGAAGAGGGATAATTCCATCCCTTGCAGAGGGTTGGGCAGGGCTGGCTGTTTGTGTTGGAGGCAGTGCTGTGGGAGTGAGTGTTCAGCTGCTCTAAAGTTTTCCCTCTCTGAGCTCTGTTTGACCTGCCTGTCTCTGATTTTAGTGCTGCACTGCTCCAAGCCTGCAGATATCACTCACGGGTCTCTCAGCAGCCCAGCAAAAGAGTTTTTTACTCCTGGAACATCTGTAAGCTACATCTGTGATCCTGGCTTCTCTCTCCTTGGGACAGCATCCATTTATTGCACACCATCTGGAGCCTGGAGCCATCCTCCTCCCATCTGTCAAGGTGTGTTTCTGTAGCAGAGAGCTAAGAACAAAAGACATTTAACAAGTCTTGCCTTAGGGAAAGGTTTGTAGAAGGACTAAATCTGAGTCCTTTACCACACAGTGTGTGATAAGAACAAGATCAAGTTTATAGTCATTTCCAAAGCCTGATGGAGTTACAGGGTTACAGATTATTGAGGCAGGGTGAAGAAATTCAAAGGGAACAATCAAGGCTGCAAAGGTACAGCACCTTAGCCACTCTCTGGCAGTCCTCCAGCATCCTCTTGTTTGTCTCTCCCCAACTTTCCAGTTGTGAAGTGTTTCCATCCTCCAAACATCACCAACGGGAAGCTCAAAGGCAACATCTCTCACACTTATCCCTGTGGAGCATCTGTATCCTACAGCTGCAATCCTGGTTATTCACTTGTTGGGAATGATTCCATCAGCTGCACGGTGTCAGGAACATGGAGCCAGCCTCTTCCTCAGTGCAGAGGTGGGTTTGTGCTTTGTTGGCTCCTGTTGTTTGGATTTCATGGTGACAGAACCACACTGGGCTGAGGGACACGCAGCCACTCTGACATACACGTCTTACTTTGGCAGGGGGTAAATGAAATCTCCAGAGATACACAATCAAATTCTAAGCAGTAAAATATTCAGCTAACACTGAATTCCATCACATTATTTTGTTGGGAACTGCTTTCATGTCACAGCTAGGAAGTGTTGATCTGTCAGTTATGAGCTTACTTACTCTTTGTTACCCCTGGGAAGAGTATTGTTGTAAAGAAGCAAGATGGGAACCTCAAGCAAACACAGAAGGATGTGAGTTCAACAGAGGCACTTCTGAAAGGCAGTTTTAACTCTTGCACATTTTCCATCTCTGTTCTTGTTGATACAAATGGGGCGTACACCAAATTCCCTCTATTGAAAGCTTTTTACTGTTAGTAGAAGAGCAGAAACATTTTCCTGTTCCTTTCCTCTGTAGTTATCACTAACAGGAAACAAAGAAAGTGACTGTATCAGAGTTGTCTCTGATGCACGGTTTGTACATGCCAACAACTGTTCCCTTCTCTGAATCTGTGACTTGGTAGTTTACAGTCAGTCATTAGGAAAACTTGGCTAAAGGCAATTGCATGAATGTTACAAGATTCCTAGTGTGGGTGTTCCTGCAGGGAAAACTGGACATCCATAGGAATAAATTCATTACCCACACAATGTGCCTCCTTGGTGGAGCTGCATCCGCCTCTGTGATTCAAGAACTGAAAATCTCAGATAACAATGGGAGGAAATAACGTACCAAACGCTCATGTAAATAAGTCAGAGGCTCCTTAAAGGAAGCAGTCTGAGAAAAGTTCTGCCAGCCCCTTTATATTTTTGTGGGTCTGAAGTGTCTTTAGTACTAATATATGCAATAGTAAAAAAATATATATTAAAAAAGACATAATATAAAGGGTAAATATTCCATTTTGATGTTACACCTTTGGTCACTGAGAACCTTATCCAACAGAATCCTTGGGCTGTCAAAGATGATGAGATGCTTGAACTGAAGCAACTGACTCACTTCAACGAAGTCAGTAGTATAGTTTAGATGGATGTGTGGACTAATTAATGAATTAACTATTGGTGATGACATCTTTGAAGGGCAAGGAATTTCTACACACTAGAAGTGGTTTATAGGCAGCTGGTTCTAAAACTGCCACAGAATTCTTGCCTGTTACACCTTTTTTCTCCAAATGTTTTGGTAGCCCAGTTTCAGAAAAATCCCTTTCTCTGTCAGGCTTCTCCCAAAGTCCCCCTTTCTGCACACAATTTTCCATCTGCTGTATCAGTGTGGAGGAGCTGATCTCCACACATATTCACATGTGAGAATGAGACACCCTCTTCTGCAGCCACAAAGAAAGGAACTACCCTGTGGAATAGGAATTAATTCCTAGCTACATTGAGAAGGAATTCAAGAACAACATTCTAAATAACCCACAGTTGTATTTCTCATTAAATGCCCTTTTTTATTACTTCCAATTTCAGAAATCAGATGTGAATTTCCGGACGTTCAAGGTGTTAAGAAAGCCATTAAAGCAAACACTTACCGCTCTGGAACTAACATCACTCTTGAATGTGACGATGGTTACACCTTGGAGGGCACCAGTCAGACCCAGTGCCAGGAGGATTTCAGCTGGGACCCTCCTGTGCCAGCCTGTAAACTGAGTGAGTCAAATGGGAATGAAGCAAAGACAAACAGAAACAGGCAAATGCATTTTAAACACGCAAATATCTTCCTTTGTTTAAGAAAAGAGTATATAATGGTGTGGAGTTTAAGAATTCAGTCTTACCATGGAGACACTGGCACAGGTTGCCCAGAGAAGCTGTGGCTGCCCCATCCCTGGGAGAGTCCAAGGCCAGGTTGGACAGGGCTTGGAGCAACCTGGGCTGGTGGGAGGTGTCCCTGCCCATGGCAGGGGGTGGGACTGGATGAGCTTTAAGGTCCTTTCCAACCCAAACCATTCTATGATTCTAAAAGGTATATTGGTAAAGTCATTAAGGACAGTTGAGAAACTCTGTATTTTGTTAGAAGAGTTTGCTGACTTTTCTTCTTTTCTCTTCCCCCCAGCAGCCCACAAGTCTGGGTCACTAGGCCTCGGTAAGCAGCTTACAAACACATTTGCAGCCAGCTCTTTAGCTTTAGGCAGCAGCCCCAGCAGCACCTTCTGCTTCCTTGGCAGATACACCTTGTTATGTCTTTTGTGTGCTTTAAAACATACAGTGAGAATAACCCAGGCTCTTCCCTCCCAGGAGTCGCGGCCGCAGGAGTCCTGCTGCTCCTGGGGACAGGCATTGTCTGGAAAATACTTTCTAAGCGGAAGGAAGGGTAAGGCAGAATTCTGGATGTTTAGTCATGTCCTTTGTTGCCAAGTCCCAAGCTTTATATACTTTATACACTTAAAATATTTGCCTGAATGTGCCTGGGTCTGGTAATTTTGTGCCTTCAGCTCACACTTGTAAAAGGTACAACCTGGAATTGATGGTGTGGTTGTGTCACTTTATCTGTTCCTTAAAGGAGACCAACCTGAGTGTTCTTTTACAAAGCAATACAGTTCACTGTTTTCTTCTTTTTCACTTAGCTATTATCATACATATGAAAATTTCAATAACCAAACCCCTCTGAACCCAGTAAATGAACAGAAAAGCTCATGTCTTCCATAGAAGGTATGGATTTATAGTCCTCAACATAAAATATCAGTTACAGCTGAAATAATGATATTGTCATTTGTTTATATTGTTGACTGCATTGTCTACTTGAATGACTATTTTTCTAACATAATAATTCAAGTGGAAACCTCTTTCCCCTTAATCTTCTGGTAAGATGTTTTCTTTTGCTGAATAAAATACTGTTTCAAACATACTGGGTTTTTAAAACATCCTGCTTTTTTTCTGACACTACTCTCAATGTGTGTCTTTCCTATTCATCTGAATGAAAGGTGTTCAAAGGTCAGACTTCAAGACTAGCCCTTCCTTCTGACTTAAAGCTATTTCTAAATTTTTACAGATCATGGGAGAACTTGCTCTTTGAAAAACTCCTTTACCAGCAGTAGTGTCAGAAAAGGACACTGAACTGGGCTTTTGGTTTTTTTCTCTTGCTTTCACACTTTCTACAAATGATATTTATACTGACAGGTGAATCTGCTTTCTATGGTGAATCTGTTGCAGCCAACAGTGAATTTTCACTGTGTGTTGGCAGCACTCTGAGCATAATCAGCCTGGACTATAAAAAGTCTTGGGTTTGGGTCATTTCTTTGAAACAAAACATTTCCCAGAAATTCCCTCCTCCCTCCCTGAGTGACAATACAATCCCAAGACATCAGTATGGAATCAAGAAAAGTCTAATTTTAACACAACAATGTCATCTTCTCCCTAGGCTGGCCATCTGTGCAGCTGCTAATCAAGGACTTGGCTCGTTCTCCACAGCAACGGCTACCTGGAAGTGCTGCTCAAGTTGAAATTCTGTGGCAAAAAAAGACACTTTAACTGTAACTCTTTCATGCTCCTTCTGCTGTCATTAATTACTGCGAGGATCTAACGAGGCTCAGGCTGCACACAGTGCAGATGCTGCCCCAGAGGGAATTCTGTGCTCTGCTTTTGACAAAGAACATTTCCTTTATCTGCAAAGCCCAAAAATCTGGATAACCCAGTCCCACTACACCATTCCTGGGTGGGATTCACAGCATGTTAATTAATGTCTTAATAACAGCTGCTGTATTCACATCTCTGCATTTCCCTCCAGCAAAGCTTATGCAAAGTGTTCCTCTATAAAAGCTTAACATAATAAAAGCTGAACCCGGGACAAGAATTTGGTGTCTTCTTTTAGGGCTGTCGAGATTAAGTCTTGTTTTTGTTGTTATTTTAAAGCTGCTCTGCAATATATGAAACACGCTGAGGGGGTTGCAAAATTTGGAGTACGTCAAGATTATCCTAAATGGGGATGTTTTAAGATTTTTGTGTACTTTCAAGTGTCATCAGTAAGAAAGGAGAACTAATGAGTGGAACAGGCAGAAGCTGCAATCCTTAGTCAAGGCCGTTCTGGAACTAACAAGCTTTGAGGGTGCAATAAATCAAGATGTTGGTGTGTTTATGCAGACATTGCTAACTTGGCAAAACACTCAAGGTGTGTATATAGATATCAATAGCCCTAAGGAATTTTAGCACTAAACCCCACTCCTTTAAATACTAAAAACCAGGCCACAGGTCAGAAAAACCCCTTCACCTGAGCATGTGGAAAGCTTAGATGGGATTACGTAATTTGTATGGAAATTACTAATCCTAACAGAGGGGCTGGACTTGGCAAAGCGACGCTGATTTTCTGCGTGTAAATAACGGTGGGGCTCACAAACCACCAGGGAACCCCGAGCGAAATAAACCCTGAGCCCCTGTCGAGGGGGAATTATTGCCGGGAGGCACCTCTGGGTGTCCCTGAGGAGCCTCTGGGTGTCCCTGAGAACCTCGGACTGTCCCTGGTGCACCTCCGGGTGTTCCTGAAAACCTTTGGGTGTCCCTGAGGAGCCTCTGGGTGTCCCTCAGAACCCTCCTGGTGTCCCTGAGGAGCCTCCGTGTGTCGCTGAGGAGCCCCGAATGTCCCCGCGGCCCCCCCAGGTGTCCCCGTGTGTCTCTCCGGGCCGCCATGGCTGTCCCAGCGCTGGGGGCGGTCCCACCTCGCGCATGCGCGCCGGGCCCGCGCTGCGTCTACGCCGCTGGGAGGGAGCGCAGCGGGCGCGGCTGCGACGCGCTCATGGCGGACTCGCCGCACCTGCTGGTTCTTCCCCTGGTTCTGCTGCTGCTGGTGCTGCTGGCGGGGCTCGGCGGAGCGCGGGCTCAGGCGCAGGGTGAGGAGCGGGCGCTCGCAGCCCTCGGTGTCGTGGTCGGGGGAAGGTGCGCGCTGCGGCGGGCGGGGGGAGGGAAAGGGGTCGTGGCGTCCTCGGCGCTCCGGCCCTAAGGGGCTGAGTGAGCCCCGGGGGTGCTGAGAGAGTCTCAAGGGTGCTGAGGGACTCCCAGGGGACTACTCCGGGAAGGACGAGGAAATGGCTTGTGGCGGTGGTGGAACCACGAGGTTTTGGGAGGTTTGAATCATGGAACGGTTTGGGTTGGAAGGGACTTTAAAGCCAATCTCGTTCCACCCCCTGCCATGGGCAGGGACACCTCCCACCAGCCCAGGGTGCTCCAAGCTCTGTCCAACCTGGCCTTGGACACTCCCAGGGATGGGGCAGCCACAGCTTCTCTGGGCAACCTGTGCCAGTGCCTGCCCACCCTCCCAGGGAAGGATATCTCCCTACTATCCAATCTAAACCTCCTTTCTGTCGGTATAAAGCCACTACTTTTTGTCCTGTCGCTCCCTGCCCCTGTAATCAGCCTCTCTCCAGCTCTCTTGGAGAATTCAGGTACTGAAAGGGTGAGGGAAAGGTTGTCCTGTAGAAACATTTGGTGGTCATGGAACCTTGAGCTTGGGGTTTGGTAAATCTCTTTTCTGTTTCATCAATTTTTAAACAGTAATAGGAGTAGATTGGAAAAGATTGATAGGTGTCAAATCACTGGCCCCTCTGTCTTGCAGACTGGGTGATTTAGATATTTATATCTGGATCAGAGGGTCCTGAATGTGTTTGTTGGAGTCCTTTTGTGTGCAGGAATTTAGTTCTTCAGCTTTAGTGATCCTTGTGAGTTCCTTTCAACTCAGGATATTCTGTGATTCTGACCAACCCCAGGATGTCCTTGGGTCTGTAGGTCTGTGTTGGATTGTAGAGCTGATTTTAAACTCTGCTTTATGGTCCTTAGAATTGCTTTCCTTTTTCCTTAGTGAAAAAATATGGAAACTATGTTACATATGTTAATAACATGTTGAATTAATAATGGATTTTCACTATGAACTCTGTGAGTGGGGCTGGCTGGTTGGTTTTTCCTGAAGCAAACTAAGTAGGCATTTCACTGCTGATGAGGATACAGTGGGTTGAGTTGAGTATTTAACTACCAAAATAAACAAACAGACAAAGAATAGGATCTGGAAGGAGATGCATTGTCTTGGTAGGATGCTGAAGAACTTGGGAAAACAGTAAGTAACAATAAGTACTAGTGCAGATGTGGACATTGGCTGCAATTAAAATCTAAATTTTAAAATGGAAACTAATTAAATATGCAACTATCTCGAGCTTTTAAGAATATCACCTCTAAACCCCTTGGAATTACCCTGGCTGCTGTGCTGGTGTGTTTCTCTTGCCGTTGCTAAGGTTGTGTATTGTCTTTTCCTTCCCCTCCCAGGCACGTGTGATGCTCCACCCAGGCTGCAATATGCGGAGCCCGAGGAGGGGTTCCAGGGAATGCAGAGCTTTCCTGTGGGAAGCCAGGTCTCCTTCCTCTGCCGGCCGGGATACAAGAGAAGTCCTGGAAAATCATTAACTCTTACATGTGGCCCTGACTTACAGTGGTCACCCTCAGATGAGTTCTGTATAGGTAACTGTGTACTTTTTATGTACCCCTTTGCTTTTCCCATCAATATTTAACAGTTTAATTTGTTTTGCAAATTGGAATTAGTATTTTAGCAATATTTTAAATGAAGCTTGACAAACCCTGATGCTGGGAAGAGACCAGTATATCCCAAAGCCTTTGTATCTATAATTACAAAGTGTGCATTTTCCTTTCTTTTTTCTCCCCACTCCCTCAGTGAGAAGTTGTAAGCAACCAGAAGGTTTGCAAAATGGTTTTGTTCACGTGACAGATCTTACACTTGGTTCAACTGTTACATTTTCTTGTCAAGAAGGGTAAGTATTTTGGTGAAATTAATTGATCCTGTTTTTGTTTACACCAGATCTGAACCAACCCCAAATTTCCTATGAAGGTCCCATTCCACATCTGATTTGAAATCTGAATTCTACCTGGAGCAAATGAACTTACAGCTAAATTTAATTTGATTCCCTGGTTTCATTGCTGTTTGCATCAACCTTTAGCTTTTTAGTGAGATTTTGCAGAGTGATAACTAGAGTGTTACCTCTAATGACTTCTTTCAGTGCTCCTGTGGCAGAGGGAATAAATAAATATTCATCACCCTTCAATATCATATTGAATAATGGCCCATTTTTTTGTATATAAGAAATTAAGTCAAAAGTCCTGAAGTCTCCAAGATTTTTCCTCCCTTTCCTTTAGTATTAGTAACTTTAGGGGATTGGTGTCACACCTTAAAATGTGACTTCCATCACTTTCTTCAGTGATGTCTCATTTGCTTCCGTTTAGTTTTGAAAGTGAGACTGTTGGCAAAATAAACAAATGAAGATCCTTTTCTCATTACAACAAAACCTTGATGTGTTGTGCCCCCATAATCACAGAATAGTATTACATAAACCAATTTTTAGGTGCTTGTTGGAGAAATGACAGATTGATGTTTAACCTCTTTAAAAATTTTTACCCATCTAGATACAGATTACGTGGAAAGGACAGTATTTCCTGTGTAATTAGGAATGAAGATGTTGACTGGGATGGTTCACCACCTTTCTGTGAATGTAAGTAAATTTAATTTTCTATTCAGATGGTGGTAGTTCATCTAAAAACAGCTGTACCATGAACTTTCCAGTATAAGAAATGATGGTAAAATAGGACTAATTTTTATTTTTAATTTTTTTGTAACTACTTGGGGGAAAATACCAGTTATTGTGCTAATTAGAAGAGGAGGCTCAGAGGTGACCTCAGCACTGTCTAGAACTACCTGAAGGGAAGTTGTGGCCAGGTGGGGGTTGGTCTCTTCTCCCAGGCACTCAGCAATAGGACAAGGGGGCACGGGGGGCTCAAGCTCTGCCAGGGGAAATTGAAGTTGGAGAGCAGGTAGAAATTCTTTGTAGAGAGAGTGCTCAGGCATTGGAATGGGCTGCCCAGAGAGGGGGTGGATTCCCCATCCCTGCAGGTTTTTAACCTGAGTTTGGCCATGGCACTGAGTGCCATGATCTGGTAAAGGGACTGGAGTTGGCCCAAGGGTTGGACTTGATGATCTGGGAGGTCTTTTCCAACCCAATCCATTCTGTTATTCTGTGTCTTATTAAAGTCAACCTTGTGCCGAAATTGAGATTCTCATTTACAACCATAGCTTGACTTAGAGTAGCTCTGTCAGATTTTAAGTGAGATTACTTGGAAATCAAGGCTTGCTGTTTCTGAGATGAACAAGCTGACCCAGCAGAATTCTTTCTGAGTGGTGTGTGTGATTAATTTGCAGTGATTCCCTGTGACCCCCCTCCCAGCATCGCCAACGGGCGCCACACGGAGGCACCAAACTATGTGTACCAGACTGCAGTGAGCTACTCCTGTGATGATGTTCCACAGGGCTCTGAGCCCTTCTCCCTCATCGGCCCAGACACCATTTACTGCACATCTGATGAACACTTCAATGGAGTTTGGAGTGGGCCACCTCCACAATGCAAAGGTGGTTGGGATTTTTAATATATTTACTACAATATCTGTCACTTTTTTGGAAGCAGCGTGGGGTGGGGAATGGACTCTCCCTATGGAAAAGAAGAAACAAATCATTTGGTACCAGGTTTTGTACAGTTTCAGTGGAGATCAGATCAGGATGGTGGATACCATTCCTGGTGGATTCCCCATCCCTGGAGGTTTTTAAAGTGAGCTTGGCCGTGGCACTGAGTGCCATGATCTGGTAAAGGGACTGGAGTTGGCCCAAGGGTTGGACTTGATGATCTTGGAGGTCTTTTCCAACCCAATCCATTCTGTGATTCTATGATACTGGTTCATTACGACAGAATATGGCTAAAATTTAAGTTAAAACTTTAAAAATACATGTATGAATCTCTTGTTGGTAGAAGTGACAAGGCCAAAGTGGAGGGACTGGGAGACCATAAAGCCTGAGTAGCTGAAGAAAAACTGTAAAGAGCAAGGATGTGGAAGTAAGATAAGGAATAGTAAAAAGCTAAGGAAGCATCCTTTTCCAAAAAACACTGTGGAATAAATGCAAAGACCAGCAAGCAGAAAGACAGGTGCAGGAAGAAAATCCAGATGCATGTTGTCTTTTGAACCCTAATCAATATAATTTGTTTTCTGAAAGCCTTACACTGTGCAGGTATGTGTCTTTTGGAAGTGGAACACTATTATGTCAATTACTACAATTTCTTACTTGACTGTACTGTTACAACTCAGTAACTCAAACCAAGGACCTCTGCCTTTAAGAAAAGAATGTTTTTATAAAGCCCCTCCAAAACAGCTTGAGGATTGTGAAATATGCAAGTAGGGAAAGGATGTTGTGTTTGTGGCAATGTTTGTGTTAACAAATGTTTCAGAGCTGTTTTTCTTTTACCTTCTTCAGTGGTCAAATGTCAAAATCCAAAAGTTAAAAATGGGAAAAAAATATCTGGATTTGGACCTTCTTATAGTTACAAGGACTCGGTCCAGTTTGAGTGTAATCCAGGCTATTTCATGGTTGGAGCAGAGACAATTACCTGTGAAGAAAATAACACCTGGACTCCCCCAGAACCAACTTGTAAGAAAAGTAAGTATTTCCATAAGATTCCAACTTCTCTTAATTAACCAATATGGATTTCAGAGCTACCACATCATTAGGTTGTATTACTTTAATGAATCCCTGCAGTTGTATTTCTTTAAGTCTTATAAAGGAAATGTTTATACTCAAAATTGTGGTCAAGTTAAACTACTCAGATATGCTGAGCTGTTTTTCTCATGCAAAGACACTGTGTGTTTGTGGAGTGAGTTAATGAGTTCTGAAACAGTTCAAGTTTATTATTGTTTTTAATTTCATATATTAATTTCTGCAGGTGTATGTGATGCTCCAGAGGTCATCAATGGAGTTGTAATTTCCATGAAATCTGTCTATGAAGAACAAGAGTCTGCTCAGATAAAGTGCAATGCTCTCTGCTCTTTCCCTGATGGCACTAAGGAGGTGACAGTGGTTTGTCAAGGGCAGAAGACATGGACATATTTTCCAAACTGTGAATGTGAGTAAAACTCCTAATTGGTAAAATCAGGGGCAGGGTGACAGGTGTCAAATATCTGATGTAGTAATAGATATTTTATTTTTTCCTTTCTTTCCTTTTTTATTGTTTTCTTTCCAGGTGGGCCTGAAAGTCCTGGTTCCACTCCAGGTACAAGTCCTGGTTCCACTCCAGGCATAAGTTCTGGTTCCACTCCAGTCATAAGTTTTGGTAGAGTAGTTTTGGGACAGAAACCTTCCTATGTTGTGGGGGATTCTATTACCATTGAGTGTTACCCGGGGTACACCTTACATGGTGAAGCTGAAATTCGATATGTGGGAGGAAACCAGTGGACTCCTGGAGTGCCAACCTGCCAGCTGAGTAAGTATGAACTGCAGGAATCTCCACGGGTGTGAAAGTACATGTAGGAGAAGCTTCAGGGCTTAGGAACATTCTTTTGTATTCAGGAGAAATAATTTAATGCAACTTCTTTCTTTATAAGAAAACCAGGATTTGCTAAAATCACAATATAAATCTTTTAAGTTAAGTAAATGTTAGGATGTAGACTGACCTGCTTCAGAGATTGTGTAGACAGCAGGGCTTGATCTACTTGAAGTAGCTTTGTGAATATTTTTATAATGATGTTTGAATAAGAAGCACGTGTTCCTTTTCTGATACTGATTCCCTCTGTTTTTAGGTGCATATATCATAGCCTGCATCTGTGGTAAGTATTTTCTGAAACCTGAACAAGATACAATGTTAATTGTGGTTTTTATGTGGAAATTTTATTTTTGCTTCCATTCTCCTATGACTGCAGTAGTATGATTTTGGACTTTCAGTTAAAGCTGCTTAATTCAAGAAGAGTTAAGATTGCTTAGCAGTTACAGTTTAATTTGGAGTCAATATGTATTTTTTTCATGTTTGTGAGTCAGATTTCCAAGTCAGTTGTCCACTGCTTGATCAGTTTGATAAGCTTGGGTTTACTGGAAATATGAGTAAATTACTCTGCCAGTGATCAAGTGTTTGGTGTATCTTCTGTAATTACATTTGTTACCCAGTTTTGTCTAAATTTGTAAGAAATTGTGTTGGGGGGTTGTCATTGCTGTTTTAATGTTGCTGAGCTGGTGGGGTTTTGCCATTGGTGGTCGTTGTTCTTGAGGTGAACTGAAGAGTTTGGAGTAAAGGATCAAATAATTTATGTGACTTATTTATTAAATAAGTTGTGTTGGGGGTTTATTTGAGGGGATAGGGCTGATACAGACCTGCAGATGAAAGCAATCCTGTTCTTGCAAAAATTCTTGATGATTTTTTTGGAGCTAGAGATGGTCTTTATCACTCTAAAACATTTTTTTTTCAATTCTCCCTGAAGTGGTTGTGGCAATTGTGGTGCTTCTGGCAGCATTCTGGGCCTACAAGAAATTCTTTTCACAGAATGGGTGAGTAAGCTTCCTTTTTTATTACTGTTATTATTGCAAATTTCCAAATGACTGAGCAAAAGCTGTGCTGACATGTGTGAGCTTCTTGAGCTTTATCTGCCCTTTCTTGTTCAAACGCCTGATTGTGTGTGAGCTTCTCACAGCAGCTGATGGGAGCTAAAGCCTAACCACCTGTCTGACTTTGTTTTTGTGTCTGTTGGTCAGCTAAGCTGCTAATTAACACTTGCACTGATTTCAAGGAAGGAAAACCCTGTTCTTAATCTTGTGTTTGGCATAAGTACCAAGGAAAGTACTTTTGTCATCTGCTAAAACATGTCAGTTTTTACCTCTTCAAACCAGGGGCAGAGTATTGGTTGTGTGAGCTTGTGCTACTAAAAGGTCTTCAGGGTTTTTTTCCTCCTGCAGCAGCAATGTTGGTGACCTTATGTTAAAGACCTGCAAAATTAACTGTAAATATTTGATTCATACATAAGTAATGGTGATCTTCTGTTTTTAATGAGGCATGTAGGATGTTTTGAACTTTTCAAAATAACTGGTTTTTATGTGTGCTTTTTCTTGGAGGGTTTGCAGGAGATTTAAATGCCTCTTTGTGCATTACTTCTTGCTGTAATGTCTGATTTTTTATCTTCCTGAAAAACTGTTGTGTTGTAGAAGTAGTTTGTAGCATGCAGAACACTGACAGTTCAGAGCAAGTTAAGGTGGTACCCATGGCCTGTTGGGATAAGCATCTCATAAAAACTGATTTCCTTCTGGCAAAATCCACTGGAATTTATCTGGAGTACATGAAACAAAGGAAGGGATGCTTTAAATGACTAAACCAGAGGAAATATTCCTGTGGTTCGTATTTGTAGTGGAGTACAGACAGAATATTGGGACAACACTGGAGGCAGTTTATTTGCAGTGAGGTTTTAGCCTTAGTACCTTCTGTGCAGGCAGTTCAGTATCATTACAAGGCCCAGGCTGACACTGTGTACTGGTGAGGAATATGTAGTGCTTTTGAGCCACTGCTTTTCATCCATGACTTGGATATTCTGCCATCTGGATGTGCCAAAGGAGAGGACATGGCATTCATTGTATTAGGGCAGCACTTTCTGTCTTCATCCAAGGAGAGACTTCTCAGTGCATAGAAAGGAGGAGGGATCTAAAGCAACATCATAAAAAATTTACAGTGTTATATTTCTGAGTCTTCTGCAGCATTTAAAAGCCTTATTGTGCTTAGTGCTTTTCCTTTATCTTTCTCACTGCAAACATCTTCCTGTTAAACCTCTGTCTTGTTTGAAAACCCTGATCTGATCTCCCTTTATTAAGGCCTCGATCTCCCTGTTTAGTTTCCCGAGTTCCTTTTTAAACTGTTGTGCTTCCACCTCCCACTTGCTGTTTTGTGGCTTCAAATGACAGCAAATCTTTTCTTGCCCTCTCTCTTATGTGTTTAATCTGTCAGTTTTATGGGACATTCAATTAGACCTTTTTCCCCTTCTGCTGTTCAGCTCGTACACAGTTGATGAGAGTTGCAAGGAAACATGTATTTTAAAAACTAATGTCCCAGCTGAGATGGAAGACACTGAATACATGAATTAATTGAATCTTTGAAAGGTATATACTTTCCATTTCATTTGGACTTTTGCAGTGAAGCTTAAGTGTCTTTTTATTGTGGTTTACTTGGAATTTCAGAAGTGTGGAATCCAACTGGCTGTGACCCTTGGCTTCCTACAGCAAAGAATGTCATAACCTTCAATTAATTTGGGGAGAATAGGCTATAATATATGAAGAATTATCATTCAGTAGTGTAAATAACAGCTTCCAGTGATTGCATATCACATGTCTTAGTGTTGGTTGTCTTTGAAGAATGAGTACACATTGCATACTTAGTAGAATGTTTGCACCCAGTAATGTGAAATGGATTCCAGTGCTGTGATACTTGTCTTAGCTAATTGTATAATTCCCTATAATAGAAACACAGCTGAAGCTGGAAACCTCCTTTGGATACTAAAATTCCAAAGGTATTTGTGCATCCCATCAGAGGAAACTCAGATCATACATCTCAGAATTATTTATTCACCTGCATTTTCACTTTCTGGAAGAAAAGTAAATATAAACATATGAAGGTTCTAACTTTTTTAATCTTATAAAAAGATTATTTTTTTCTCAAATTCGGAGTTCTATAGCCCTAAAAAGGATCAAAATACAGTTGCTTGTTTCCAATTGATTTCCTCTCCTGCTTAGTCCAGTAGTGAGATGCCTGTGATGAGGCTGGGATTGCACTTGGGTGGGGTCACAGCAGCTCTTTCAAAATCTGACTCTTCAAACCTTGTTCCAACAGAAGAGATTTAAGCAGAACAGCTTAGTTTGAATGTTCCATGTCAGTATTTTGTTATTACAACCTAAGGGAGTTTGCACTACAAATACTTTTTTAAACCAGTATCTTCTTCTGTGTCACCTTTCTCCATAGCACAAGTTCTGAGAAGGTGATGGGTGGTTGTGTCTCTTACCCAAACTTTGCCAAGGTCTGCTCATGTGCTTAGTCTTTATTTTATTGACTTGTAAAGAACAAGTTGACTTTTCAGTATTTTTGATAAGTTTGAGATGGCATATATGAAGATTAAGCTCTGAGTTTATTCCAGAATAATGTATGGATTGAGTAATATCATCTTTACCTTTGAAGAAAGATGTTTCTAAGTAAGATAGGATTAATTTTCTCAGTTTGGCTTGTTTTTGGAGAGAAAAAAAAGCTGTGTAGAATAGAGTTCTTCATCTTACCTTTACATGTGATAATAAGAGAAATTACTGCTCTAGTTTGTGAAAACGCTGTTAAATCCTGAGTTTTTCTTATGTAGAACTTCTTAGAGACTTGGAATAATAACTAGCACAGAGGTTTGGAGTGGGATGGGTTTTTGTGGTAAAGCAAAACAGGAGTTATTCAAGATCTCGAAACATACATAAAAATGTTACTGTGAATTTTAATTCATGATGTTTAAGTGTTGTAAAGTTGCTGTTAGTGGACTGCAGAGTCAAGATTCTCACAAACTAATGGTTTCTGCTTAGAAAATACATACTAAACGACATCCTGTATTTGAAGTGAATGACAAGGGGTGCACCTGATGTGGTCTCAGATCAGTCAGGAATCCTGTAGCTGTTCTCTTGTTAGTTTTTGATAATACTCAGGCATGGTCTGTTCCTCCCTTGAAATGATCCATTTGGATCAAATACTTTTCTGCTTCTTGGGTTGGTCTTAACAGTTTACTACATGAATGAAGCAAAAATCTCCTCAGTCCAGCAGTTGCTTAGTAAGGAGAGGACAAATAAGGACTTAGTTTTGTGACTTTACCTGTTGATTTAATGACAAAACTAAGGATGTGCTTTCAGTATAAATGTAAAACCTATTTAAATGTAAAATCTCTGATCTGCCTTGTTTTTTTGTTTGTAGGAAACGTGACAGCACTCCCTGTACTGCCGAATATAAGATCTGTAAAGCATGAATGACCTTTTTGGGGGGTGGGAGGGAATTTGCAGTGGGATATCCCTGTCAGAAATGGAAAACAAGCACTTGTACTTGCATTGGGTTGATAACTAAGAGTATCTTGTGTTGTGTCTTGTTCTACTGGTTAACTGTAGGAGGAGATGATTAATAGGACAAAAAGTGTGTATATAGTTCCATAGATAGACACCTGTTTTTAACTTGTGGCCCACTCATGTTCTGTGTATGTGAAATGGTCTTTAGGGCAATACCTGTAGCATTCCAGAGTGTCTGTCTGCAGGAGTGCTGGACGTGTCCCTGTCCCAGTGCCACCTGCTGCTGCCTTCAGTGCCACCTCTTTGTTTGCAGGAGACTGTCCAGTGTTGCTCTCTGTTCTTTTATAGTTTTGCTCACTAAATCTTCAAAGTCCTCCTCATTCCTTTTTGCAGTTCAGGAGGTATAAATGTTGTCTTTTGTATTCTGAAATGTGTTGTTATTAATTTCCAGAAGAGATTGATGCCATTGAAGGCTGTGTCTTTTTGAAACTCTCCAAGTTCAGATCTTATATACTCTACCTCTTTGTTTGCAAGAGTTGATTTCTGTATATCTAGTGAATTAAAGTGTGCCTTTAAATCAGAGTTAGAGCTTTTCCTTGACCTTTAAGAAGGAAAGAAGCCATATATATTTCTGAATTTTTGATATAATCCTGGAAAGACTACAATGGATTTGTTGGAATAGAAAACTGGAGGTTTCTGTCGCAAAGACATCCCCTGACGTTGACTTTGTTGGCCTGTTTCAAAAGGTACCAAATTAAAGGAATTGCTGAGAATCAGTGGTACCATCTCCTGTCATGAGCACAGTGTAAGTTCTTAAGTGCCATTGACTTTTATTGAGCCTTGATGTCAGTTTTGGGGATGCTTTGTTACTTTTCAGGATAGAAAGGGTGCTGTGTGGATCCACCCTCATTGCTTTTTTCCTTGAATTCCTGTATCCCACATGCACCATTTCAAATCTCTGCATACAGACAATGATGTTAAATCAAGCTCCATAATGCTGGATTTATTATCATATCCCTGTCTAGAAACAGAAGCCTTTCCTGTCAGGCTCATTCTTCATGTTAAAGGAAAACCAAAGAAGTTTAGTTGTGGGAATGCAGGACTGGATGTTCTGGCAGTACTGGTGGGTGAGGTCTCTCTTTAGCTCCTTAACACAGCGAATGTTTCAGTCCAGACTGACTCCAAGAGCTCCCACCACAGTGTTGAGACTCACTGCTGCCTTTTCCCTTATCAAAACCAAAAGCTTAATTAAGTTTTGGCTTCATGAATCTCACTGTCAACCTACAGGCAGCTTCTAAGAACCCATTTTCCCAGTGAAACCAAATTGCCTGAGGCAGCATTGAAACTATTCTGGCTTGTCTGTGGTAGCTTGGCATTGCTCCACTGTCATCAACTGATTGGTGGAGTAACACAGAACTGTTTAGGGCTTTATAGGACTTTTTTGGGACAATCCCAGCAGTTGTATTGTTAGAATTCATAATAGTCTGTGGTTTTTGAAAAGGGGCTTTGGCTCCGCAGGATGACTTGCTGTTCATGGCCTGGTTGATGTCTTAGTTTGAGAATTGTTTGTAAACACTGTGGTGTGTGGCTGGGGATCGAGTGTGGGGGTCACCAGCTCAGCTTGCTTTGTGTGGCATCTGCAACGTGCTACAACACACTGAAATGCACTTAATGCTGAGCTGAAATAACTGTAAAAATCGGCCTTATTTTTGCACTTCTTTCTGGATGTAAAGACTAGTGATGACTTGTAATATTGCAAATAAAAATGATAAATTATTTAGCAGTAAGTGTTTGTCTTTCATTCGTCATGTACTAAGCAGCTCTTTTCCCCTTATTATTAAGATGATTATTCATGTAACAAACGTTATTAGATTGTAACTGCTGAGATTGAAGTTTTCCATTTGTGCATAGAATTACTCAAGGGTAGTGTAGAGAATGTGATTTAATTTGCTGAACAGCCTTTTGGGGTTTTCTTTTAGAATTGCAGAGAATTCCCCTGAACCTCCCAAACTTTACTGTGTTCATTCTTGAAAAACTTGGTAAAAGCTTGATGGAGAAGAGGCAGATTCTCCTGTGGCTGTTCTGATGGAACACTTGAGTCAGGAGCAAAGCCCACGGAGTGTTTTGGCACTTTTGTCCAGAGTGTGACAGGTCCAATCCTTAGGGAATACAGATCAGGTGGTTTTAAGTGACATTTTAAGTAGAATGTGATTATTAATTGCAGGAGTTTCACACTTGAAATACACTTGATTTTCTTGGCAAAGCAATGTGTGGAGTCAGCTGCCTTACAGAATGAAGCCTTTCAGAGGGTGAAATAGAAAAAAATAACTAATGTGGTATATATTTTTTTTTTCAATTTGTGGTTGTGGTGTGGGCTGCAAATGATGCCAGACTACAGAACTTTACACTGGAAATTTTTGTGATTTCAGTGAGCTTTGGTGGGATAAGCAGCTGCTTAGCACATTTTCTAGTGGTGGGTGTTCCTGCCATGGCAGGAGGTGGAATGAGATGAGCTTTAAGGTCCCTTCCAACTCAAACTGTTCTGTGATTCCATTCTGTGATTCTATGAATTTGACTTGAACACCACAAAATAATTTGTCCTAATTGTCATGAATTCTGCACCATTTTTCTAAAACTTAATCCCACATGAATGATTTAATTTTGGAATCTGGAACTGAAAGAGTCATGAATACATGAACTCTGTGCCAAGGAAAAGGCTGCATGGAATAAAAATGTGTTGTTGCCATCTACTGGTAACGTGGGGTGCTGTTCTGGAAGGGAGAGTCACAAAACAGGTACAAGTTTATGCGGTTTAGTGTCAAAACAATGTGAAGTGTCAGTGGTTGGTGGGTTAATAGTGTAAATTAAACCCTGCCCATGGCAAGGGGTTGGAGTGAGATGATTTTTAAGGTCCCTTCCAAGTCAAACCATTCTGTGAATCTAAATACTCACTTCTCCAGGCAGTGGAAATGGAGCTGGGGACTGAAATGAAGAGACTTGCAGCACTTGGATGTTGTCCAGCAGGGAAACAGGTCATCTGTCTACCTGAGACAGAGCCCAGTAACATAAAGCACATAATTTTATTTAAAAGGAAAAAAAAATCTGCGTAAATAACAGGTTAAGGCAAACAAATAGCACATGGAAGAGAAGTGGTCGGAAGGTTGGGTGGGTGGGCTGTCACACCTGGGCCCTGGCTTGCTTGAGTTGAAGAATCTTAGTTAAATGTTTGAAGAGATGCTTTGCTTTCCCTGGGAGCATCCCTCCTGACTTGAACGGGATGCTGACTGTCCTCCTTTAGTGCAGGATGCTCAGCCTGTGGGTGTAACTTCAGGTCAGAGAACAGCAAACCACTCGTGTTTGGGAGGCCAGGTCGTGCTTTGCATGGTGCTTATTTATGACTTGGGGGGTGGGGGAAGGAAGTTTTCCATTACTGTTGCTTTTCCCCCTACATCATAACCGATTTCAAATGGTGCTAGACAAAAACTGAGACTCTGAACACCAAGAGAAATCGGTCAGCCTGTGTAAGAGACGTTTTCCTGGCTCAGAGAAGGATCCTCTTGTAGATGGCAGCTATGGATTCTTTACAGATGACTATTCAGGGCTCGGCTCAAACGCTTCATCCGCACAGCGACCGTCTGCTCTGTGTGTAATAATGTGTTGGACCACAGGGAGGTCAAGCAAAAAGAGTTCAGCTTTGGTTTAGTGGTTGGGATGCAGGGGTGGAGAAGTGAAACATTACTAGAAGTTACCAGCAACAAACTTCAAAGTAATTCTAGCAAAAGGAGTGGGTTCTGTGTGTGATGCCCATGGCAGGGGGTTGGAACGAGATGATCTTTAAGGTCCCTTCCAACCCAAACCAGTGTCTGTGATTCTGTGGTTGCTGAAGGCACTTTTGTGTTTGTATTATTGAGGGGAGTTTCTGTGTTTGCAGAGCAAGTCTCTGGGAGCCATGGAATGAGAATTCTGTGGTGGCAGAGTCCCCAGCAGAGAGTGGAAATCCATTAGCTCTAAGGTAGTAAATGAAATGTTAGTCCTAGAGATGGTATAATAAATGTCCTCTGCCTGGCAAGATGCAAGAAGTACCATGTTGGTTTTCATGCAATTTCCAGATCACTTTACTCTGGACAACTTGAACTCATATCCATTGTTTATTAAGTAGAAGTACATTAAAAGCAGGCTGTTCTGTTGTGGTCCTAGCTTGGGAGGGTGTACAGGGGTTGTAGAAGTGTCAAGAAATCAGATGGTATTACAAAGTGGATGGCTGGCAAAAAAAATAACCTTTGGAGAAGGGGCTAGTTTAAGGAGTAGAGAGACTATTGGTGAAGTGAGCAGCTGCTTGATCTCTTCCCACGCTGTAATTCTTGCTCCTAGAACACTGATTTCAAATGGTGCTAGATACAAAGTGGGAAAATCTAAGCCACCATGTGAAACCAGCTTCCAGAGGAAGACACATCTCAGGCATGGCTGCAGGCTGAGGGAGAAAATCCTTCATCTCCACCGTACCTAGAGAAAAATTCATTTATTTAATTCTATTAGACAATAAGACAGTTAACTTTGGGTTAATTACTACATGGACACACATTTATTTGGTATCTTGTGGATAGCTGAGGCTGGTGTAGGAGAAATTAAATGTGATGAAGAAACCCCCCAGCCTGGCAGTGACTGTTGTTTCCTTTCCCAGCCAGGTGGAATGCACTGAAGTTCTTACCAGCAATAGTGTTAAAGGCTTTATTTCTTTTTAGTGCAGAGCACAGTGCTGATGAGGTGTGTGCAGGAAGTTTGTGTTCTACAGAAACACTTTTTTCCATGCCATTACAGATGAAACCAGGCTATAAATCTCATTCTGTCCAAGACAGAGTGTTCTGGCTTTGTATCACTTCCTGATCTGGGCATCATCAGAGAGGACAGGACACATCAGATACTTGCTGTGACAAGGAAAGGAAATGTGACTGTCCTGATGGAACTTCCTCTGTCAGCTGTCCCACATGGCCTGTGAATTCTTTAAATAAGCAAGAACTTGGCAGAATTTTGTGAGACAACTTTTAAATTCTGAAGGGGCAATGAAAATAAATTGGATTGAAACTGCTTTGAGTGTGGGTCAGAATGAACAGGGAGAATTCATAAATCTGAGTGTAAATGGTTCAGTGAAAGTTGTCGAGGAAGGAGGAGAGTCTGCAGATGAGTGACTGGTGGTTCCTGGGGCTGGAACAGGACTGAGCAGTGGTGTCCATGTCTCAGTGCAGAGGGAGTGCATGGGCTGTTGTGAAGCCTGTGAGCTCCTACCCATGTGTATAATTCAGGAGCTGCCAAGCCCTGACCACCATGTGTGACCTGTGCTGATGTAAAATGGAATAAAGCATGGCAGAACTGGAGTTGGGTGTTTCACTGACTGATGCCCTGGGGTTTTGACAACACCTTGTGTTAATTTTGGAATGACATCCAAAAATCTGCTCCAGTGCCTCCATCCTAATTCACACTCCCAGACCACAGAGGAAAGGCTCAGAGAAAGGAGATGTCCTTCCAAGAAAGAGGGATGGAGGAAGGGGAAAGAACTGTACTAGATTACTGTGTCTGGATATTTACTGTAGTTTCTAAATCCATTATCTGGGGCAGCAGGGTGAAAGACAAGTGGAAAGCAGGTTCCCTCCCCAGTGTCTGTCGTGCTGGCACAGTTATTTATGAGGCACCCTCTATTATCAGGTGAGATTTACTCCTGAAAAGCTGGACCAAGACTTAGTGCTGATGGAAGGTCAGTTGCAGCACAGATCACAGAATCACAGCAGCATCTTTGAGAAACATGTTCAGAGTGAGGTTTGCTTTGGGTTCTGTCCTGTCTCAGTAGTAAGCATTAAAAAGAAATCTTTATTAGGGTTTTCAAAAATAGTTGGAGGAATTGTCACTTAATTTTGTGCTGCTGAAAACAGGAGCTTCTGTCAAAAGTATGAGACTTACAGGACTGAACATCTACGCCCACCTTTCCCTCTCCAAACGAGACTAACCTTTCCAGAAATAGCATGCAGCAGTTGAAGACCAATAGCTCATTTATTATTTACAGTTTTGATAAAACGAGGTTTCACTTCAGCATAATTAAGATGCTGCTGGCCTTCCTCCAGGCTACCTGAAGTTTCTCCTGTTGCCTTAACAAGCTCCCCAGAAGGTGTCAGCCCATTTTGCCAAGGTGCAGGTACACATTTTGGAAAGGATACATCTGTGTATGCTCTCCTTCCAAAGCTAACAGCATGTTTGGGCAGGCAGCAGGAAGAGGGGAGGAGGAAAAGAGCAGTTCAGGATGCTGTGATAGACAGCACCTGACTGGGAATATGTACATGTGCAGGAAAATAGAATCACAGGATGGTTTGCTTGGAAAGGACCTTGAAGCTCATCCAGTTCCACCCCCTGCCATGGGCAGGGACACCTTCCACCAGCCCAGGTTGCTCCAAGCCCTGTCCAACCTGGCCTTGGACACTTCCAGGGATGGGGCAGCCACAGCTTCTCTGGGCACCTGTGCCAGGGCCTGCCCACCCTCACAGGGAAGAAAATAAACCAGAGATTGTCTCAAGCATTTGCTGGGGGTGTTGTACATATGGGCACACCCACATGTGTGGAGACAAGCAAATACTATGAGTTCTCCTTGGCTTTGTCAAAGTGGTCTGGAGTTTTCAATAAATAATAGTAGGAAAAGTACTGGGTTATTCCTCCTTTTCAGATGTGTTGGTAACAGGGCTGTTCTGAAGCTTCTTTCAGAGGAACATCTAAAAGCCTTTCATGGACTTCACACTGTTTTATACATTCTATAGGAGACAAAGGCAGAAAGGGAATCCCTGCCTTCCCCGTGAAAGGGAACTTCCTCTCTAGCCTAAGACCTTTACTCTGCGAGCCTGGATGTCATAGACCTGACATTTCACAACCTACACCTTTTAAATAAAGGCATTTCTGGGCCTTTACAATATAAGCAAAACCAATCTCTGCATGACCCTGTGTGCATCATGAAATTTTTTTCCTCCATTTTTAAATCACGGGGTGAAACTTGTGGTTCATCAGACTCTGGTCTCCCCTGGAGAAAATATTCCTGTTTTACATGCTGAAAGTCTGAGCTTGATGCATCACCCTCCCAGTGAAGGAGTGAGTCAGCCCAAGGCCAGGTGCAGGACAGAGGGGTGTGACAGTACAAGCGGTGACCTGTAAGGGGAATTGAAATGAGTGAACTTCTAAGGTTTCACAAAAGCTTCCTGAGCCTAAGGGAGTGTGTAACTGCATCTGTTTGTGGTGCAGGTCTGGCACTGTGTGGGGCTGCGTGGGTCAGGTATGGACAAATGTGCCCTGACTTGCAGTCTGAGCCAGTGCTGAGTCTGTAACACTTTGTGTGTCAGCAGCACTGACCTGGGCTCAGGAGAGTGCACTGCTTAGTGAAGTCGCTGCTCATGACTAAAAATGGCTCTGGAGATTCTCTGCTATTATGGACAGCAAAAACATGTGCTTCTCTCACGGGTTTCAAGCATAATGGAGACTTTTTTTTCATGATTAGGACCACAATGAAAGCTCCACGTTACATTCCTGAGTTGAACATAGCCTATTCTTTAGTCCTACTATTTCAGCCTTACAACTGAAGCATAAATAGATTTAAAAGCCAGACAAATCCCCCCAAACCCCAACACAGGCTGAATGCTGGACTGGGACATGCTGCGGGTAAAAGCCTGTGGAGCCTTTTAACTGAGCAATGGGACACTCAGGCCTGCTTGACATTTGAGTCACTAATACCAATTCCTATTAGGGGGAATTTGTCAGAGCACTCACCTGCATTTATCTGTGCTGAATTGTTAGAAAGCTGCCCACCCTTCTGACCCAAATGGTTCAGGATTTTGGGGTGAGGATTCTAATTTGCTTGTTGGCTTTTCCAGATAATTTAGGGCAGGTCAGGTGGTGAGAAATGTCTGTCATGGCTGAATTTTGGCTTGTGATGAGGCCTGAGAGGTGCATCTTAGCCCTGAAGAACCACCACTGTGGGGTTAACTCTTGCTGCTCTGACTGAGTTTTGATAGAGCTCGTTCCCAGCACAGGTTTGGTGCCAACCAGGCTTTTCCAATCGTGAGCCTTGTCTGGCAGTTGGCCTTCTCAGGCAGGAATTAATGGGTTGAATGCAGCAAACCTCATTTTGAGGGCAAGATAATTCAACAGCAGTGTGGACCCAGGCATGCTGGGTGATGTGATGGACCATCCCAGCCTTCACTCTATGGTTCTGCCCTGCTTTGGTCTAAAAAGGAGGCTAAAAAACTGTGCTGGAGGCTTTTAATTTGTAGATTACAGATATTTTGGAGAAACGTGGAAATAGCTTGTAACAGAGCCACATCATTAAATAATGAGGATTTATTCACAAGACTTGTTGTGTTTTTAAATCTCAGCCCTTTGGTTCAGACTGTTAACTATATGTTACATCTCTTTGCTATTGCTTGCCCCCGAGCTGTTCTGAGCTGAAGGGAGCAGTTGTAGCATGGTGACCTTCTAGGTGTGCTTACATATTAGTGCTATAGTTCCTAACCTTGTAATTCCCCTCTGCTCATCTGAAATTGCTTTGACTTGTCTGGAGTCATAGTTTTCCTCCACCTTTGCTTTCCTGAGAGTTCCTAGGGAAACCCACAGCCTGTTTGGAGGGCACAGGAGCTGCTGAACCTCCTATGGAGGATTTCAGATTTCACAAGGAACAGTGAAGTGAAACTGTTCAAACTCACACAGGGGAAGAAAAGCATTGCACTTACATGGCTGAGGTCAGGGAAGAGCAGCGGGAAGGTACAGCAATGAAAACTCATCAAATTTAGCCTTGCACAGCTTGACTGAGCAGCACATTGCAAAACTAACTACACTCAAGGAAATGATCCACCTAAGTAGCTGAAACCAGAAAAGCCATTTTCTATTCCTAACTTCTGTACCTAAGCATCACCTTAGAATATAAAGTATTGATTGCAGGGCTTGAAAGCAGTCACAGAGAGATGATTGCTGTGATTTGTATAGGCAGTTCAGGAACATGGTGTTCCCCCAACGCCACCATTCCAGCTCCTTTAGGTAATGTCAAGGGAAGTCATATTTTTCTTTTGTGTCGTTTGAGAGACAAAAGAATGTCCTGTGCCAGTGAGGAGCATAAGGAAACAAATACTGCCAGATGTTCACTGAAGTATAACCTTCCTTTTAAACCAGATATTTAAAACCAAGCCTTTAGTTTAACACAATCTGCAGCAGGAGGACGTGGCAAAACAGCTAGAGAAAGGCATTGACCAAACCCCTGACTGCCTCCCCTGAGCACATGAGCTGCTGGCTTGTACCTGTGCCCAGGATTTCCATCACTGTCACTGAAATTCCACTGTATATTTGAGAGCCATTATCAGTGTTTAAAAAGCATTTGAGCTGTACATCCAAATCCCAACCCTGTGGCTGCTGCTGGACTTCTGTGCACCAGCTGAAGAGATGTGCTCAACTCAGAAATAGCTCTATTCCTTGGAAAGCTGGAGGGCTGAATCACACTGTGTTGGCTCAGTTTTTAGCAGACAAGCCATCACATATGCCTCCCTGTAGGCGAAGAGTCATCACTGGCATCAGCATTAGCAGCCAGGGCTTTACCTTTGGAACCTAGGGAATAATCATACTGAAGGCTAAGGCTGATTGCAAGCAGGGGCAGGGCTGGAGGCTGCCCAGGGCTGGGGGCTTGGGGAGGTGGGTTGGCAACACTGTGAGCAGCAAGGGTCTGCTCGAGTCCCTGCTTGGCCTGCACTGCTCCCTCTGTTCAAAAGGAGCCAGATAACATGCCCCCAAATTGAACTTTGGGGACTAAATAAGTTATTTTGCTCAGAGGCATTAACCACTGCACTGCTGCCTGTGAAGCTGAGGCAACTCAAGCCAGCCCTAAGCATACCCACGGCTCGTGTTGTCCTGAGACAACTGAAAATACAAGTGACAAATAGTGGGCAAATAGGAACACTGGAGAAAAATGTGGAAACCAGGGAGGGGACAAAACAGCTCCTGAGCTGCGTTATGTGAAACTGAATGCACCTGAGAGACACCACTGGCTTGGCAGACACTGGTGAACTCAGAAAGCCTGCAGAGCCCACCTGATAACGAGCACAGAAATGTAAATATACACAGACACATCTTTCTTTTTTTTTCTGAAACAGAGTGTATCTCCTTAAACACAACCACTCATGATTCCCAGCAGTCCGGAGGAAGTCTTGAGGGAAAATGGGACGAGGGAACTAGTGCAAAGTTTCTGAAGTCTTGAAGGAAAAGGGGATGAGGGAACTGGTGCAAAGTTTTTGTGGTTAGCACAAGAAACAAATTATAGATATGGATTTTAAAATACTTTGGAGACACAGGATTTTTTTGAGCTACAGTTTTGGAATCAGTAGTCCACTACTGCAATAATGTTAATTTTCAAGCCTCCCCTGCAAAGTTCAGGATTCAAGCACTGCCACAGTTACAGGGAAAATGCATTGGGAGTTCCTGAACCAACTGGTTGCTGACCATGAGTCAGGGGAATGACCTTGCAGCAGGCAGCTCGCGGTGCCGCTCTCGGAGCCGTGCCAGTATAAACGGCACTGGCATCTCTGAGTGCTGGTGGAACCATTTTGTGAGATTCCAGCTTGGCCCTTCTACTGCTGCCTTTGCACTGAAACGATCGGGTGGGTGAGAATGGGACAGAGCACTCCCTTCTCATCCTGTAACGTGGGCATCTTCACGACCTGGGCTTGGGACTATCTGTATCTATATACAGATGTATAGAGGATATGGACAACTCCTGTCTCTTGCCTACGTAATTGTCCATTAACATCAGCATTACAGATATTTACCACATTAAATCTTACCCTTCCCCCAGCCACACCCATATTAAACTGTAAGAAAGCACCGTGATTAAGTATTGAAAAACATACACGGTACCATTGAATTTTCTGGATAGGTCTGGAAGTGATTTGTAAGAGGAGTGAGGGTAGAATACTTGGCATTTGGTCATTTTAATTAATCTTCCCAAATAAGAAAAACATTTGCATGTAGACTTTAAGCTTCTCACAGCATCAGGAAAGCTTCTGACACCGAGCCCAACGCTGTATTTGTGTAACATGGAAATGAACAGCAGCAGCACTGCAGGCTCCGAGTCTCCTCTGCGAGCAACAAAATGGCCAGAGGTGCTGTTGTGTTCATCCAAATTCCTTCACCATTTGGGGCTGGGGAATAGGTGGATCCAGTAGCCCTGACCCTTCAGGTATGGTTCGAACTTTAACATCAATATTAAATGAATGTTTCTAACCATATTCAAGCTTGTGCCCTCATCAGCTCGACTCCCTAAAGCACAGACAGGAACCAACAGCAAAATTCGTCTGCGTCACAGATGTAACATGACCATCGGCAAAACAAGTGCAGGAGGAGATCATGGCTGTCTCGTCACTCACAGAGCCCTCCTTCGCTAACAAAGAGTAAGATGGTGATGCTTTTAAATTTATATCATGAGCATTTGCAATCCTTAACTTCCTTCACCAAATTTTGCGGTCCTTGGACTGTCAAAATGCCCAAGAAAATTGCGTGTGTTTTGTCAACGAGAGCCGGCGCGTTAACGAACGCTGCGTCACAGTGCTGCACCAAGGCCGAGACACGGAGCAAACCCCACGTCCCCAAGCAAGGAAACCCAAACACAGGGAAAGGAATCAGCTTACACAATGTCACACACACACAAGTGTCAGAGGGAGGAAGAAATCACAGCTTTCCCAAGTCCTTTTGCAGCAATATGCAGAAAACGATTGTGGAACAGTTAGCCACATACAGCTTACAGTGACAATGCCACCCCTGTGCACAGAATCACTGCTGTCCTACAGAAATATGCCATGTCCCCTCCTTAGCCTTGTTTCTTGCCAGTCCCACAGATTTACCTGCTGACAGTAACCTCAATTCCTGAGTAATGAGATTTACAGCTGAAGTTTAACATTGAAATAACTCCTCTTTTATCTGTGTCTCCTTACCCTTCCCCATGTTTAGTCGCAATTAAACTGTGGCAAAAAGATGGTGGCAAAAGGAATTAAATCAAATACATCCCTACACTGAACACACTCAAAAAGTACAGTAGACGAGCTGCCAGTGGCACCTCCTTTAAAGCACTGAGAAATGTCATGAAGCAGCACTAGCTTTACAAATTACAGGGTCCTCCACCCCACAATGGTGACAAGGAAAACCATAAAGAGTTGTCCATGCAGCCAACACTCAGGAAAACAGACTCAACCCACCCGTCTTCCACACAACTGAACACTGTGGCTTAGTCCAGCTCCCGGCCGTCCCAAATTCCCTCCATGGCTGCCTCGGACTGTTCCTGCATATGTGTGTATTTATGCCTGTCTGTCTCCCTGCAGGGACCACCGTAGTTGCTGCTATTCCTGTTGTTCCCCTGCTCTGCGGATCTGGCGCTGCAGGAGGCAAGGATGCTCCAAGGGAGCCAGCTACAGCCAGCGAAGGCTCAGTGAGTCAGGAGGGGTTGTGACGACTGCAGTAAGAGTCTGAAATTCCCTATGGAATCTGGCAGAAAAGGAGGGGAAGGAGGGAAGGTGGAGATGGGAAAGAGGAGAAAAAGTGGGGAGTGGCACGTACTGCCTGTTTTCTTCTTCCCTCCCCGTTCCTACCACCGCAGTGCCGTTGGAAATGGCGTCCTCCCCTCCGCGGAACTGCGCAAAGGGACGGACTCGGCGAGAAAACCGCAGCGCCTGCGGCCTGCGCAACCAGACCCCCAAAATTCGGTCGGGGCAGGGGTATGGTAGAAATACAGCCCTTCTCTCTCTCCCTCAGACCTCCATGCAGAGGACAGGCTTCAGCTGAAGTGATGGAGACGGCGGACGCGCAGTGTCTGAGCCGGTTCCGAGCCCAGCGGTTGTTGCTAAACAACCAGCCCTGACGCTTGAGATGTCAACGAGTGAGTAATATAGATTAAACGCTTATGCTATCACATCCTTAAACTTGTTTAAACCTCAGGATGATGAAAGGCTATGGAATAATGTTCCCTGCCATATGAGAAAGCAAAGTTACCACTCCACTGCATAATCGGGAGACTTCCTCAGCCAGAAGGACCAAGCTCAAGGCTGGTTGTGTCCTCAGCACTTCCAGGCAGAGTTGCCATCTTCATTGCTGGTTGCTTTAAGAAGAGAGGTGAAAAAATAGTATTGTAAATGGTTAAGAGAGAAAAATGTTCTCCCCTTCATTGCCTCATCCTCTGTCTGGAGCTGCTCTCTGCCCTCAGTCTCCCATTCATCCTTGCCCAGTCATTCCCAGTCCTTCGGTCCTTGATTTCTAACGCTTTTATTTCCTTTGCAAACCTTTACAGACCCATCACTTTGGGCAATCCTCAGCTTTCCCTGATGTTACCGAGCCTGTGGCAAACTCACACTTGTGCAAACAAAAGCTGAGTTTGAGCAAGAGTCCTTTACACTTCTTTTAACTGTTCCCACGACATAATTTCCAGGTGCAATCTGTGCCCCAAGCCGTTACAGTCCTGCTACACTCAACCACCTCATAAGGGAGAAGAAGGCAAGGAGAAAAGCCCTGAACCCCAGTACTTTCCCCTCTGCTGTGGTTTGCAGCTCTGACATGTCATCGTCGCAGCTGGACAGCGGAATGACACCTCCCAGGAGCACCCATGGATGTGACGCTGGCACCCACCACACCGACGAGTTACCGGCTCCTGTCCTGCCTGTGCCTGAGGGACAGCTGGCATCCTAGGATATGAGGTGGGCAGGGAGTGGTGAGGGAAGTGGGCAGCAAGTGGGGAGTGAGCGGGCAGGGAGCAGGCAGCAGGCAGCAGGCAGGAGCAGGAGCAGACAGCGGTGGGCAGTGGGCAGGGGACGGGCAGCTGCCGGTACTTTGAAGCAAGTGAAATCAACGTTGAGATTTGACACCCAGCTCTCAGCCAATCCGGGAGGGCTTTTCACCTGCCATCACCTCCTCCACCAATGGGACGGCGGCTCTGGGCTGAGAGCCCTCCCCGGCCAATGGGGAGCCGGCTCTGGCACTTAGTTAATGATGCAGCAGTACAGGGAAGACTATCACATGTGAGCTGGCCGCCTGCCAGCATGGAGACACGGAGAGAGCAAGGTAAACAACTTTCCAACGCCAAAATGATGACATTTAATCCCTAAATGCTCGCTTCCCGTCTCGACTCATCTTTAACCCCTTTCAGCTGGTGTGGAAGCGTCTGGAAGGCACTGTCTACCTGTCTCCAGTGCTTTTAAAAACTGGACGACATGCCCTGCAATGATCACTGCGTCACCGTTTACCACTTTCCTAACTACGCAGTGACAAACCTCCCAGCTCTGAATCTCAGGGTGCCTGTTAACCCCTCCACCAAACCCTCGCCAACATGCCAGCCCTTAGGGAGACGGGGGAGAATAAAAAGCCCAAACAAACCAGGAAAACAGCAGTCTTTGCAAAGTTGTCATCTCTCCCCCACGACTACTACCCTCCTCTGCAGTACAGCAATGCCGGCAGGAGTGACATTAGTACAACCTGTGCCATCGTTCCATTGAGAAAACAGCTCTGACGCAGAACAGAGCAATCATACCCAGCCAAAATAATAATACAGGCACTCTGGGATCCGAACTTGGGGACGCTGGGGGAGAGGGACACCCTGCACATAATTAAAAGACGTAGTTGCAGCTCCAGCCCCATCCTGATCAAAGGGTACGTACGTGAGAAAAGCGAACTGGACCGAAGAGCTGTGCCCGTGCACCATCTGCGCAGTCCTCAGCCCTCCGCTCGCTGTGGAGCGCCGCAGAATAGAAGGTTCCAGAAATTTCCTTTCTGTTAACCCTTTCGGTGTCTGCCCACTCTCCCTCCCCACGGGATTAAGCGCGCCGGGTCTCCAGCATCGTCAATGGGCGAAGCCTCCGATGCCAACCGAGCCTGAGTACGATGTCTAAATGACAGTGGATGGTGCCAGGAGCCCAGTCCGTGGTGTTGGTGATACTTCTCTTTCTGGAGCCCTCTCTGCCTCTCTTGCTGCCTCTCTCCCCTCTTGCTGCAGCAGGGCTGTTGCTGGTAGACCTATCGACGGAGCTTGCTCTCTCACTCTCTCGCTGAGCTCTGTGACGCAGCTCTAAATTCTCCAGCCTGCTCCCTGTGTTATAAGAGCGGAACTGCAGCTTTCCAGGGAGCCCGTGCCAGCGGTGCCAGGGCCAGGCAGACCGGAGGGAACATTGCTCCTGGACTCTGCACCTTTTTTTGGCAATTATTCTGTTCCTCACCTCTGTTTCTGTGCTTCCTCCACAGCTCTCAGCCCCGCATCTCCTTCTCTGCTTCTGAGTCATACTTACCAGGTTAACTCTTTTAGGATTGGTAGTCAGCAATACAAATCTCGAGCGAGAGCAGCTGAAACCACAGCCAACTTTGTGGTGGTTTCTACTTTAAAAAAAACCAAAGCAAATCTTCTTGGCTCTAAAAAACAAAAACACACACACACACACACACACACACGCACACACATGTTCCAGTGGAGAGTTAGTGCTTTTTGATTAACTGTTTCTGTGACAGGAACCATTACTTGACTTCCTAAAATAAAATATTTTAGGCCTACGTCCTGCAAATCCTCAGCAGGCAGATACCCTGAAGTACAAGGCAGCTTGAAAGGAGCTGCTGCTGTGAACAAACACAGGTTTTCTGGGCATGAGGCTACTGCTGGCCCCACAAGACCCTGCTCTGCTAGCCACAAGACATTGATCTGAACGTGGTTCAGCTGCTGGGCAGATGCATGGTGTGAGATAAGGTACTGAAAGTGCCATAAAGCTATAGGATCTTCTTAATCTGAGCAGTATTAATAAGTGTTATCACACACAGAGATTCAAAATGCTCAGCGTAGGCAGGGGAACTAATAACTGCGTTCCTGGAGTCACCAGAATCCAATAATCCCTGACAAAGACAGTCCACAAGCAGCTCTGTATTTCAGCACAGCAGGCGTCACCAGGCAAGAAACATCTTGCAGCTGAACACTCTCTCCTTGCCTCTGCCCCCCAAATCCCTCACATTAACTCTGGTGCCTCCGGTCAAGCTCAGCACCAGGCAGGGAAAGCAGAGCTCTGCTAGTTTGTAGCCTCGAAACTGGAAAGTGTGGAGGAGGATCTGTGGTAGGTACAGCTTCTGGGAATCAGAGGAGCTAATGGAGAGGCAGCACCGTGTGAGGGAGTTCATGTGTCAGTCTGTGTACACAAAAGAGTGAGGCAGCAAGTCCATTGGAAAACACAGAACCCAGAGAGAGATCCCTGTTCCACACCTACATCTGCCATTTTAATTCCGACTTCAGAGCCGGCTGTGAGCGTTGGGTTTTTCACTACAACCAAAGCTGAAATAACCACTATTTTTTCTCTTCGCAGCGTCTGAAGAGCCTGAGCTATTTTGGGATTTGTCTGTACTACACTGAAAATGACACCTGTTACGCACAGACACAAATGAGAAGAATTACAAGCTCCTGGTTTCTCAGTTATGATTCTGCAGAAAATGGAATAAGATCCTGTGAGCCAGGGCCCTGGGGGAGCAGCACAGGCTCTGCCGTGGGGTGAAGGGGATGACCCTGGTGAACTGAACAGTCAGACACCAGTGCAAAAAATATAAAAAGTCTGTTGGAGCTGATGCAAGGGGAAATCAAGCCTCCATGTGACCAGAAGAAGTAGTGCATGATCAACTGAATGCCACAATACATGGTTTCTTATGCAATCAAGCCCATGGGAGTTCAAGCCTTGCACATACACTTTGAGGCCAAAGCTGCAAGGATTAACTCCTTCAGTTAACGACGGTAACGCCATGAGAGCACACGGCTACTGAAATGAGTCACCCTCTCTGAAGTAGGCCACTCTTTGCTGCCATGGGAAGCTGCCTGTGCTGGTTTCAGTTACCTCTGAGTTATCTCAGAAGCTCCAACACGCAGAGTCAGGGTGGCTTTTCCACATTCCCTGTTTTCCCCACTGGTTTGCACCACTCCAGCTCTGTGCAGACAGACAGGGGCCACCTTGCTGGACCCAGGAGACTCACAGAGCTCTGAACATGACTGAGCAAGATGAAACACTTGGAGCTGCAGAAATGGGACAGCTGACTGGTGCTTTTAGCTCATAACAGTTTTATCAGTCGTGTGGTATATTAAGAAGGTAAAATGAAGCTTTGATTTAATTCAAATTGTCTCTTTTTGGTTGCTTTCAGGTGGTATTTATCTTATCATTTGCTTTCATTTGCAAATCACCAGCCCTGGAATGTTTCTAACTTTACCTGACTGTAAGTACTTTCTGGAGGAACTCTGGCTCCCAAGAAGCCTCAAAGCCACGCTGCACTGGGAAACACTCAAGTGTGTAACTAAGAAAACTTGGCACAATGATAAACTTCGGCACTTGGAACTGAGTAATAAGGCCTGAAAAAATAATGTTCTGACATCATTGGTCAGAATTTGGCATTTTCTGTAAAGAAACAGATGTCATGATTCCATAGTAGAAATCTAGGCTCATCACTCCCAAGTCTGCTGTCTTTAACAGTTTCCCTCAGCACCATGAAAGGATCAGGGAGCAATTCCTCAGTGAGCAGAGAAATTGTGGGCTTGCACTGCTGCTGTGCCAAACTATACCTAAAGGTTCATCCTCAGTTCGTTGTCTCCTGTGCAATTTTCTGCTGTCACGCTACAGTGACCTTAACAGCAATAACATATGGAGTCTGACATTCCAAAAATCTCACCCTTGTGCACATCATTATTGCTATTGTGGGTCATAAAATAACCTCGGCCATCCACTGAGGAAGGCCCTTGGTCTTTTTAATGATGGAGGAAACCCTCGTGGTCCTGCCCGCACTTCCAACTTCCTGCTGGTGAAGCCTTGGCTCGGGTTTCGGTTTAAATGCCATCGGCCACACCTTCCTCCACTGCAGGAAACACATTGTTAAAATCAGGGCATGTTCCTGTTTAACTAAAAGGCTGAGATAAATAATCCACAGGCCTCGATTATGCCAAACAAATTCCTGCCCAAGACGTAGCAAGTCTGGGCAGCTGTAAATCTGTAACCCCTCGACCTCAGCATCCACGTAAGTGATGTCTTGGCACATCACCGGGGGAGCTGCTGGGGAGAAACGGAAGCAGCAAAGGATCGGGCAAAGGTGGACAGGGGAGTGGAAAAGTTCCTTTGCTTTACCAACCCAGAGTCCTAAAAGTTGCTTTAAAATGTAGAATAGTCCATTTTTCAAGGGTTGCTGTGGGGTAGCTCTCTTTAAAGACCTTAAATTTGTCAGCCTTACAAAACACTCATAACCTCAGTGAAATGACCATTTCCAACAAAAATCTGTTTTGGCACAGAATTCCCAGCCAGCTCCATTCAAGGAAAACCAGCAGAAACAAAACCACAATAACCTATCTACCAGGACTGTTTCCCTTAGCCCTCACTAATCAGAGAGGGGGTTAATTTTTAGATTTTTCTTTTGACTTAAAATAATCATCCTTAAAACCCTTAATTAACTCTTTGCTATAGCAAAACAGTTATCTGCATTGACCATGGATAAAGTAATTTTAGTTTTTACTTAGGGTAACTGGCAAGTTTTTAATATTTTCTTAATAAAATCAATATAATTGTGCATGTGGAAAGGCTGAGTGAAATAAAGGTTAAATAATTTGACCCACATTGTATACGGAATCAAGGCCAAAGCTGATAGGGAAATTCAGGCATTCCTTGCTCCCAGGTTTTATTCAAGCTGTGCCTCTTGATTATAGTCCTTATTGTCCAGAAGGCCCCCAGTCAATTAGTGACACGTAACCATCATCTGAGACAGAAGCTGCTGGCACAGCCTGCCTTTGGGAGGAAATGGATAGGGAATTACTTCGAGGAGACACTTTCTTTCAGTTTTGAAAGCAAAGCAGAAATAAGACTTTTAGGCCTTCCTTCTATGTTCACACGTATGTGGACAAAGCAGACAATTCAGGGTCTTTTAATGCCATCCTGACAGTCACTGGGATGTGCAGATTTTCGGGAAACTGGAGGCTTGGAATTCCAAAATAGGATTATTTGCTAACAGGGCAACCAGAATCCATGAACGGATATTTTACAGTGTTTTTCCCACTGTGACAACAGGAGAAAAGTTAGAGAGTCACAACAAACACTTAGGCTTAGTTTTTTTCCAAAAGGTTTATTGTTTTCCAGACAAATTCAGTTACTCAGTTCCAGAGATAGGGTCAGTGAGTCCTTTACCAGCCCAGTGCATACACATAAAATCACATGGCAGGGACACTTTCCACTATCCCAGGTTGCTCCAAGCCCCTTCCAACCTGGCCTTCGACACTTCCAGGAATGGAGCAGCCACAGTTTCTCTGGGCAACCTGTTCCACTTGGAACACAGTTGCTGTCTCTGGGGTCCCAACCAACAGGAGGAAATGCTGCAGGCAGATGAATAGCAATAAACCCCTTCTCAAACAGTTTTAAAGCTGATTCCGTGCGTCTGCTTGGGTGTGCACAGCTGACATTGCACAGGGAGCGGGGTGAGGGGTTCACAGTCCTCTCTGGGGGGTGGTTCAAGGGAACTGGATGGAACAGCTGGTGCTGAGCTCAAAGGCCTGCAAAGCCAGAGATGTGGGTTCGCTCCCAAGAGCGGTTGGGGATGTGCTGGCATGGATGTGTTGGCACTGGGGAGTCGAATTTGCATGAAGTGTTTGCATTCTCAGTGCAAACCCAGCCCACGCAATAAAGCAGGCACTGAAATGGGAGCCTGCAGGTGAAAACCTGGCCCTCCCTTTGAAAACGTGGAATCCTGGAATTTACCCTGTGAAGTCTAAGAAACTTCAGCTGGAAAAGCTGGGATCCTTTTCAAAGAGATGGCACCACATTAACGTACGAGCTCTTCAAAGCAGAGCTTATGTCCTGTGTCGAAGCCAGGTGCAACTTAACTGGGATCCTCATTCCACAGCTCTGCTTTGGTCGCTGTCCTCAGCATTCCCGGTGGGAACAGGGACACCTCCTGGACCCCAGGATACTCCCGGACCCCCGGCCGCTCTTCCCAGCGTCGGGAGAGGCCGTGCGGTCAGCTCAGGCTCCCCGAGCTGCAGGTTTTACTCAGTTCCAAATCTAAGGAGCCAGCAGCGCTGAGACAAAAGGAATTATTTCAGCTATTAGCTGCTAAGAATAGAGCCGGCGGGGGTGCTGAGGTGCCTGACAGCGCAGCCGGAGGAGCAGGGATTGCAGTGGGAGCACGGAAATAGCCACTCTCCACGCTCAGCACTTGGAAGCTTCATGAGTCACTCCAACTCCCGGGCACGGGGACAGGTGGGGTGCGCAGGAAAGAACACCCAGCCCGTGTGTGGGGCAGGACGTGCCCCTGGGCTGATGGCTGCGGGTTTGGAGCAGCCTATTTATCCCTAAGGAGAGCATCTTCCCAACCCCGCGGCCATGGACCACCCATCAGAGAGCTGGTGCAAGGAAAACTCCAACCACTGCCCCTATTCTGCTTTAAGGTCCCACTCCCTTGCCCGGGGGACACGGGGATGTGTCTCCCCAGGGCCACTCCTGGCACTCTGGCACGGGGCAGGAATATTTGCAAAAGCCAAACATTCCCGAGGGGGCAGCGGTGCCAGAGTCTATTGATGTCGATCCAACTGTGTTTCAGGGTGTTTCCCTACCTGCTGATCTTGAAGTTCCCTTTGCAAATACATCGTAAAAGGTTAAAGGTACTCACAGCAGATATTTAAATACGGGGTCAGTGAATGACGAGGTGCTCTGAGATGTCTTTAACATCTTGTCCTGATGCTATTTAGCACAAATCCTATTGGTATCACTGCGTGGTTTTAGCCAATATAGCTTGGAAGAGGCAATTTTCCTTCTGTGCTGTTTGTACAGCCCAGGGTACAACACATTCCTGATCTATGACGAGGTTTCCAAACTCCATAGTAAAATGAATAATAATGATAGTAAATGTTGTATAACTTTTTTTTAGTACAGCAACCTTTGTATTACTTCAGTGCTGGATTTTCCAGTTATTACACGTGGGGAAAAAAAGTTTTTTTTTTTAAACCACCATACTCGCCCAAAGCAAAACAAAAAATCCCACCAAATTCAAGGATTAAAGGAAAATTTTTGTATCAGTCCTGGGTGCCACTGCAGAAAGAGTCGAGCTGGACAGAATTAAACATCTCAGCTGGAGCGTGGACAGGGCAGCAGACAGCCAGCTAAAAATAGACTAATCCTAATTACAGCCACACTTCTGCTTTTTCCAGGTTTCCCGTTTCACGTGGGGGCACGGAGGCTGTGAATGGAGAGGGGGATCGGTGCCTGCCGTGCCAGCAGCGGGGTCGGGGGGCACACACTGCCCATCATTGCATAACCCGGGAGGGAACACGGAGTCCTGCGAGGGAACGACGGCAGCGCCCTGGCCTTTGGCTCCAGCTGATCAGCACAGGCTTAACTCAGCACCCAGCCTGCAAATCTGCTCTCCCCACTTCACTAAACCTCTGGAAAACTGGCTTTCAGGTACCGTGTGCTTCGCTGTTTTAAAGCTCTACCCTCCCCACCCTCCTGGCTCCCCAGCACGTCCTGTGCCAGGGCTGCTGGCGTGGTTAAACCCCCCAGAGCGCTGCTGTGCCATAAATCCCTGCTGGTTTTATTTCCTCCTGGACAGCATTCCCACTCCGAGCTCACTGCTCCTCATAGGCAGAATTACAAAATGCTTAGTCTGAAGTAAACATATTTAAACCTCTGTTTTGCAAGCTCTGGTAGTTTATTTCTCCCATCAAGTCGATGAAACTATGGCAAACAACTATTTTCCCAGCCTAAAGGAAGTATGTTAATTACCAATTTAAATATTCAGCCAGAAAATTTATCGCTTCAGCTATAACAACTTGGTTTTGTTTAATCAGAAGCCAGGAATGAATGCTTTGGCTTTTCTTTTTGTTTCTGTGGCAGTAACGAAACACTCCTTCAGTATCTTGGATTTACCTGAGGAACAACTCCCACAAGCACAGGGGCAGCAGCATGACTTTCATTTAAAGGGTCCAACTGAGCCTGTTGGGATGTTTTATTTAAAAATAAAAGTCCTGATGAGCACCAGGACACAGCCATGAGAGAGGCAGGATCTGTCTGTCGACAGTGTCGTATCCAGGGCTGGCACCTGGCAGGTTGCTCTTTGTGGGGGTAAGGGTTTGGATGTGCTGGGAGGCAACAGTGTTTGTGCTTGCAGCTCATCAGAAAAGATTTCTTAGGCTTCTTTTGCCCTTTGCACTGAAATGCAGATCCAGGATTTGAATTTTTTATTTTTAATTAAATTGGAAAGATGCCCTGCAGAGCAGTTGGTACCTGTGGGCTGCTGGGGGCTCACCTGAGCTGACAGAAATCCACCTGCTCATCCCTATTTGATCTCCCCACAACACAGTCCTGCAGAGCCAATCTCCTGTATCCCAGCTCATCCTGTAGCAGTTTTTGGCTGTCCCACAGTCCTGGTTGTCACTCCTGCTGTCACCTCCCAGCTCCCTGCAGTGCCACCCTGGCTACACGAAAACTTCCCATTAAAAATTTCACCAACCTTAATATAACAAAGCAATATTTTCCAATTGGAAAATGAATAAGCAGGGAAAAAAATTGTTTAGACATTGCTAAGCAGCTTGTTTAGAGCATTGCTGTGCTGTGTCCAAGAGCATCCCTCCTCCTTGCGCCCACTCTTGTACCTACACAGGGTGATGCTGTGTGTGCACAGAGCCTTGGACCTGACTTGGAAACCCTACGGGTACAAGGCCACATCCCACTGAATGTGTGTGTCTGCCAGCCCCTGCCTGGAGTGAGTGCTTTTATAAGCACAGCAGAGATTGGGAAATGTGCTGTGATTCATCTGAATCCCTGCAGTCCCCACTCCCACCCCAGCTCAGCACCCACGAGCGCCCGGGAGCTGCCAGACGCAGCACCACGCCTGCCTCCTGCTCCTCACCCAGCACTGCCTGCCAAAGGAACGCCCAGAACTTCAAACTCAATGCCACAAATTATTTATTCTTATCTGGAAAAATTCCTGAAGTGCTTTTTATTACTGAAAATTATCATATTCAGGATTATCATATTCATCAGCTGGGCTGAATCCGCCGGCGCCGGCGCTGACCGGGGCGTTTTGCTGTTCCTGCTGGGATTGGTGCTGGCAGCTCTGGCTGAGGTTTCTCTCTCCCTCTTGTCTCAGCCTGGAAACTGGGATTGTAAATTATTTTGGCCGGGGATAAACTGGCCTAAATAATTTGCTTGTACAGCGCTGAGCCACAGTGGCCTCTGGGTCTCAGCTGAGCCTTCTAGAGCCTTCTAAAAATAAGTAATTCTAAGCTGTTGTCTTTTAAAAATACTTGTAAAAAAGAGGGAGCAGGAAGAGAATCCTTTCCCAGCTGTTTTGTCCTCAAACTGCCAAAATTTATTTTTTTAAACTGTTTTCTTGATTGATTCTCTCCACAGCCTTTCATAAAACAGAGGTCCACAAATGTAAAAGTTAGGGCAGGTATTCAGGACATAGCAATCATCATTTGAAAAGCACTAATAAGTTCTAAAATCCAAGCTACCATGAACAAAATAAAAATCTCAAACCAGTATTTTTATACATGAGTTGATTACCCAGCCTGGAATTACTTTGCAAACAAATCTCAATTAAAGAGTGAAAATTTCTATTTTTTTTCCTAAGAAAAAATAGATACGTCATTTTTCAAGATATTTTGGATTTTTTCTGACTTGGCCAATCCTAATTAGTTACATTAGTACCACTACAGATATTTTTTCCTTTTCCAGAATGAGAGACTTTTTGTTTTGAGTGATTCCTTTGTATATTTGGTAAAGCAGAAAACAAAACATTAAACATTACAAAACAAAACAGATGAAAATACTTTCAGCTTTGCTCATGTTCCTGCCAACTATTTTCCTCTTAAAAAAACCCCACGTAAACCAGCTCCTTCTCAGCCTGTTTTACTGCTTTAAAGGGGAAAGGAGAACTGAGGCTTCACGTTTGTCCTGCAGGAAGGACCAGAACCTAAGGAATGGCTAGGCCTGTATTTAAGCCTCTAAGCCAGCCTCTAAAATTATTCCTCCCTCCAGAAACCCCAAGAAAATAACAATAAATTAGCACAGAATGGTTTGGGTTGGAAGGGAACTTAAAGCTCACCTTGTTCTACCCCCATGGGCAGGGACACCTCCCACTATCCCAAGCCCTGTCCCACCTGGCTTTGGATACTTCCAGGGATGGGGGTACATTGTGATGAGGGTACAGAATATTACAATATCACATGCTGTGATGAAGGAACAAACTTCTAAGACTACTTTGAATATCTGTTTTGCACAGCACAGCAAGGCTCATCTGTGTTATTAAGAGATAAATAGTGAGAACACAATTTATTTGTGGCTGCCCTGGACACCAGGCTCTGCTCTTTAGATCCATTCCCACGCTGTCACACTTCATTCCTTAGGGCTGGCCCATCAAGATGTGGGATGCAATGCTTCCAAGAGTGACCTTTCCAGCAGGCCCTGCACCTCCTGTTCATGGTAACTGTGTGGTTTGTCTTTTAGGGAGCCAGGAACAGCATCTCTGGCTGGTCCATCAGAGCCTATGCTGGCACCAGCACTCTGGTCCCATTAAGGCACCTCCAAGATGGAACAACAGTCTAGAGGTGAAGTGTTTCCCTGACTGAGAATTATTCTTAAATATTCTGAGCATGAAAGCTCAGGAAAATCAGAGCTTACACCAGGTCTTAAAATTTGGGGTGCACCCAAAAGCGGTAACAGGTCCCAGGGCTGGGCTGGGCTCCTTCTGGCAGAGCCTTGCAGGAGGCTGCTCTGCCCCAACCCAATACCATCCCTGAGCCTACTGCACACAAAAATTCCTGCTTGGGAAGTTCTGGGAAGTTTGACCTGCACAGCTGGGGCTGGGCAGGGACTCAGGGGTTTCTGGTGGGTGCCACCCTGGCTCACACTGCCCCATGTGTGCCAGAAAGACACGGGATGTTTTGGTTCGTGCACCACTGGCCTGAGTTAACCCAGAGCCCTGTTTTCCACGTGTAACCATGGCAACCTGAGTTAGCTCACAGAGGTGCCTGTCACCCCGTGGTAGTAACACCCTGCTCCTCACAGTCCCACCACTGGGATTATCCATGTGCACATCCCAACACACGAGGTGGTGTTTGCAGCATTCCCGTTTCCAATGCAACTGTGGCAGAGGCCGCGTGGGAGGTGAGGAGGAGGCAAAGGAAGAGCAGGAATGCTGGAGCAGTCCAAGGTTCTCTGCAGCACAGTCAGCTCCTTGGCAACAGGAGGATGGAGTGCCAGGGTGGATGGACACAACAGCAGCTCCAGGGGAGAGAAGCAGCACTGGGAATATGGATTGTCTGATTTTGCCATGGAGCATGTGAAAAGAGCACATCTGTAGGATGTTTGGCTTTCAAAGAGGTACTTCTCTAGCAGGGTAAAAGATCCAGGATATTCATTTAGAATTCAGGAGTCTGTGAAATGGGAAATGTGAAGGAAAGTGCCTCCTGGCCTGCAGGGTACCCTGTTTCACCCATCCATAGGGTGAGGAGAGGTGCTCCAGGGGAATGTAGGGGAGCAGACAGGATATGACAGGTGAAAATAAAGCCATCAGATGTGCATGTCAGTGAGCCAAGAGTGACTGAGACCTACATCCCAGGCTTCCCTCTGACACATGTGCTCTTTCATCAGGGCTATACCCTGGGAGCTCTGGCATCCCAGGGGTTTGCTTTCCAGCCTCTCTTGTTAGCATTCCCTCAGTGAGATGTAACAGATGATTTCCTTAAGGTTGCTCTGGAGACCTGCAGCTCCTTTGTGGAAATGGAGCATTCTTTCACCTTTCTGCTGCAGCTGAAGTGTGATGAGGCTACTGCAGGAGGGTCCAAGCACTGGGTTCTGCATGGCCTTGATGCCAAACCCACCACCTACAGGAATAAAATCTGGGTTATCTAAAGCCACTCCTGCCTTGGAAGGGTGATGTTAAAATGAGGTTGTCCAAGATGAGAGCTGCCTTAGGAGGACCATTCACCAAACTGAGTGCAGGTGAAAACTGAAATGCTGGTGCCCAAATGTAGCTAAAGACACAGACCAGGATGTTGGGAGTTTCTGGAAAATTGAGTACGTAGTGAGCTGGTAACGTTTGGAGATGATACAAAATCATTGAGGCACATCCATGGCAAAACAGTGAGGAGTAAAAGAAGGATCTCATGATGTGCAGTGGCTGGGGAAAAATTACCTGATTAAATTCAGCATTTGCAGATTCAAATGATAGGTCAAAAAAACAAATAAACCCAAACCACAAAGCCCAACTGAACATAGTGAGTGATGGACATGGTGTTACTCAGCAGCACATGGAGAGCTGGCTGCAGGATGTGGGAAGGGCCGTAGCTTCCTGCCATGCTGTGTGCTCCTCCCTGGGTGCTCCCTGTGGGTGAAAGGCAGGCTCCTGGCATGATGGATTGGTACAGTCCCAGCAGGGCAGGGCTAATTCTTATATTTGCATCATTCCTTTTACGTGACAAACTGTACTGAGCAGGCAGCGTGACGGCCCACGGTCACAGAGCACTGGGAACCTGGGGCAGGCAGGTAAACACACCAGGGAGGAGTTCACATCGGCTCCAAACACAGTTCCTACTCATGGCACAGCCCAGTATAGCCAGTGCTGAGAACTGCACCATTAAAACATATGTAAAGAGTGCAAAGTCTACATTATTCCCTCTCTCAGGGGTTTATGGAAACAGCCAGCTGGCTGGGAATGCTGTGGAAGGGCCACCGCCCTGGGGACCCAGGTAAGAAAATATTAAGACATAAGAGAAATGCTACATTATAGTCTAAAGGCAAATATTTCTCTCCTAGAACACTAATGTAATTCCTACAGCACAAAGAACAAAAGGTTCCTTCTTTAAGTCCCTGGAAGTGTCCAAGGGCAGGTTGGATGGGGCCCTGAGCAACCTGGTCTAGTGGAAGGTGTCCCTGCCATGGCAGGCGGTTGGAATGAGATGAACTTTAAGGTCCTTTCCACCCCAAGACTTTCTATGATTCTGAATCCATCTCACAGACCACAAGATGTGGAAATCAATCACACTCTGGTACCTGGCATTGGAAGGGGCTGCTCAGAGTTACTGTATCTGCAGACTTCCAAGCTGGAGATGTGGTGGTTCCATGACTGGAGACAGTGACAGGGAGGGAAACCACTAAAGCCAATACACAGATGCCTTAGAGCTTCAGAAAGGAAGACAGAAGTTGTGGTATCAAGACCACTTTGGGAAGGACCTACTGCCTTTTAATAACCTTAAATAAAACCACCTGACTTCCCATCTCCATGGTAACTCTTTCCTGCAAAGCACTTTTAATGCAATTTCTTTCGTGTTCCTCTGGACTTCTCTGATGGTTTTAGAACAGAACAGTCAAGGCTGAGGGGCTGGTCTGTAGATGAGAAACCACCTTTGCCTTTGACAGCAAGGGACAAGTAGAGCTTCTATTCCCTGCAAGGAGATATTCTGTTACCTGTGTGGAATGGTTACTGACTGCAGAGAACAGCCAAAGAGCAAGAGAGGATCAACACCCCTCCCTGCAGGAGCTGGTGAAGTATAGGTTGCAATACAACTTAGAATACTTGTAATAAAACTTACAGTACTTATAATTTGTGGGTCATTTTTGGTAGAGGTCCCAGCTCAGGATGGATCCCTGTGTCTGCCTTTGAAACGGCCTTGGCTTGTAGTGGTACTGTTGTAGATAACTACCCAGGCTGGACTTTGCCTGTCTGGGCATCACCACAACAGCCTTCTGTGTTCCTTGTCCTCCCTGTTCATAGTGGAGGAGAGCCTGAGTGGGAGCTCAGAAGGGCCAGCCAGGCAATGCCCTGCTCCAGCCTGGCAGAGCTGTACTGAGAAAAGGAGTTACCCAGAGAATAATCATTCACTCAAATGGATCATGAACCCAGCACAGGGCACGTTGTTAGTGACCAATCAGGTAAAGGAGCATTTTGTCAAAGGAGCAGTGCATGAGAACATGTCTGAGCAAAAGAAATGTAAGCCTGTTAAATATTAAAGTTCCAAAATTAAACCCTTGTTTATGTAACTATTGGGTCATTGCTGCTGCTGCTGAGCACGGGCTTGGCAGTGTTGTACCAAAAAAGGTGCAGTGGGCACTGATATCCTGCACCCCCTCTCAGTGCCATGGAGGCTTCCTGGTCTCTCCCAAGCTTTGTCCCAGTTGTGTTCCACTGGATCCACCTGCTCAACCCAGCTGGGCTCTGTGCAGGTCGGGAGTGGAGATGCTCGTGGGCAGCTGGTGCCATTCACCTCCACAGGGACCTGGTACCTGAAATCATGGAACTGCTTTGGGACTGAACCCTGACACTCAGCCCCTCATCCTGCTGCTTGTTAACACCTCACAGGGGTGGCTGGGGTGGGAAAGCAGGAGGGTTGTCACTGGCTCGGAGTTCAGTGTATTAAGTGAAGTCCCTCCTTGGTGCCTTTCCCAAATCTGCCCTTCCCACTGTCCTGTTACACCGAACAGTCTGCAGGCCACGAGTTGAACTTCGTGGCTTTAAACTGTGGTGAAAACTATTTGGGGCTGTCCTGTGCAGGGCCAGGAGCTGGACTTAATCCAACTCAGGATATTCTGTGATCCTGTGATTTTTTCTCTTTGGAGTAAGGCATGAAACTAGTAATGAAGACAAGTCTGCAATCACTACAGAAAACAGTCCAATGTCCTTGCTAAACTACATGTAAGAAAATTTAAATGCAAAATACAGAAAAGAACTTTATGAAGCTTCCCTCCTGCAGAGTATCTTTAAAAAGCCTTTTACCACATTGCTAAACACACCTTTATTTATTATTTTTAAGAGAAGGGCATAAAAGAACTTAATCCAAACTAAATATTTAACCAAACAGCAATTAACTAACAATGATGAATGGTAAACAGTCCTAGTCCCACGCTAAACGGGGACTTTAAAGCCAGTTTATCTAAGCTAAAGCTGCTCAAGGGGAAAGGCAAGTTTATTGAGTAAACTTTGTCTCAGCCACCTCGCTATTAAAACAGTCCACAAACAGAAACTGCATCATATATTCTGAGAGAAAAAAAGGAGCAAGCACGTAACAACCCATGCAGAGAAGTTATAATGCTACATGGAGCAATTATCCCTAAATAGAAAAGCAGAGAAAATACGAAGCTGTAAATCAGCTACTTCCAATCCCCGTGGCCTTGTGTTAAAACAGAAAGTGAGAGACCCCTTAAATTCCACTCGATGTTCCCACTTGGCTTAGGACTGTCGTTCCAGCTTATCCACTAGGAAGGAGGAGTGAGCCTAGGCAGAGTTGCCTCAGATTGTACCCATATGGATCCTTTTATTTAAATGTAACAGATGATGATGATTATTGCTATTATTATTGTCATCACAATTATAATTATTATCATAGCTTATGTTGCTATTTATTAATATTGCTATTTATTAATATTGCTATTGATATTATTATAATAAACACTATCAATATCAACATTATTATCATTTTAAATAATCCTCGTGAGTCTGGAGACTCAGAGCAGCCCAGGGAGGGGGGGCCGTGCCCAATCCCTCAGCCCGTCCCTCCCCCGGCAGCGGCCGCTGCTGGACTCGCCTCTCCCCGTGGCCTCGGGCCCGAACCAGCACCCGGCCCCGGCTGCGGCAGGGGGGTCCGGGCGGGGGGGGCAGCGCCTCGAGGAGAGGGAGAGGCGGGGAGAGCGGGGGGACGCGCATGGGGCGGCGCGGGGGATGCTCGGGGGATGCGCAAGGCGGGGGGCCCGGGNTGTGCACTGGGGTGTCCGTGAGGTGGTGCCGGTGATGTGCATGGGATGCAGCCGGGATGTGGGTGGGGTGCAGCCGGGATGTGCGCGGGATAGAGGCGGGATGCAGGCGGGATGTGCCCGGCCCCGGCGGCCCCGCTCCCCGCGCTTTGCCCCGCTCCCCCCGCTCCCTGCCCGCGGTACTCGCCTGGCGCAGCATCCCCGCGGCTCCCGGCCCGCTCCCGGGGGGCCGCAGCGGCTGCCGGGGCCGCATTTAGCTGGGGCGGAGCGGGGGAGGCGGAGGGGCCCCCCCGTTCCCTGCGGAGGAGGCGGCAGCGGGGCCAAGGTCACCCCGCACCGACTACAACTCCCAGGAGGCAGCGAGGCCCCGAGGGGGGGTCGGGGACAGGGAATGAAGGCGAGGGGTTCGCTCCAAAGCCCGTCCTCCCCCAAGCTGCCTTGTCTCGGAATTTTCCTCTTCTTCCCCATCGCACCTGGGATGTCCCGTCCCGTGGGATGACAGCGAAATCTTTGAAAATCCGGCACAGATAGACATAAATCTATTTTGGGATCTTCGTCAGTAAAAGGAAAAAAAAAGAAAAAAGCAGCAGGAGGAGAAATTAATGTCTAAAGGTTGGGGTTTAAAATGCTGCCTGTTCCTTCCAGGTCTGCAGCCACTGCGTGTGTCACTGCACATCTCCAGGACCACCTTCCAGGACCTCCACAGTCATTAGTGGGTATTATTCTCACTCCCTCTTAGGAAGTGGTGGGATAATCATTCCCCATTTAACGGCTGGGAAACTTGGCACAGCACAGATTAAGTGATTTGCTGACAGGCACATAAGAAAATTGCTCTAGTCAAGCGTTCTCCCAATTATGCCATCCTTGGAACTGCATAATTTCCCTGCGTGATTCCAAACACGGCTCACGCTGCCTGGGCAGGACTTCATTCTGCAAAGCGTGTGCCTAAAATCAGCCAGCACCACAGTAGGATGGGTCACAGCAGGATGGGTCACACCAGTCTGTGTCGTCGGCACGGGGGGCCGCGGGGCACAAACCCACAACTCTGGTCCCCCAGGCACCCACTACAAAGGTGGGCAGGAGCCCAGGACGTGCTGCGGGGACACAAGAGGTCTGGGCAGGTGGAAGGATGCTCAGATGCCCGGGGGTGCTGCACAGACTCTCTCCAGCGTTCCCCAAATCCTGCTTCGCCTTCCCAACCTGCGCAGAGCCGGCAGAATTCCGCAGCCCAGTGGAAATTCCCCAGCGGTGCCAGCACAGGGGCCTCCAGAGCCCCAGCAAAACCTCCCTGGACCCAGCCAGGAGCTGGGGCGCTGCCATCTCGGTGCAGCATTCCAGCCGCAGGGATCCTGCGGGGAGGGATCCTCTGGAGCAGGAACGTGGGGGGAGCAGGGATGGGGCTGCACCTGCCCCTCGCCATTCCCTGCCCTCGCCTCGCCACCCGCGGCAGCTCCGCGTGGCTTTTCCAGGCTCCCCTGCCCTCATTCCGATGGGCCCTGCCTGCCCAGCCTCCTAATCTGCGCTAAGTGGGACTGCCGATGAACGCTGTGATAAATTTAGAAAGAAATCTTTGTGTGGGTCAGAGGAAAAACACGGCGGGCTGGGCAATCCGAGCTGCCGCGCTCTGGTTTCCCTCTGCTCCCAGCAGAGTTGCGCGCTCAGCTTCTCACTGCTGGAAGCAAGAGGGTTTCTAGGTGGCTTGTGCTCTGCTGGAGTTTATAAGCCGAGGATGCCTTGAGTTAAAATAATGATTTGTAACTAATATCAGTGAAAAAGGAGCAAGAGGGTGGCTGAGCTGCCCCAGCTCCGACCACGACCTGACATTTCAGCTGGAGCCTCTTAAAGAGCAAGTTTACCTTCCCCAGGAGTTGTTTATATGCACAAGGAGGGATTTAATTCCTTGTTCAGGCCCCTGCCTGCACACCACAGGCACTCTGCTCCCTCCCAATCGCTTTTGTTAATCTCTTAAATTGTTTGAAAACAACAACAACAAAATAATAGTATTAGTGGTGCAAAATCCCCCGTGAAATCACCAATCCAGCCCCACTTTCCCCACTAAAAGTCTGAACAGTTTAAAACTGTTTTATCATTTGCTGGTAAATTATATTATACCAACACAAGGAAAGGAAAAGAATTTTCTGAATGTATTTCCTTTAATAAGCTATTAAGACCTTGTACTGCTAATTAAACTATTAATTAGACATCTTATCGTTCCTAAACACGTTAGCATGTTGCCAAAGCAGCAATAAGCCTCTGGGGCAGGAAGAAGATAAGGAAAGAAAGAAGATGCAAACAAGAAGATTTAAAAAAATGAAGAAAAAAAATCACAAGAACCAGAAATAGCAAATAAATAACAAAGGGTCACTAGAGTTATGTATTGCTTAATTTATAGGAATAAAAAAAAAATATGAAACTTGAAAATAAATTTCCTTACATAAGGGCCCTTGGGACATCTGTGTCTAATGCAGCAAAAAAGGGGAGAGAACTTCTCAGACCTTTTTTTCTGCAGTCAAAGTAGCAGAACCAGGAATGAAACTCCTTTCCCCCCAACACCATAAATTACCATTAGAAAACTAACAGAAAAAACTATTAAAAATCGTGGGGTTTTGTCTCCAGAAAAAAACCCACAAACAATTTTCAACAGGAAAAATCTCAGCCCAATGCAATTCCTGCATCTGATTCCACACCAGCCCCTCCCCACCAACCCACAAAGAGCATCCCATGCTCACCCATCCTTGGCTCACCTGTTTTTTTAAGTTAAAAAAAGAACATTGTGTGGTCTCACAGCACTTTTAGGACATTTTTTGCACACTGTGAAGGTGTTTCCTCCTGCCCTTGTAGGTCCTCAAGGAATGAGGAGGAGGAGGTGAGCCTGGGAACATGGGGACAGCTCTGCATCATCCCAAGATGCTGCTCACATGGTGTGTGGTCCTTGGGACCTTAGTCCTGGCTCACACTGATCTCTGCTCATCTCTGGCTCCATCTCAGGGTTGGCAACACAAGCACATTAAAATGTTTTTAGAGCCCAATTCCTCAGCATTTGCCTTTGACAGTTTATCTCAAGGGATGGATAATTTCATTTACGTCTGTTACTACAAATCAAAACACCAGCAAATGAAATAGATCTGAAGGCTAAGATTAAAGACTCAGAATTAAAACACATGTGAACTGCCTGGAATGCAAATAATTGTAAATACAGTTTTTTCTGGGTGATGGAAAAGCCCTCACACAGATGTTGTTCCATTTACCTTGGAAGCAAAGACAGAATCATAGAACCATTGCAGCATTAAGGTTGGATAAAGCCATCCAAGATCACCAAGTCCCACCAGCACTGCCACGTCCACCACTGAAATACCACGTTGTGGACACGGATTTCATGCGGTGCCAGTTTCTTCCCCATGGTTAGAAAAGGAAAGAAAAGGAAATGAGCTTGAGCATCTCCTTTTACCAAAGCCAAGAGATGCCTTTATGGGCACCTGATGCTGACTGAGCTTGTGGCTGGCTCAGAACTGGTGCTCAGTGGGACTGACTGGAGCAAGCCGAGGGCACTGCTGTGCCCTCCACTCACAGGGATGTTGTGCCCTGGCTCCATTGATGCTGCTTCACCAGCCTCTTCTCCCTCAGCCACCTGAGCTGTGCCACAGGATGTTCCCAAAGCCCACCTGTGCCACTGCATTCCCTGGCCTGGGACTGAAACTCCTCCATGTCCTGGCAGCAGATGGTGCAGCAAATATTGGAGAACTCCCACGCGAGTTTTGCAGGATCCAGCATGGAACAGGCAGATGGAAAATAAAGTGACGTGAAATCCATGTTAAAAATGTCACTGTGGATGTTCCCCATTCCTAGAATATGCACTTCAAAACCCACTATCTGTATTAATCTCTCGTAATTCCAGGTTGGCACTGTGCCTCGGGGCTGGATTGCTGGCACCCTGGGGTGCAGCAGGGCACTGTGGTGGGGCAGGACCCTTTTTTGGGAGCTGCTTCTGCCCGGGGTACCGTTCCCCAAGTACCAGCTGCCCTCTAGAGCCAAGTGTTGAATGTTCTAGCAAAGCACGGCCAGCAGATAGCAGCATTGGCATATAAAATGTACCCGCAGCTGTTTCTGCTGCGGTTTCCAAGTCATGCAGGGACCTTGGTGTGTTTGAGTCTGGGGCTGTGACCTCTCTCCACTTCAATGAAAAAGGAATTAATAACCAGCAAACAGAGGATGGAGCTGCTTTTCTCTGTGCCAAGACCTGCCGTTTTGCTCTGAAGGGTTTGTGATACACCAGGGCAGGTGTTTCATCACCTGAGAGGGTTCTGGTTTTATTATGAAAAGGATGGAACATCCACTGAGGGATGTAGGTAATAAGTCTTAATTAAAACTTATTTGCTCTGATAAATTTGATTGGCTTCAGCAATGCATGTTCAACTTACAGCAGCACTCTGTGACAGTTCAGATAGGAAGGTATTTCTTCATCACTGAAAAATCTTTGATTTCAACCTGCAGAAGGGTTTGAGCACGGTTTGGGTTGGTGTCAGGGCTCCTCCTGTTCTAGGCTGGGACATGAGCATGGAAATGTCATTTAATGGATGTGTTGTATTAATATTAATATTTATTTATATTTAACAACTTGTGTTCATCACCATTCTTTCCCAGAAGATGTTTTCATGATGATTATTTTCATATATAAGCTCCCCCTATATTATTTAATTTATTTAATTAATATATTATTTTCAGTATAAGGGCCCCCAGCTAAACACACTATGAAGGAGCACGATGTGAGATCATGAGCCAGGTAAGAGCACTTGCATTGACCTTGAGCCATGTTTGTGGGAAGGCATCTTGCTGTTGGAAGCTGAGATAGGTTTAGTTCCCCAAAACCCCCCCAAAGTGGCCCAAAACCAGCCATGAGCCTATGGGGGATGGAGGAGCCTGGTGGGACCAGCAAGGAAGGAATGCAAAGGGTTTGATAAGGAAGGAATAATAAAAATTTTCCTTTTCTGCTGGGCCAGAGCTGAGCCTGCCTGTATTTACACACAGGCAAAAAACTTCCTGAGCTGGAAGTGCAGCTTTTTCCGCTGGCTCAGCACCGTCCCTGCTCTGCCACCGCTCCCGGCATTTCCCTCAGTCTGGAGGCTTTAGCGAAACCTTTTGTTTTGCCAGAGCAGTTGACTGTAACATTATTGTCTCTGCTTGGCTCTAGGACATACCCTGAGCTGTGAAAAATGCACCTGACGTTTGATTAGATCTCCAGCTCTCCATACAGTGCTGATTAGATAAACAATTGCCAAAAGAAAAAAGCCAGACCCAGCTCCATGTCCCACCTCACAGGGCTAATGGAGCCTCTGGGAGAGCTTTCCCTGGGAAAGTAATTTTGTTTTCCTGCATCTGTTCTGCTTGCAGCCAGTCTGCCAGAGGTCACATTGCCCCAAACTAAACAAAACAGGTGGAGGTGGTGTTTTCTGGTTGTATTTAGTGTCCCCAAAGGAGGTCCTGGTGTGCCTCTGCCAGGGAATAAGCACTAGGAAGGGTCAAGCATCGCAGAGAGGAGGGGGCCGGGTCAGTAACTACACCCAGCCCCAAAGCTCCTGCCTGCAGTGACTGAACTTGAGCATCTCCACAAGATGCAGGGCTGCCACACATCTCCCTGCAAACTCTTTGATGCAGGAACCACTGCTGGTTAGTGCAGAGGGCCCAGAGTGAGGGAACCTTCACAGGATCACAGAATCATTTAGGTTGGAAAATCCCTCCAAGATCATCAGGTGCAACTTCTGCCCGATGCCCACCTTGTTCCCCAGCCCAGAGCATGGAGTGCCATGTTCCTTGGACACCTCCAGGGTGGGGACTCCAAACCTCCCTGGGCAGCCCCTTCCAATGCCTGACCACCCTTTCCATGGAGAAAATCCTCCTGATGTCCAGTGTCCTTCTAGAACTGAGGAGCCCAGAACTGGACACAGCACTTGGAGATCTCTCACCCAGCACAGGGTGACAATCATTGCCTGGCCACACTATTCCTGATAGAATCCAGGTGCCACTGGCCATCTTGGCCACCTGGGCACACCTGGACTCCTGTTCAGCTGCTGTCAATGAGCACCCCTTGGTCCTTTTGCACTGGACAATTTTCCAGCCACTCTTCGGCCACTGCAGGGGGTTGTTGTGAACAACAACCATCTTCATACACAAACATTTCCCCCTCTCCTGTCAGGTCAGACCCAAGCCCTGCACATCACTCTGGAACCTCATTTATTTTTCCAGGCATTAACTGGGTGCCTTGAACATTCCAAACCAATCAAACAAGCGAGGTGTAACAGTTCGCTGGACGTCACTTGTCCTGCAAACGTGTTTGTTGAAAGAGAGAAAATGTGCTCAGAACAAGCCTCAGCCTTTAGTCATGGGATTTCTGCTGGGAAACATCCTCTCCGTGAGGCGTTGTCCTCTCCTCCCGCTGGCACGGGGCACAGCCAGAGCCGCGCATCCCTCCCAGTGGGATAAACACGCTGCTGCTCCAAGGACACCACGGAGAAACTGATTTTTAGTACTTAATTGCTTTGGTTGGTTTTTTTTTTTTCAACTGGAACTATTTACAATGAGATTAAGGAGAAGCAATTCACACCAAAACAAACACCCTGAAGTGTTTTAATTGTGTTTAAATGACACTTGCACACATAGAAACAGCCCCAGGTGATGATGGACGTTTCTGTCATTGCTCTAAGCACTGTACCAAGAAAAAAGCCTTTCCCTCAGGTGTTCAGCACTGGGGAAAGGTTGTGATGAATTCACTAGTGGGAGGGTAGATCATCTTCAAGGGCTGCTTTTGGCCTTATTTCGGATGTGGAGGTTGCTGCTGGTGCCAGCAGAGATTGTGGGCTGAGCAACATCTGCTGAACCACCTCCTCTTGTGTTCTTGCACCAGCAGCACCAGGCTGGCACATCCAGGGCTTTGGCTCCCTGAAAATGAGCTGCACATGCTTGGGATGGGGCACAAACCTGCCCTTGGTCCTTGGCTCCCACTGAGCTGCTGGGAGCTTGGCCTCAGCAATGTGGCTCACAGCACCTCTTGCCTCGGGAGCAGGATCAGTGCAGAGCCAGGTAGGACCTGCTCCTGCTGCTGGGATTTGGGTACTTACCAAAGGGAAAATACTGCTCTTTGTTCATGTACCTACTGCTGGTGCAGAGGGGGAAACACCCGTCACAGAGCCAGGTTTCTGCCTCACACTCATCCCACTGGAAGCCCCTTGGCATCTCTTATTCCCAAATTCCTACACTGGGCACTAATTCCACGTGTCAGCAGGGAGAGTGGCGGGACTCCCAGCCCCCCACAGAACCCTCCAGCCCTATCCAGTGTTCTCCATCTCACTCAAGGGATAAATTGCTGGCTCTGCCTTGTCACAACATCCCCAGCCCCTGGCACAAAGAGACTGGGAAAGATTTTTACTCTATAACAACTACCTGCAAACTGGTAGGAGTCAAAAAGAAACAAGTTTGAGGTCTATTGACACGTCAACCTTCAATTCCACATGGAAAGTTTTACACAGAGCTCCAGCAAACTCTGCTGGAGTAGGAAATACTAGAGGAGACCTAGAGCACAAGAAGGGGATTAAATGCCTGCTGGTCTTAAAAGAGGAAGAAATCCCACACTTAAACATGAAGATGAGATTATAAACAACTCTGTTAACCAAAACTATCTGAAACCTGAGAGGTTTTTGTCACTAAAGTCCCAATTTAACTACTTTAGTCAGCCTAACACATGGCTACCAGAAATTTGGGCTGTTTGGACACAGCCTGCCTCTGCTTAAAAGCAATGGAGGGCTAAGGGCACTTGTATTCCTCGTGATGTTCTCCTGACAACAAAAGCAGAGAACACCTGCAGAAAAGTCTCTTGTGTGGTCAGTGGGAGGAGGAGGAGGAGGAGGCAGAGGAGCAGGTCTTTGGCAGCTCTGGCTCTCAATGTGCTTTAGGCTGATTTTTGAAGTTCTTCACAATAACAATACAAAAGGTCTGCAATTCCCTAACAGTCCACGGGAAACTCCTGCCCTGCCTTGCCCGGGTCACATCTCGGTGTCGGCGGGGCTGTGCTGCCGGGCGGAGTGCCCGTTCTTGGAGGTCGCCTGGCCAGTTCCGTTCTCCTGAGTGCCACCGTTGAGGTTTGGCTTCTCCTGCAGCTCCGCTGGCTCCTGGGAGGGCGCCATCAGCATCGTGTTTCCCTGGCTACCGTGCTCCGTGTAATACGGGTCTTCAGCCTGAGCAGGTACACAAAGAACAGAGGCAGAGTTAGGGAAGGGGAAGGGCTGACACAGCCGGCTGGGATCGCAGGCGAGGGCTTGGCTGGCTGCCTGTGCTCCTTGGGCAGGAGGAACAAACAGCTGCAGGCAAGGACACTTCTCTTGCTGACAAGAAGGGGGACAGAGGACCTGAGCCATGCCATGGCAAGATGAAGCAAGAAAACCACCCAGGAACTGCCTTTTTTCCTCCTGCACCTGGAAAGAGAAGCCGTCAGGTTTTGTTGTTTTCTCATAACAGGTTTGGAAGCTGCCACTGCCTCGGTTTGCAAAGCCACCCTATGACAGACCCCTCTGCTGTCCACTCTAGCCAAGAAAGAAGCACCATGGAATGAAAACAATGGAAATTTTGCCATTTTCCTCCCCCATCCTTCCTTTCAGCCAGTAAATAGGTGCCCAACTTGCAGCGAGTGCCAGCAGAGGAGCAGGGCTGCACTTTACAGCTGCAGGGCTGGTCACCTCTATTGCTGTGAGGAGGATCCAGGGTTATCCAGAAGTGCCTCTAGCCCCCCACAATAACTCCCCATGTGCCAGACTGTGACATTTCTGGCAGCCATGGAATGGGCACTGGTGATCCCAAGTGGCAGTTCCCAGTTGGGAGCTGCTCTTTGTTTCCTCAGCAGCATCCAATGCATGGATGGCCACCAGGCTTCCCACCCATCCTGACATCTCTCTTGTCCCCTTTTCCATGTCCATGGGTGGGATGGACACATCTCACCAAGAATCTGGACTGATACTGCCATGGGCAGCTCCCAGCCACACACTCCCAGCATCCAGAGACCTGGAGACAGCAGGCTGGAGAGCCCCAGCTGTGATGTCCCTGCCTCTGACACATGCACTTGAGTTCCTGTGTGTGTTTTGGGAGCATCCTTTCTGGCAAAGAAATAACCTCGTGGCTTCCCAGGACACAACTGCTTGTGCTGTTCAGGGCTAGGGAAAGACATGGCCAGGCCTCACTTTACAGAGGGTCAGAAGCCCAAAACTGACTGGTAGGGAAGAGTCCTCAGTGGTCAGCCTGCCTGGAAAGGGGTAAATGGAAATAGGAGATTTCTGTCTCTTTCTTTCTTGATATGTTTTATTACCATTGCTTGTTAAGTGAGTGGAGAAAGAGCCTTTATTACAACACGGGTACAGGACAGACACGTAACTCCAACACAGTGAGTGGAAATTAAAGTATGTCACTTTTAATGACAAATTCATAAGCTTTCAGTGTCTCTGGAGGGGTCTTGCTGGATGAGTTCTTACTGCTGAGCAAAAATAAGTGTTAGACCTGGAAGCACGTGCAAGAAAGGGGCAGTTCTCCCACAGGAGCAATCAGCTATGAGTTAATTTTGGAAGGCAGCAGAGGTTTCCTTTCACCCTGTGCAGTGTGGCCTCCCTGCTCCTGCCCTTCGCCTTGCCCAGGCTGTCCCAGACTCAGCCACGACACAGGGCTGAGCTGTCCCATCACCTGGGGACACACATGGGTGGAGAGTCCTGAGCCACAGGGTGATGGGCATCCCCCTTTTCTCCCCTGCAGGTGCCCCCCTGGCTGCCAGGTTCCTCTCTACCTGCGGCTCTGCCACCGGTAAGCACTAACCAGCCTCTGTCCCGCGGGGCTCCAGCTGCGCCGCCTCATCAGGAAATACCCAGCCAAGCCCAGGAACGCCAGCAGGAGGCCAGATGTGACCAAGGCAATCAGGGTCTTCTGAGAAAAGTCCTGGTGGTTCCTCACACTGTCCCGTTTAAGGGAGTTGATTCCAAACTGGAAAAAACACCAAAGAGAGCTGGGAGTGGGACAAACAGGAAACATGTGCAGCTGCTGAACAGGCACCGACTTCAAACAATGCTGCTCTTCACCTCCTTGTGCAACTGCACACAAACAAAGCTGGGCTTTGCTGCCCCAGCCCCTGAGCTCTGCCCTCGCCTTTGGAGCACTCACGTCCTCATGGTCTCATTTCCAACCTGGAGTCTCCTGTGGCAGAGGGAATTTTTCTGCCTTGGACTCGAGGTCTAGAGCTCACATCTGCAAGGCTGAGATCTCCCTGTGTGCTGATCCTGCAGCTCTGCCATTTATATATCTACAGACACCTGGAGCTCAGCTCCATGAGCCAATGGCAGCTCCCAGAGTGCTGAGAGGAGGAATTAATTTGTGTCAGAGCTGGACTTTGAAGAAGATGAGTGCCAATTGCATCCTAAGAGTTACAGTTGGGATCTAAATATCTTTTTAAGAAAATACTTCAGAATTTTACAGAACCATTTCAAGCATTTCTGCCTCCATGGATTGTATTAATTCTCTTATGGTGCATCACTGCCTTGCTGTTTGTCTGGTTTGGGTTGGAATGGACACTTAAACACCATCTAATTCCAACTCCTTGCCTTGGACAGGGACACTTTCCACCAGACCAGGTTGCTCCAAGCCCCACCCAGCCTGGCCTTGGACACCTCCAGGGATCTTCTGGGCCAGCTGTCATCAGACACCACCAAACTGGAGGCAGATTCAAGTCTCAGCATCTCCCCCAGCCTCAAATGACCACCTAAAAATCTCATCTTTCCAGCCACTCAGATCACCCATTTTTTTTCCCAGCCTAATTTGCTGAAGGGATTTACCTTCTCCCAGTGAGACTCCTTGAGCATTTCTGGAGTAGGATCTGCAAGGTTGAAAAGAGGAGAGGCACATTAAACAGAGGGCTGTGCTGCACTGAGGAGCCTGGCTGAGCACAGAGGGCCTGTGAGCCCCTTTGCTGCCCCAGAGCCAATGCCATGGCTCCAGGGAAGTACAAGACCCCAGAAGAAAGAGCAGGAGTTGCAGACCCTTCCAGGACCAGTGTCCCACAGCCCTTCCCCACACTCAGTCCCTCTCCCACTGCCCACATCGAGGTCATTATCCAGCAGTATCGATGACATCACAAGGCGTTGGAACTACGTCATCTTTAAGGTCCCTTCCAACCCAAAACATTCTCTGATTCTTTGGTCATCTCCACTGACCTCTCTCTCCACTGAGGATGAGGAGCAAACAGTGCTGGTCCACCTCGGATTTAGCGAGCTTGATCTGGCAGGGGGTGGGAACGGGGCGGGTGTTCTCTTGACACACTGCTCTCCACAAATCGGATCCCTTCCTCTCTATAAAGTGTTTCTGCAAAATTTTCCAAAAGAACAGCCATTAAACCAACCAAATGGGCTAATTCTCTGCCTCAGCCATGCTGCTGGTGGTGTTGTGCATTCACATCTGGCTTTTAGTGGCTTATCTTTGCCCTGCAGAGCTGATTCGGGTGTCAGACCTTCACCTCCTGCTTCACCACTGCCCAGAGCCTCAACAGCAACTCCTTGGAAATGGAGATGCTTATTTACTGTTTCTTAACCTAATGAGAATTAACTAAATGAAGATATTATTAGCAATTCTTGAAAATGGCATTTAAACAAAGCTAAATTTAGGATCTGAATTGCATGGCAAGTCTCTCCAGTTTTTGGACTGGAACAGCTGCCTGAAGAGCCCTATTGTTTCAGAGTCCCAGGCAGGGGCTGGGAAAGGAGGGAAATAACAAAGAAGCATTGAGCCTTCCTGTTTAGGAAATGTCTTCAATGTTTTTGCTAGGTTACTGATCAAAGGCTAGGTAAAAAAATACAAATTTCTCACATTTTAGAGCCGAACTGACTGTTGGGTGGAAGAGGAAGAGGAGTGAGGAACTGCAGCCTTTCCCTTCTGAGGGCCAATTTCTGTATCAGACAGGATAGCCTTTCTCCTTGGGCTATTTTCAGCCACAGCCAGGCTTGGAGACAGAGCCCATAGTTGCTAAAAGACTTTATCAGCTCCCCTGACATCCTCCTCCCAGCTGGGGACATCCTCCGAGCTGTGCCTGTGCCCACCCCCTTGAGACAGAGACCAACTCCAGCTGAACCCCCATCCTGCCCTGCCCTCCACTCAGTCCCTGGGGGGACCCACCAGCGTGGGGCTGTGGAAGAGGAGAGAACCCTCCTGTCCTGCAGAGCTGTGCAGAGCCAGGAGGCTCAGGGCCTTCCTCCCTCTGCCTCAGAGTTACCTCAGGAGCCTGCTGGGATCGCCACATCCTCTTAGCATACAAAAATCCAGAAACTTATCCATGGGAGAATAACAAACAAATAATTTTCAGCTGTTTCTATAGAGCTTGGCTTGGGGTGAGAAAGGCCAAGATGGAACAAGAGCCCCAAGTGTGTATTTTCCTTTCTCTGCTGTGGAAAGAACTCATCGGAGTGTCAGAATTTCCCTTTGCAATTAGCAGTGCCGGGTGCCAGCTGATTGCTCATTTGCTTTGGGAAAGGCCAGCAGGAAAGTGAGACACAAGGTCCCTCCTATCTGCTCCCCTCGCAAACTCTCTTATCTGGTTCCCAGGTTCAGCCTGTTCCCACTCCAGGATTGCTTTGCTGTGGGGAGGGACCTCCCAAAAACCCACGGTGGGAAGTGGGGCTGCTGGACTCGTTTCACATGGAGGGAGGGCTCAGAGTAGGTGAGATGTGACTCTGTAGGATAGTCTGTATGTTCTACACACATCCATTTATCCATGTGATGCATAAACCCTGTGCCCAGGAGGGATCAGAGCCCACTAGGTGGCATCTGTGATCGGAATCACTCGCTCCCGGAGGAGTTTCCCTGTAGGTTCTTCCTAAAGATCAGTCCCTGTAAACAGGAGCAAGTCTAAATGCCATTTAATCACTAATTTGCAGAGAAAAGCCAAGTAAAAATTCACTCTTCCTAACTGGCAGCAGTATGGCTGAATGACAGAAATAAATTTATGTATTTTATAACTATTTTACACCCAGAGCATTGCCCAGTCTGCTGTCCCACAAGACCCAGCACCACCAGGTTGTACCTCCAGTATGAAAAGTTTCTTCCTCCTACCCAAAATAGACCCTCCTCTGCTTTTAAAAATGCTTCATTTTTGGTGTGCAAGGCCAAGGGCAGCTGCAAAGAGCCTGGAATTCCCTTAGGGGTCGATGGAGACACTGATCAGCTCCTTCCAATGCCCTATTTTCTTTCCTAGGACAGTTGGCAAGACAAAAAAAGGCACTTTTGTTCCCAACAGGGAAGAGGAAGAAGAAGAACAAAGGCAACTTCCTGCTCAACATGGTGGGAGATACTTTAGAAGCTGAACTGACCTCAGAGCTTCATCATGAAAGAAAGAGGTTCTATGCAGCCAGGAGGAGGCTGCATTTCCCCTGGGCTGATCATCCCTTTGGAATCTTCCTGGAACTGCTGGGACCATCCCTTTGGGATCCTCCTGGGACTGCTGGGACCATCCCCACCTCCATCACTCTGGCACATCTCAGGTGGTCTGTCCATGAGCTCCCCACCCCAAACTGCCCCCCCCCAGGTATGCTGGGTGACCCCATTGCTGCAAGACTCACAGCAGGAAACTGCCCTGAGCTGTTTCCTTGCAGCCCTTCCTTGTCCTGCTTTCCCCCGCCACCTCTGAGCTGGATAACTCACACAAGTGGTGGACTCGTTGAGCTTCAGGCAGATGGCTCCAGTGTCACTCACTTCCTTGACATTGTGGCATGTGATGTGAGGTGGGGAGGGCTGGAAGGGAAAACACACAGGAGTGGTATCAGTGACCTGTTGGGGGGTTGTGAGACAAGTCCAGCCTGCCTGTGGTCCCACAGCCTGTGATGCCCCATCCTCACCTTCAGGCTGTCCCCAGCTGTGTGAGGTAGCGACGTGGCAGCTGAGGCAGGAGGATGCCCCGTGGTGGCAGGAGAGCTCTTCATAACCACTGTGGGCTCTGAGGCTTCTGCTGTCAGAATGGGCAGTGTCACTGTGCTCTTGGCTGTGGGGACTCCTTGGCTCATACTCTGTGTGCCCAAGGGGGTGTCCAAAGGCACCGTGGGGGCTTGGCTGGTCTGGGAGCTCGTCAGCTCTCCACTGAGCCCTGGGGAGCTGGGGCTGGCTGGCAGGGCCTCTGCTGCAGCTTCATCTTGGAAGAAATGCAATGAAAAGGAGACATGAGAAAGCTTAAGTCCTCTAAACTCGATGCGTGGCATTGCGGTGACTGAAGCACAATATTGATTTGTCATAGCCAGCAGCACCAGAACGAGGCAGTGGCTCTAGAAGAAACGTGCATTCGCCTCGGTTCAGCTGCCTAATTGGTACAAGTGCTTCATAATGTGTTTACAAAGGGCTCATCCCCTGGGCACACACTGCACAATGGCAAGGGAGCCAACACCCGACCTCCCCAGTGCCACCCTCAACTCCTCCTTGGCCCAGAGTCTTCAGAAAGATGCCCTGATCCCAAGCAGCATGAGAGAGAGGCACCCACAGCTGAGCAAGGCTCCCTGAGAGCCTGACCTTGGCATCTTATCATGGAATCATGGAATGATTGGGGATGGAAGAGACCTTAAAGCTCATCTCATTCCATGCCCTGCCATGGGCAGAGACACCTCCCACCAGCCCAGGTTGCTCCAAGCCCTGTCCAACCTGCTCTTGGACACTTGGGATGGGGCAGCCACAGCTTCTCTGGGCAACCTATGCCAGGGCCTGTCCACCCTCCCAGGGAAGAATTTTTGCCCAAAATCTAATCTAAATCTACCCCCTTCAGCCTAAAGCCATTTCCCCTTGTCTTCTTCTTGGAAAAGGCTGCCAGGCCTCTTACAGGTGCCATTTCTAAACACTTAGGTTGAGATAAACATTCATGAGCTTTTTGTCCTACCATCTCCTGGCTGTTTTGAACAGGATGGGTCTAAGCCACCCATCCTCAAGACAGCAGGGTTGGGTTGCCCCAGGTGGGATTTTTTGGAGAGAATTAAAACTTTTGACTATACTCTCAACTTCTTTTCTTTGAGACCATAAATCATGCCTAAATGGTGCAAGTCTGTGCACTTAATAAATCTAATTATTGATACAAATGCTACCAGGACTCACAGGGGGAATAAGGGGAGCAATTACCAGATGTGTGTGGTGTAGGGTTGGCACTGCTGAGGGCTCCGGTGGCTCCGGTGGCTCTGGTGGCTCCAGTGGCTTCAATGGTTCCAGTGGCTGCCCCACTGCTGTTGCCTGTGTCTTCCATGTCCGTGGTTGCCACTGTGGGGGTGTCTGTGGGGCTCCCAGAGGTGTTGCCTGGGGGCAGAGGAAGGTGTTGGGGCTGCTGAACCCCCAGCCGAGCCCTGAGCCCCTGCACAGGATGGTGCTCTCACAAACTCACTTTTCAATGCCCCAAAATGGCAGAGTGCCTTGGAGCACATGTGGGGGAAGCTCAGAGATGAAAAGTTTCAGCTGGGTGAGCACCAGACTTTGGTGCAGCCCTTGCAGGGGCTCTGGGGCTCTCAGGAGGAGGAGGAGGAGGACAGGCTTGTTTCTACACTCATCCTACCCCATCCTCAGCTCACTGATGGATGCACAAAGCCCTGCACAAAGCTGGTTTTCATAGTAGTTTGGGTTTATAATCCTTGGAGGAAGGACTCAAGCCTTGGAAGAGATCACTTGTGTGCCTCAGGATAGATAAGTTGGATTTACAGTTGCAGGCACAATCTCAAAGTAAATAGAAACATTCCCACTGGCTTGGGCTCAGCCCTGACTCATGAGTGAAAACATCTTTGGAGGTAAAGCAGAATGTTTGGAGAATGGTTTGCTGTTCTAACTTAAAGTTTATATATTGCTTCCTGCTGTGTTACAGAGATGACACTTCCAGCTTTTCCTTCTGAAATGAACTATATGAGTCAGTAAAAATGCATTTCTCTCCATTCCTTAACCTTCTCTGTTCCTAAGATCTGTTCCCACTTTTAACAACCAGCTTCAGTCTCTGCCCGAGGGCTCTTGGTGTTTAAGATTCTTATCCAGGCACTAAAAAGAAAATCATACAAAATGTGTTATTTCATTTGTATTTCTGCCCAGGGGATCCCAAGCTCCAAGAAAAGTTACTTCATCCTCCCAAACCACCCTGTGAGATGGAGCAGCACTGGCAGGTCCTGGTCAGCTGCCAGTGCTGGTATCGAGGCAGCACCCGCTGCCAGGTAAACAGCTCTGATGTTTGTGTGCTGCAGGATCCTGCACCGAGCCTTGTCCTGGCAGGAATTCTCCTATGTCAGTTTGTCAAGGCTTTGCTGGATCAGGCCAAGAGAGCCTGAATGGTTTGTGAAAAGGAAAGACTGAGATCACCAAGGTTCATTTTGGCAGCAGGTGGCAGCAGGCTGGTTGTACTGGAGGGTGTTGAGGGGGAAATGTGTGCCCATGGGGCTGCCTGCACTGGTGCATCCCATCCCATCCCATCCCATCCCATCCCATCCCGTCCCGTCNGTCCCATCCCGTCCCATCCCATCCCGTCCCATCCCGTCCCGTCCCATCCCATTCCGTCCCATCCTGGGCTGCAGCTGCTCTGGGGGAGGCAGGGGCCCCATTGAGGGCTCAGCACAGGTGTCTGGAGCTGGAATTTTGGTTCTGGCACAGCTTTTATTTCAGGGAGAAGTCTCTTCCCTCCAAGATAATTCAGTTCCAAGTGGTTAAGTCACCAAGTTTTCCTGATGATTTTTAACAAATCAAAAGCAGGAGGCAGGACTGCGTGCCCAGAATAATGAGTAGCACAAAGTGAAGTCCAGGCTTTACGCACAACTTTGTGTTTTCATGGACATGAGCAGGAAACTTTACATCACCACAACAATGTAGCGCCTGGACTTGACCTCCCCAAGTGCCACAGCCACCCAAGCACCTTTGAACTATTCCAGATGTTTGTAAAGCACCAGAGGTATTTGTAATCAAAGTCTTTTCACCACTGCAGATTGGAATTGAAGCCTGGATATGCTCAGTGTAATGTGGGAGTGGAGTTGTCACACAGTATTTCTTTTTCTTGCCTTTATTGTAGCATGTGCAGGTTCTTTTACAGAAAACATAGCTGAGTTTTTTTTTGAAATCTGAGGACTCAGGAGATAAATAATGATCCAGATGTGGGCTGGATAATCCACAGGGTGCTCAGTTAAAGTGGATCATTTATTGCACCGTATGTTTTTAAAGGTTTTACTAAACTTTATCAAATTGTTAGTGTTTAGGGTTTGAGAGTTTAAGTAAAGTTATTTATTAACATGGGAGAAATCTTCAGCTGATAGTGCAAGTGCAGGAGCAAAAACATGCAGGTATGGGAAAGAAAATTGCTCCTCACAGCACCTGTTGTATTTACCCACCTCGATTTAAAAGGTAAATACCTCAGATTTTTAAAGATATTTTAATAATGGGGCTGACAAAGGATCATAGTTCAAATTGAATTTTAAAAAGCAACAATATAAATGTTAAGTAGTTGACTTGGTCCAACATTCATCCCTGAGCAGTAAACCAGGGCCACAAAAAGGCTTTGCAGTGGCAAAGACTCTGGAACCAGTAGTTTCCATCATTTGAGCCCAGCAAACCAAACCCAGAAATCCCCAGGCAGAACCTGCACCTCCTGTGCTGACACTGCTGATATCTCTTGGTAAACCTTCTGGTAACTGGGCACCTCCTTCAGTGCTCTCACACGCAAACCCTGGACCAGCAGAGTTTCTCCAACCCTGAGTTTACTTTTTTTGAGCTCCAGGAACTCCAAGGGCAAAGGGCTGCCCCTGACATGACACTGTGGTACTGCCAGTCCCAGTGGCTGCAGAGGAGGGTAAGGAACCATGGGATGGAGAACAGGAGTGCATGGAACCATGGGATGGAGAACAGGAGGGCATGGAACCATGGGATGGAGAACAGGAGTGCATGGAGCCATGGGATGGAGAACAGGAGTGCATGGAGCCATGGGATGGAGAACAGGAGTGCGTGGAGCCATGGGATGCAGGGGAAGAGGCTGTGGAATTGTGGGATATAGAAGAGGACGGTGTGGAACCCTGGGATGTAGAAGAAGGTATGAAACTGTGGGATATAGAAGGGGAGGGTATGGGACAATGGTGTGTGGAAGAGGAGGATGTGGAACCCTGGGATGTAGAAGAAGAGGGTGTGAGACAGTGGGATATAGAAGAGGAGGTTAATGGAACCCTGGGATGTAGAAGAGGGTATGAAACTGTGGGATATAGAAGAGGAGGGTGTGGGACAGTGGGGTGTGGAAGAGGAGGGGATGGAACCCTGGGATATAGAAGAGGGTATGAAACTGTGGGATATAGAAGAGGAGGGTGTGGGACAGTGGGGTGTGGAAGAGGAGGGGATGGAACCCTGGGATATAGAAGAGGGTATGAAACTGTGGGATATAGAAGAGGAGGGTGTGGGACAGTGGGGTGTGGAAGAGGAGGGGATGGAACCCTGGGATATAGAAGAGGGTATGAAACTGTGGGATATAGAAGAGGAGGGTGTGGGACAGTGGGGTGTGGAAGAGGAGGGGATGGAACCCTGGGATATAGAAGAGGGTATGAAACTGTGGGATATAGAAGAGGAGGGTGTGGGACAGTGGGGTGTGGAAGAGGAGGGGATGGAACCCTGGGATATAGAAGAGGGTATGAAACTGTGGGATATAGAAGAGGAGGGTGTGGGACAGTGGGGTGTGGAAGAGGAGGGGATGGAACCCTGGGATATAGAAGAGGGTATGAAACTGTGGGATATAGAAGAGGAGGGTGTGGGACAGTGGGGTGTGGAAGAGGAGGGGATGGAACCCTGGGATATAGAAGAGGGTATGAAACTGTGGGATATAGAAGAGGAGGGTGTGGGACAGTGGGGTGTGGAAGAGGAGGGGATGGAACCCTGGGATATAGAAGAGGGTATGAAACTGTGGGATATAGAAGAGGAGGGTGTGGGACAGTGGGGTGTGGAAGAGGAGGGGATGGAACCCTGGGATATAGAAGAGGGTATGAAACTGTGGGATATAGAAGAGGAGGGTGTGGGACAGTGGGGTGTGGAAGAGGAGGGGATGGAACCCTGGGATATAGAAGAGGGTATGAAACTGTGGGATATAGAAGAGGAGGGTGTGGGACAGTGGGGTGTGGAAGAGGAGGGGATGGAACCCTGGGATATAGAAGAGGGTATGAAACTGTGGGATATAGAAGAGGAGGGTGTGGGACAGTGGGGTGTGGAAGAGGAGGGGATGGAACCCTGGGATATAGAAGAGGGTATGAAACTGTGGGATATAGAAGAGGAGGGTGTGGGACAGTGGGGTGTGGAAGAGGAGGGGATGGAACCCTGGGATATAGAAGAGGGTATGAAACTGTGGGATATAGAAGGGGAGGGTATGGGACAATGGTGTGTGGAAGAGGAGGATGTGGAACCCTGGGATGTAGAAGAGGAGGATTTGGAACCGTGGGATATAGAAGAGGGTATGAAACTGTGGGATATAGAAGAGGAGGGTGTGGGACAGTGGGGTGTGGAAGAGGAGGGTATGGAACCGTGGGACTCGGAGCTGTGGAGCTGGAGCCAGCCCAGGCTTCCCGCAGCAGCTCCTCCAAGGACTCCAGCCGGCATTACTCATGCCTTTCCAGATTTGCAGCTCTCAGCCATGTGGCAGGAATTCAAGCGGGTGGAGCCCTCTTCCCTCTGGAAATATCTGATAAAAATCCCTTCCCTCCCCGTTTTCCTTCTCCCTGACAGGATATGGGTGTGGGGCCGCCGTGGCGTGGGGGGCTGGGGGAGCCCCCCGAGCCACCCCACCAAATCCCAGCTGCTGCACCAAGGGTTTCCTTGGGCTTGGGGCCTCTCCAGCGCCTTCCCAGGGACTGAGATTCCTCCTGGCTTGAACAGTTACAATGTGCAGCCTCTAAAGGATGTTAAACTGAAGCAGCTGGAAGTTTTAAGCCTTCTTTTTGCTTTCCTGATGTTTAGAACTTCATTGCAAAGGGAATGAAGGAAAGAAAGAATGCTTGAAAATGACAAGAAGAGGTTTTTCTAAAAATCAAGTTTGACAGACAAGAATAAAAAGAGATGTAAAATAGAAAGGTAGAAGGTTTGCTAAAACCATAAAGTGTTCCCATTAGGTAACAATATAATCAATACTCTCCTTTCCAAGTTCATTCTGAGACATGCACAGGACAGCTCTCCATGTGGTTTATCAGTACCCACTTTTCCAACACAAACTGCTCACACCATCCTACCAGGAGCTTGGGAGGTTTTCCAAGCAGGCCTGGAGCAACAGCCCACTCTGTGGCCCAGAGATGGGTGTAAACCTCTCCCACACTCACTGAAACTCGGTGGATCCCCAAGGAATGAGGCAAAAGCCAGAACTGAGATTTCACGTGTGATTTGCTCCCTGTGGGCTGGACCTACAGTGCTCTGGGGTGCTGGTACCAAACTCCATCCTCCCACACTGCATCCACACTTGGCATTTGTAGCATTCCTGCGCCCAGCCCGGTGTGGCACAAGGGCTTTTTCCCTGTAAAACACGTGGCTTTAGCTGGAGGTGCTCTGGGAGCAGGAGGAGGTCAATTGTCCCACCCTTGGCAGTGCTGCTGGAGCAACTTGAGCCCAAACAGCCAGAACTGGGATTTCCACTGGGAGTTGCACAACTGGAACCTTTGATGGATTTTCTCAGACTCCCCACAGAGATCAGGAGCATCCAGTGCCCCAAGGGTGAACTCCTTAATTTTTTCTCAGCACCTACACTGAGCAGAAATAAACCTCCTCCACTTCCCAGCAAGAACTACCCTGCAGAAATGAAGAGCATGGGCTGTGCAATGACATTTTGCAGCACTAAAGACCCTGCCACCCTTTGTATTTCCCAAATCCCAGCTTTTTATCACTTCTCTGTCACTTTTGCTTTGCACTACAAGGAACTTGGGGTTTGCATTTCAGATGAACCTTCTTGTCCTACACTTGCCCACTGCTCAGTTCAGCCCAACCAGACAGTCCTGAATGTAATTTCTCCTAAATAAAATTGGGGATTTTTTTCCTTCCTGTAAAATCAACACAGTCTGGAGGGTCAGGCACAGCAGCTCAGGTGAGTAGTTTACCTGGGCAGCAAGGGGAACATGAAAGGAGCACTGGGAAAAACAAGAACAAAATACAACAAATTCTTACAGTACATCTCGTCACTCACATCGCTGTGAGTAAGGAAAAATTACATTTGAGGAGACACCCACAGGCTCCTGGCTCCTGTCCCAGCCCAGCAGGCAGCACACAGTGTGTTGCCTCACTTTTTTAGTCCTTTTTTATTACTTTATGGCTGTTTGGTTTGGGACAAAAATGATAATATTTCCCTAAAATACAACCCTTTAAAAAGTAGTACCTAGAGAAAGCCTCTGTGCTGTTACTCACTGCTTCATATGATGAATATTTGAAGAGCTGGAATAGGAGATTTTAATATTTATGGAGATTCATTTGATTTTCAGCAAATGTTTAGTTCCAACCACAAAACAAAAGTGAGGCTCATTTACACCCAGGCAGGCAGAGGGATGACTGGCTGTGCCTGCTGCCTTCCCATCCCCTCGTGTTATCCATCAGACTGGAGGGAGTTTAGATCCTGATTCCCCTCCTTTGCAAACCAGCAGCACTTTGGAGCAGCACATGGCTGTGAGTGTTGGCTGGGCTGCCTCATGCTCTGCAAACCATCACCGCAGCGGTTTGAGGTGAAATTACGATTCCAGACTCATTAAAATCCATCATTCCCCTCCCCGAGCTGCTGCTCCTGAGCTCCCCCCGAGCTGCCCCACACTCTGGGCTCCTGTGCAACCCTAGCATTTTCTGCATTTCAGTACTCACCAGCCAACTCCACCACGCAGAGGGCGATCCAGAGGAGCTGCCTCCACTTCATTGCTGTGAAACTTCCCAAGAACAGCATTCCTGCTCCAGCTCCCACTCCACCCGTGACAGCTCTGGGGTTCTCAGTCCTGCAGCAGCTCTGAGCTCATGCAGCTTGGTTGGAGTTCAAGCCTTTGAGATCACTCACTCACTTGTGGGGTGGGTTTCTCTTCAGGGGTTGTGCTTGTGGTTCAGGACTGTGAGGTGGAGTTTCTCCGCTTTGATTTCCCAGTTTTATATAGTTCATGGCAACCTCACTATCACTTAGGTAATTCTCTCCTCCCCACTTTCCTGCCAGCACTTCAAAACAAACAAAAGATCAGCCCTCTCCCCAGCAAAGGATCCCAAAGCCTCGCTGGGATTAACTCTTTCCTGAGAGCTGCTGCTTTCCCGTTGCAGCCCAGGCAGGGACACAGCCTGGCTGGAGGGGTTACAGCAGAGCCTGCAGCTGAACTGCCCTCAGAGCAGAGTAAACACAGCCTGGTGAGAGCAGAGACGGGCAGAAGCCCCAGGTCCAACCCAGAGAGCCCCGTGCACGGTCCCAGAGCTGTGAAAAAGGAGGGAAATGCTGAAAATGGACTTCAGAATAGGAAAATTTCTCAGCAAATTAAGCGAGGAACTCAAGGATGTGAAATCATCACTGACCTGAAGAGAAGCAACTCCATTTGTTGCACTAAATTGACTTCAGTCAAACAGGGAACACGAGTGAGATGGGTTAGAGAAAGTCTGGGGGAAGATTAAAACCCACAGGCAAAAACTTTGGCATTAAACCTGAAGCAGAAGAGGGACGTGAGACTAATAACTTCCCGGAGCTCATTTCCATTCCAATGCGTTATAGAAACACTAAAACCAGCAGAGAAATGCCGAGTTCTGTTTTATTACCGGGCTGAGCTTTACCAAGTGGAAAACTTGGCTGAGGGTCTCTGGTTCCCCACTGGCTGCACTGCAGACACACGTGGGACCAGCTCTGGACGTGGTGGGATGAGGGATGTTCTGCAGCAACTCAGTCAATGAGACCTAAAAAGGGGATTGTTTAAATTGGAAGTGTTTGAAGACGGGTTGGATGGAGCTCTGAGCAACCTGGTCAAGGGGAAGGTGTCTCTGCACATGGCAGGGGGTTGAATGAGATGAGTTTTAAGTCCTTCCAAATCCAACCATTCTGTGATTCTAATTTTGATCTTTGGATATATATATAAAAAAAAAGAAAATATGTGAGCACTTGGGAAGCTAAACTCTGGTTAAGTCTTAATTCTTCCTTTTCTTCTACAGTTGGATGATGCAGTCACTCAATGTGTCATTGCAAACAGGAAATCAAGAATGAGGTGGCCAGGAAAAGAGCTATGGGAGGAAGGACAAGGAAGCACTTAATGTGTTATCTTTTTATGGATGCCCCTGGAACTCTTCGGCAGTCATAGAATCAAAATCACAGAATGGTGTGAGGTGGGAAAGACCTTAAAGGTCATCTTGTTCCAGCCCCCTGCCATGGGACATCACTTGGCTACAGTCAGAAAAGGATTAAAAGACAGGGAAAAAAAGTATAGGATAGTATAATGTACCAAGAGATCTCTAAATAGCATTTCAAGTACAGATATTTATTGGTAGGACAGAATTCCAGTAGTTTTAGCATAGGCCAGGGGTTGGACAAGACGATGTTTAAAGGTCCCTTCCAACTCCAACCATTCTGTGACTCTGTGGCAGGAAAATGTCTCTGGGGAGGAAACATCTGCAGCCAAGAAAAGTGCTCCAACATCTATATAAAGACTTCTATTATGTTCAGTAATCTATTACTGAATGACAGAGCAACACAGCTCTATTAAAGACCAAAATATCCCAGTAAAATATGGTCTAAAACCTGAGTGTGGGCACAGACTGGCTGACTCCAACAGCTCCCACCCAAAATCTTCCCTTTTTTCCTCTCCCAAACACACACACACACACACACAGGGAAATGCATGACTCAGTGTGTAACCAAGTTTTACATTGCATATCAGCTCAGAAAATAAATCCAGAGATGAAATGTGAAAGGTAGGGTGAGACAAAAGTCTTATTTGAATAACAGATGTGTTTTTGTCTTTAAAGTGGGAATTCGGGATGAATAACACAACTAGAAATCACAATGACAGAATCATAGAATGGTTTGAGTTGGAAGGCACCTTAAAGATCACTTAGTTCCAAACCCCCTGCCATGGGCAGGGACACCTCCCACCAGCCCAGGTTGCTCCAAGCCCTGTCCAGCCTGGCCTTGGACACTCCCAGGGGTGGGGCAGCCACAGCTTCTCTGAAATAAAAGGTTGAAAAGTCAAAGTATAAGTCACTAGGAAGACTTAAAACCATGTGGTGAGGACCAGCATCCCATGACAGTGAAAGGCATCAAGAAAAGCTGTTGAGGTCCCTCTGGCAGGACAGAGATTGGGATAATCCCATACAGTGAAGGTGAGATTTTAAGAAATGCTTAGAAATTTGATTTTGGTACTATAAATAAGTGAACTGTATAGAATATAAAAGAGAATGAAATAAAATCTACAGCATGAAAAACAATAAAACAAACTATCTCATGCCAAGCTCTGTGGGAGCTGCAGAGAGCTCTGGCCCTCAAGGTGGTGCAGCCCATGGTGGGCTGGTGCCCCCCAGCCCCCTGCCCATGCCAAGGGCTCTCCCTCTGCCCTGCCAGCCTTCCTGCCATTCTCCTCCCGTGCTGCTCCCAGCTCCTGAATGAGAGAAACCAACAGGAACATCCTGGTTTGGCTGCTGAGTTTATCTCACCTTTCAAAAACAGACTGAAAATAGAGAGCTGGACTAAAAATAGGCAATGGCTGGGTCTGCCAGACACCGTGCACGGGAAGCTCGTGGGCTTGGCTTCCAGTGGCAGTTGGGCTGGGTTTAAGTGACATTCCCTGTGTCAAAGACATGGGATTTCATTGCTGCTTATGCCCACTGTGTGCACTGCCCATGTCAGACTGTGCCTCAGGACTCAGTTAAGGACAGTGGCTCAGTAAGCTCAGCACCACAGGCCATGGAACACATCCTCACAGGAAGCACAAAAATCCAAAAACTAAGCTATTTATTAAGATTATTCTTTGTCTGAAAGCACTGTCTTCAGAGGATGTTTGGAGACAGACCTAGAGATACTTCCACCCATCCAACCACTCAGTTTTTGGGGTCTCAGTCATTCCTTTGGCACAGGAATCACCACGTGGCAGAGGGTTGTGGCAGTGGGACTGTCCCTCCTCCCACGGCCCTGAGCAGCCAGGCTTTGGGTCCCAGCCTAACCAGGAGCAGGTCAGGCTTTGTTGTTGGATGTTCACGTGTGCACAACTCCAAGAATCTTTAAATATCCCAAAACTCGAGTTGTAACCAGGCTCTTCAGTTATTTCCGTCTGTTTATTCCATAACACCTTTTCTCATTGATACAACTCTCCCTTTAAACCTGTTTAAAGTGACTTTAGCACGTTGCAAATTAAGACTGTAGAATTATTTCTTCCTTTCAGACCCCTAACACATTTTTATAGTCAAATACTGAAAGACCAAACCCAAGAATTATCTCGTGTCAGCTGTATCAGGTTAACAAAGCCCGAGCCAATTCCAACCAAACCTTCACAGGCTCAAGTGTCCAAATTTCATACAGCACAGTGATGAAGGCTTGTACACATGGACTGGGAACTTGTCCAAGTATTTAAGGGTGATTTAATTTAATTGTGAGTGATGCAATAGACATATGGTTAGGAAGCTATATGCCAGGAAACATGTTTTCTATAAGTATTTTAGCAGGCAGATGGCATACAATAGTTTTGGTGTAGTCATTTCCTCACCTCTCAAAAGTTACTATTTCGGACAGATGAAATAATTAGATTCCCACCATCCTCCCCAGACACCAGCACTGCTGACCCAGAGGATGTGCAGTGTTAGAGGACTATTTCTGTGCAAAATCCCGTGAAATAAATCAACCTTGCACTCACCTATCCATTGCCATTCACAAGTTTCAAAGCATTTTAATAACTTTCCCACTTAAATTGAAAGTGAGGGAGTAATAACACTTTACAGCCCTTCCAGAACAGAGGCACGTGGAAGCACTTGGAGCAAAGCCACACCACCAGGAAACCCCAAAAGACAAGTTTTGCATCTCAATCCTCAGCCTTAGCAACCAAATTGCACCACTTCCCAGACAGACAAACTCTTTCTGGAAATTACAAGCCACTTCCTACCTCCACCATGCTCAGCCCTCCAAAAAACTGCAGGAGGAGGAGGAGGAGGAGGAGGAGGAGGAGGAGAAGGAGGAGGAGGAGATGCTTTTGGGAGGAGATCCAGCTTTTGGGAGTGGTATGAACATCTGTACAGGGTGGGACAGCCAGAGAAGGGTAGGAAGCTGCAAATAAAACTGTATTTAGAGAAGTTTGGGTTATTTCTCTTGGGAAAGCTTCTAAGATGCTGTTGGGATCACATCCCCTTTGTGTTAGTAGGAGACACAGCATCAAATCCTGACCAGGGCTGAGCCAGGGGAACACAGGACACAAACTCTGTGCTCTGGGATCAGCTGTTGGAGATTCATCCAAGAAAGGTCAAAGAACTCAAAAGCTTCCCCTGATAGTATCATCCTTATGGTGAGTTCCTTAAGAACTTGTCATCTATTTGTCTTATTGTGCTGGGATTTGCACGTTATTATAATTACCCTGAAACTCTTGGGGCAGGAAATGCTTCCTTTATTAGCACTTCAGAAACTACATCCTGAGCCTCCTGTCAAGGCACCCTTTGTGCAAAGGCTGTTCTGGAGGGATTGTTGCCCCAATTTCCACACCAGTGTGTCTTCAGAGCCTTCTGCTTCTCCCTGCCCTGAAGAGCTTCTCCCCAACCTGTGGGTGCCCTCGAGCACAGGAGGGTGTTGGTCAACACTGGAAGTGCTACAAGATCTCCCTGAATCCTTCTCTCGTCCAGGCTCCAGGTGTTGTCAAGACTCCAGCGAGAGCCAGTCCCCCCACACTGACAAAAGCAGCATTGGAAGGAGTTTTTGGGTGGGTTTCGTGGCTGTTGCTGGGTGTTCTCTGCTGCCACTGGGCAGGAAGGTGAGATGTTGCTGCAGAGCTCTGAGTCTCTGTCTGGTGGGGGAGATACAATCTCCATGGATCTCCTCCTTCCCGCCACAAATCCAGGAGGGATTCCTTTCAGAGACAACAAAGGGTTTTATTTAGCACTTGTGTTGGGGCAGCCTGAGTGGTTTCCTGCCTGATGTGCTCCAAACCGTTTCCAGGTCACGGCAGCAGCTCTGGCCGAGCATCCCCTTGGCTCTGTGCCCATCCTGTGCCAGAGTTCCTTTCTTCTCCTTTAAACCCCCATTCCTGCAACTTGGAAAAGCTTCTGCTTTTTGTAGGCTTCTGGTTTTGCCCATTCTCGCCTTGTTTTTCGAGGCAATTCCTTCTGACTCGTTCAACCTCCGGAAAATTCACCTCTGGGGAAGAGTTTCGTGGAAAAATACTTAAGTGACTTGATTTACATTGTTGCCTGCCCCTTAAAATGGGATTAAAGACTTGGTAATATCCTCTAAAATGCTGAACAGACAGAAGGTAGTAAATGAGCATTGCTTTGATTAGATTTGAACCAACAGTCTTGAAGTAAAAGTTTCAGGAATAAAACTCTTCAGCAATCTCTCCACCATATGGTTTGCTGGAATGGAGTCATGTGTGCACTTCATATTTGCTTTCTTATCTGAAGATATTGATTTTAGCAGAATGATCACACTGAGCAATTTGTTTTAATACACCACTTTTATTAACAGTATGTTAGAGTTGCAGCAGTCATGCATCTTTTTTTTTTTCTCCTTAAGATTTCCAAAAGCTTTTTGAAATAAAATATGAGAACTACAGAGCACAATTCTGATATTCTGGTTTTTTTTTTTATCTGTTTCTCTCTGAGGAATGACTCTGCTGTGTGTAAATGACTAAGCAGTAGCTGTGCAAGAGGGTAATAAATTGTAAAGCACAGTTAAATGCAGTTGTAAGGATTATGAAGAAGGAAGACTTTGCTGAAGTTAAAAAAACTCTATGTACTTGGTCCTTAATTCTGAGAAGAGTATTTTAATCGTTACCTCATCCCTGCAAGTGTCCAAGGCCAGTCTGGACAGGGTTTGGAGCAACCTGGGCTGGTGGAAGGTGTTCCTACCCATGCAGGGGGTGGGATGAGATGGTCTTTCAGGTCCCTTCCAACCCACAGCATTCTGAGATTCTGTGATAATCCCTTGGGAGGAGGAGACAAGTGAGTCACCCACCTCTGCAGGGCACAGCTGCATCCCTGGGTACCATCAGACACCCCAGGTGGGGTGGTGGACACGGTGGACACCCACTGTCGGTGTGTTGAGGTCCTGAGATATCCTCAAGATCTGGGGTTTTTTGTTTTCTGGAAATATGCACATTTGTTTGAATATCCCAAGAATGAGCAGGAGCTGCAGCAACATCAGAAAGAGGAGAGGAGAGGACAGAGATGGACTAGTCATAATCCTGTTCCCATCCATCACTGCTTTCGGGTGCTGTCGGAGTCCCATTAACCTGGAGGATCTCATCGACTGCTTCTCATTTCTGCACCCTCCAAAGTGCTTAACTGTAATAAACAGCAGCACTGCAAAACACCAATAAAAATCATTAAAGCAAAAGTCTTGTAATTTAGTGCAAAGATTACCTTCTCCATCCAGATCTACAGACTGCTAATTGCAATTTATTTCACCTATTTATGGGTGTCATATGAACATGCAAACTGGATTCATTGCTTGGGCTTTCCATCCATTGCCAGGACTGCAGCAAGTCCATCTTGGTGATACATCAGGCAAACAGAATCTGAGGTATTCCAGATATTTAATTTAAAATTTAATTCCAAATAAATGCTATTTGCAATACTGTTCATTTTAAATGGGATGTAATTATGGAATCACAGAATGGTTTGGGTTGGAAAAGAGCTTTTAGATAACGATTCCAACCATTCCCCCAGCACTGCCAATCCCACCATCAGACCATGTCCCCAAGTGTCTCTTAAATCCCTCCAGGGATGGTGACTCCACCACTGCCCTGATCAGCCTGATCCAATGCTTGACAAACCTTTTGGGGAAGAACTATCTCCTCTTGGCTGCTTTTATATGTTTAATTGATTGCATTTGAAATATATATTTTAAATACAGCCACCCAATAGGTTGCCTTGTTGATTCCAAGGTTACACACAGTGTGCAGTGCAGGGTGATTGCCAGAAGCCTCTCTGGCTCCTGCTGATCATCTCCTCTGCCCAGGGAATCAGGGAAAAAAATCCAGACTACATTGCCTTTGTTTCCAGGGAGATCCCCCCCCTCCAGCTGTAATTTATGCAAAGTAAGGACAGCCTAAAAAAAACTTTGCTGGTGTTTCTCTGAGAGAAACCAAAACTGTAATTAGGAAATAAAGGAATGGCTTTTAGTCTGAGTAAATATCAGGTTAGTGCCAGGTGTTAGTGAAGCATCAGATGAGATGTAAAACTCATCAGTGGCGGCGATGAAAGGCAGCTTTAACAGCACCAGGGGAACAGGCCTGCAAAGGGCTCTGCCTCCACCCTGCCAATTGCTGGTAATAAAGTGCTGCTGTTTTCTACCTGGGAAATGAGGTCCCAGAGGTACAAGGCTTTCCATTTTTCAAAGGAGGATTTGTTCAAATACAGAGATGGGAACATCCTCGGTCATTACCAACTCCTGCTGCTGCTGACCCACTGCACTGGAAACAGCGAGGGCCTGCCTTCAAAAACTCCTCTTGTTTTCATTTTGAAGTCATGTCCTTGGTCTTAAAGGGATAAATAAAAAACCCCCCAGAAATCTAAGAGACACTTCTTTGGTTGTCTCCTGAAGAGAAGGATGCAACAGCAAGAACTATTTCAACTGCAGTGCAAGATGACCTGAAAAAAATGACAGGGCTCTGCTAACAGTTATAAGCACAGAGCTAAATTCAGACACCACTTATTTATTGATGTGTTTGTACAATAGGAGTGGCTGGGAAGGCTGCAGACTCCCAGGTACCTTCTGATGGCACATAATAAGCTCAGACAACACAGACCGACAGTGAATAATAGAACAAAAAGCTTCCAGGATCACTGCAAATCAAAGCGCATATGCAAGCAGATGCTCTCCAGTTAAACCTCCTGGGAAGGGAGTGAGGGGCATCTCAGGAGCCTGGCTCTTGCCAGGGAGGAAGTGGGAGTTACAGGACAGTCACATGAAATAGAAACATCCAACAGCATTAGCATTTAAAATTATAGTGCTGTTTCACCACACAAATTATAGTGTAGCTCATAGAGTGCTATCGAGAGGGTCCAGCTACAGAAGCACTGGAAGAGGGAAGGTTTAGATGGGATATTGGGAAGAAATTGCTCCCTGGGAGGGTGGGCAGGCCCTGGCACAGGGTGCCCAGAGAAGCTGTGGCTGCCCCAGCCCTGTGAGTGTCCCAGGCCAGGTCGGATGGGACTTGGAGCAACTTGGTCTAATGGAAGGTGTCCTTGCCTGTGGCAGGGGGTGGAAGTGGATGGGCTTTAATGTCCCTTCCCACTCAGGCCATTTATGACTCTAATTCTATGAAAAGGCATCCAAATTGTGGGCACCATCCCAAACCTGTCTTCAGAGTCCTATGATGATCTAAACCAAAAAAAAATCTATTTATGAGATAATAAAAGACGCATTAGAAATTACCAAGGTGAAAACCTTCCTGTAGTAACAGAGGGTTAATGACTGAGTTTTCCCAGAGGAGCAGGAAGGATTTCAGGCCTAAAAAGAGCTTTCCAGGTACATCACCTTTGTCCTCTCCCTGCCCAGGATGGCACCTCCTTGTCCACAGCAGGGTCCAGCAGCCCATGTGCCCAGATGCCACTGAGATGGTCCCAGCACTGCTGGTTCTCTCTGCCCTGCCCTTCCAAGGGCACAGCTGGAGCAGTGACAGGCTGGGACTAAATCCTCCTGTTCTTGTTTTGGAAATGCAAGTGATTTCACAGCCAGGGAATCCAAACTCCAGGCAGGGGCATCCTGCCCCAGCAGCAGCCCCCACAGGCAGCAGCCCCAAGGCCATCCTTCCACCTCTGCCCACTATTCATAAACACTTTGCTTTCTCCAATTACATTTTTCTTTCAGGCATCCTCAGCTCCATCAAATTTTCCCTCACACTGGAATTAATGCTGTTGGAGGTCCTGACATGATGCAGAACAGCCTCTGTCAGCTGTTTTGTGAAGAACAGAACTCTCCAAGACAGGAATATTCCTGTTTTGTGCCTTTAGAAAGATCTCAAGCACTTAGGAAGATGAAGGAGCACTGCAGAACCTTGGGATCCTTTCAGGGGATGCTGTGGAGCTGAGGGAGATGCTGTGATGGGGCTTGAAGGGAGCAGGGCAGCACAGCCACCTCTTTGGGTGCACCAGAGCAACCAGCAAGTTTCTGAGGAAGGTTGGAATTGTGTTTTCCCATGAGACCTCACACAGAAAACCTGCTTTTAGTGCTGCTCAACATGTCTTTGGCTGGGGCAGTCAGAGGAAATCTGCACTGTGAGTTTGGGAGGAGGAATGCTACCAACTGCCTGCTTTTTCCACCTTAAAGAACATTCCCCTGGTCCTGTGGGACAACCCCCCCAGCACCATTTGTAAGCTCAGGGAGAGGGTTGGTGATGGGAAGTGACGCCGCATTATTTAGTTAAAGCATTGGGGTGACACAGGGCACACGATCAATACAGGGAGGCTGAGACTCCATTACTTACCAGAAGCGCTCAGAGAGCACTTTGGAAATGTAAACCCTGTCCTGGGACCTCTCCTGGATGGTTTCACATTAATTGTTACGGGTTGGTTGGTTTGTTTCTATGGAAGGAAGAAGATTTGTTTGGTTTTTCTCCCCCTGGAGTTTTACCATCATCTTTTCTCATTAGGATGGTGGCAGGAGGTCAATAGTGTCTCCTGCCTGAGCAAGATTCTCCATAATTTGGAAAGGAAATTTCCAGAGCTGCAGTGCCCAGGACACCTTCCCCAGTTGTGTTTCAGAGCAAACTATGGACCAAACGGCCACCTCCCCCTGACCAGCTTCTTCATTAAACACGAAAGAATTATAATTGCTACCAAGCCATAGGAGAGAATTGTGGCTCTGCTGCGCTCCAGGCCCAGCCTTGCTGGCTCTGTGGTCTCCCAGCCACTGCTGGTGGCATTTTATTACCAAGCAGAGGAACAAAGAGCAGAAAACCTCCATAGCCAGGAGGTCTGTCAGTCTGTCCTAGCCAGGGGACAGGTCGAGAGCTGCCTCCCCTCCCTCTGCCTCCCCTTTGCCATCATTCTTTCTGGGTTTTGATTTTCTTAATTATTTTGGAATCCAGAGAATAATCCCTCGTCAAATCCTGCAGAACAAATTGAACGTCAGGTTTCCAAACCCTACTAATAAAGCAGATGGTATCACAGGCCCGTAAATCTCCTCCCAACTTTCTGCATCTAAGGGCTGACAGATTATCCATTAATGGGCAGATTAATCCTGAACAGCAAAAACAGTGGGAAGGAAAATACACGCTTTTGTCTCCGTAACAGGGAAAATGAACACACTAATATGTACAACTCACAGGAGAGGTGCAGTTGCCTCCACTCTGAGCACATGGAGCCCCAGGCAGAGCCCAGATGATGGTGCAGCTGCTGAGCCCAAACCAGCCACTCAGGGCCTTGCTGGGGCCAGCAAAGGAAAATAACTTTATACTGGAAGGGGCAGGGATGATTTGTAGCATTCCTCATTATTTCCTTTCCCTTTCCAGCTGGCCTGAGGTGGGACTCAGCCTTCCACAGACCCTCTCCCCATTCTTTGATGGCCATTTTGGCCAAGTCTCTTTGTCAGCCTCAACAGTAGCAAGTTTGACTTCCCCGGCCATTGTACAGCCAAGTAAAGGATTTTTGGTCTCCTGTGTTGCAGGCAGGGCCCCCCCAAGAGCAACATCCCCTTCTCAGTGCCCTCCCCTCCTCTCCCTGCTGCTGATTTGCTTGGCAGGTGTGAAATATTAATTGCCTCACATGGGAGCTTGGCTCACTGTCTGTCGCGTTTGACTGAAATATCATTCTCTGCTGCAAATATAATTACTGGGGGTCGGGATTTTAAAAATAGCCTCTCGCCTGTCTGTTAATTAGGAGCCACGCTTTGCTACACAACGAGATATTTTGGTTAATTATAAAAGAGAAAAGGACAAATTTGTCACGTCTTTTGTTTTCGTTCCGCGGTGTCTCCCGGTGACAGCAGTGCCAGGCTGTGATGGACTGCTCAGCCGACAGCACCAGCTGCTCCCTCCCAAAACGGGGAGGGGGCCAGGCCTGGGGAGGTCTCACTGCTGGGGAGGTGCTGCTGCCTTCTTTCCTTGCAGAGGAGTTGGAACAAAGGAAAGAAAAATTCAGACAAAACCTACAGCTTCAGTCAAATCCTCCAGTATCATCCAACGCTTCCAGATCTGCATTCGAATCATTGATAGATTCTTATTGAATGTGCAGAAGAGCTGAGGCATCCAGAGCTGCAGCTCCAGAATCCAGCAGAGCTCTTCCTTTCCAGCCCAAGCTGAGGCTGGCAGTGATGTCACACGTCCAACCTTCCCCCACCATTCTCAAATTAAGAAGTCCTGTCTCCTCCAGCTTGCTGGGTGTTCATACCCATTCCTGGTTCTTAAAGAGAAGGAAAAAGCCCTTTCTGGTGCAAATAAAGGTGATGAGTTCGGAAATGGCAGGTGAAAGTGCTAACAAACCTCCCCTTGGCCTCATGTGCTAATTAATAATGTGTTAATAAACCTCCAGAAGAATAAAGATCGATAGAGCTGTTGCATTCCTGCCAGGAAACAGCAGTGGATGCAGCCCAGGAGAGGGAAGGGCCAAGAGTGGCTTTGCTGGTCATGGAATCCCATGGAACCAGATCCAAGACACCCTTCTGGCTAAGCAAACTCATTTTGACACAAGTCATGGAAATAACCAGATGGTGCCACGATTTTAAGGATGGGCTGTGCCATCAGGGCACGAGGAGGATGAGGAGGAGCTGATGTGCAGCAGGAATATAAGAAAAACCACCTATTCAGTGCAGTGCCACAATTCCCTCTTCTTTTCACAAGTGCAATCTTGAGTTCTGTGTATGAAAGATCAGCAGACTACTCTGCACTAAAATGCACTGATTCATAATGCACTGTTTCATAATTATTTATGTAATTATCCAGAATTTCAAAGAATCCATGATAACAGCTTAAATTGATGTATTAAATGAGCATAATAATTATTCCAACAATATTGAATGCTGTTCTGTCAAATAATCATTTTATATAGATGAAGAAAGCTTTCAGAAATAGCACCATAATTCATGATGCTTTCAGACTGATGTCACAAAAGTTCCATATCCTTTTCCTGAAGACAGACAGAACTTTGTATATGGAAAATTAAATATGTATGCACAGAGCATATATGAAGGTATCAAACCCGGTGTGAAACAAAAGAAGGAGAGGGGGGAAAATGACACTTTTTTAGCCTGAAATTATTGTTTAAGGATTTCATGGCTTCAGAAACTTCTCCAGGTATCAAAGTGATCAGGAATAGAAAATATTGTCTCTAAAACAACAGCCTGGATGGCATCTTTGTGGCCCAAATTTCATTCCAAGCCAGGTCCATACTGTCCTCCCTGTCTTAGTTTTTTCCCCAATAGCAACTACTGAGAATAACAACAACAACAACAACAACAATAATAATAATAATGAAGAAGAAGATGAAGAAGAAAGAAGACAAGAAGCTGTTCCAAAAGGGCATAGGAAAATCCCTCTAAATGAATTGCAGCAAATCTGCTCTTGCCTTCTCCTTCTGCTGATACTTCAGGAACATTTAGAAGAGTGGCACAAATTTTATAACCTTGTGATGAAGATTAAAAAAATAAAGCCCAGTAAAAAAATCCCTGTGAATTATTGAAACTGTAGCTCATTGTAATGGGAGAAGTGGAGCTTTATTTTCACTAAGTGACATGAGAGTAGAAAAATGTGGGAATAATGATGCTCTGGCAGAACAATTATTTCTTTGTGATAGAGAAACATAAAGTTTATCACTTTGATTACTATCCTCTTTTTTTTTTTTTTTTGGTGTGCCCAGTTTAGAGATCAATAAATCAAGAGGGTTTCTGATGCTCCACCCCTGAGCTGGAGCTTCTCCCTGCTCAGCCCAGGCGTGGAGCTGCCAGCAGTGGGTGCCTGGGGTTCCATCCCTCTGCTGCATCCTCAGCTCGATATCCTGTGCCCTTCCCTGCCTAAAACACCGAATTTCTCACAACCCCTACCCCTCATTTCACAACACAGGGCTTTGACACAAACATTTTGAGCTTGGACAAAAGGCAAGCTCAGGATTTACAAGAGTCCCACCCTTGGACTTGTCTAAGCTGAGGGTGTGATGCTGTTGATAATGATCAAAACCAGCTGCTACAGCAGAGAGGGGAATTTGGGTCTTCTTGCTTGTTGGAAGATGGACAACAAAAAACCTGCACAGGCACAGCCCTTGGGCCCAGAGCTGTGCTGAGCACAACTTTCAGGAGGAACCCACCAAGGAGCAGGTGAGGGTTCCACCGGGGAGAGCTGTGAGCTCAGAGCAGGGAGCTGTGACCACTCTCTGCTCCCTTCACTGGCACTTCTGCTCTGCTTTGGGTCTGTTTGCCTGACACCTCACCCATAAACCATGTCAGTGGAAGAGTGACGTGACATAACTTTTGTCAAGGGGAAATTTAAGGCTTAAGTGCCTTTAAAATGCTGGCATCAGTCACCATATGCGCTCTCTCTCTCTGAATATTACACCCATTATATGTAATTCTTTTTCCTCTTGGAGAAATATTAGCATGTACTTTTCTCCTCGTCAATCACTTCTTTTGACCTTTGCATCATCAACCGTCTTGAAGAGGGTCACATTTATTCTGATGTCTGTGCCTTCCTGAGCCTCTGTGAGCACCACTACAAAGCAGGATTTTTGTGCTGTAATATGGAATGTTTCCTCCAGGGAATTCAGGGGGTTTGACACTCAAGACAGAGGCTCCCATCACTCACTAAAGAAGAACAGGCTCAGAGCAGCCCATGGAGAACCTCTTGCTGAAATCCACTTTATCCCACTCATTTCAGAAGTTTCTTTCTGCCACAGCAGCAGGTGGTCCTTGCAGAGGTGGGGCTGTATTCCTGAGCTCCAAGGGGCTCCCACCTCCAATATTCAGCCCAGGGCTGTCCCTTGCAGGCTCATATTCCAGTTCCTGCAGTGCAGAGCATTGGGGTGGCTCAAAGGGCTGATCCACAGTCTGTGGAGCATTTTGGGGTAAGGACCACACCACAGGCACTGAGTTTGTAAGCTCTCACCTTCTTCTGCCCTTCTTTTCCAAACAAGACAAGAGACTTAAAGCCCAGAAGGAAAATACAGAGCCACGTCCCAGCCCCAGTGTGGCAGCACAACTGGACAAGCTTTCAGATGTTTTAAAGCCAGGCCATGTACAATCCACTGCCTCGACACACAGATCAGGATTTTTTTTGTTTTGTTTACCATTTGCCCCGCCACAAATCAGGATACGAGATCCCAGCTGGGCTGCAAAGACAGGACATCGCAGATCATTAGTCTAAACCCTTTGTCCTTGAGTTCATCACCGGCATCTTCAGAGCTGGAGAGACAGCACTGACGTCACTGTCTGCATGCCCGGGGTCAGGAACACATTCAGGGCATAAACAGTGAAAAGCTGAACCAAATGAGATCAGAAAAGTGCTTTACTAAAGCAACCTGATACGAATCCGAAACAAAGGTCCGATGTCACTCCCCACCCAGTGCAAATCCTGTGCGAGCTGCTGTTGCCTTCTGTCCCTCTGATCCTTCCAAAGCCCGGCCAGCGCTTCACCCCTGCCCCGGCTCGCAGTGGCTGTGGGAGCTGCTCCAGGAGACAGATGCGCATCCAGGGATAAAAAACCCTTGGAAGCCACTAGATGGCAGCCGGAGCGCCGGGAGCTGGAGCATCCCGCAGCCTCGCACCTCCTGCATCCTCTTCCTCGCATCGGCAGCGTCCTGGTGGCAGTGCCAGGGCTGGTACCCCCCGCCTTCCTCCTGCTCATCCCATGGTGGGGGGCACTCATGGGCATGGATCCCTCTGCCAGGGCCACCCTCGGGGCCGGCAGCAGGCGAGCTCCACTGTCATCAACTGCGTGCATAAATTATCCCTGTAATTACAGCATATGCACAAATTGTACCATATTAATCACTATAGGATACTAATTACTCTACCCACTGCCCCAGCCCCGGGGGGAACCCCCTGCCAAGCCCCCTCCCCCCGCCCCGACTGATGGAGCCAGAGTTGTGCCAGCCCCGTGTTTGCCGTGGGGGTGTGGGGGGTTCTGGGGTGATGTTCAGGGTTTTGGGGTGATGTGGGGGGTTCTATCGTGGGCAGCACTCCCCAAACATCAGTAATTAACCCAACTGAAGGGTGTTGCTCGCTGAGAAATCCCGGTCATTGCCTGAACGGGAGGCGGCGGTGAGAGCCGTTTGTTTTAATAAGGCTCTTTTGTGTGTGCGTGGTGGCTGCTCCTGCGGGTTTGGGGCTGTAATTGCCGTAACAGATGCTGGAGGAGAGAAGTTCCAGGCCGGGAGCTCTTGTCCTGCTCATTTACTGCCTCTGTGAGCGGTCACTTGCACCCCAAAGTTGCTGTTTAATGAGCCTCAGTCAGCAGCAAGAATCAATTAATACTCGAGCCCCTTGGCTCAGGCTTGATAAATACAAAGCCAGTGAGTTAAAGCAAAAACAAGTGAAGAGAAAACGCTCACTGCGGGGCAGCCACACCAAACCCGGGCTCTGCCACGATGTGTGATCCTGTATCCCACCCCCTGCTCCCCATCCCAGCCATCTGCACCATTTCAGAGGGTTTATTCCTCAAACACACGGTGAGGAGGAAATGAAAAGCCCTCCCGTATGTAAATGGGAACCTGAGCAAAACGCGCTCGGGAGCTGCGAGCAAGGAGCAGCTGGGAGCTGCCAAACCAAGCAGAAAATGAAAAAGATTGTTTTACAAACACGCAGAGGGCACGTGGGGCTGGGCACACACATGGGCAGGGCTGGCCCCAGCTTCAGGCAGAGCCCTGGGTGCCCTCCCCTCCTGGCAGGGTTGGAGCAGTGCTGGAAGGAGAGGATTTGCAGTGCCTCAGTCCTCAAATCCCCTCTGCCAAAGCTCACTTTCATCCCGAGAGCGATGAAAGGCAGTCGAGGGGGACGTGATCTGTCACTTGGAGCTGCAGGGGAGGTAATAAGGCACTTGAAAGTCTCCTTACCCTTCAGGTCACTGCTTTGCAGACAGGTCAGGGATCCACCTGTGTGTTTAACCCCCTTTTGAAGTGGCTCAGCAGAGGTGGGAAAGTTCAACCCACTTCAGAGCATCACAAGAACCTCACACCTGTGGTTCTCAGTGGAGGCATTTACTCAAGACTCCTCCTGCAGCTGAGCTGAGTTCAGTGAAGGTAACACAGCTGCAGAGAGGTGACTTGTGTCGGTGTGACAGGTCAGAGGCCATGCCACAGGGCAGCAGCTTCAAAGACAGGGTGAAGGTGGTGGCAGCAGAACACCTGCAAACAGTGTCTGGGTGCAGGGCTACCTGCCAGGGTGGGCTGGCAGCTGTAAGACATTCCCAGAGGTGCTCCAGGGATATTCTTGCATTTTTCACCCACCAGGCCTGAATATATTTCCTGCTGTGGGTTGTAAGAATTCACTCTTACACTCTAATTTAATGAGGTGTCTTAAATGTGGATTTAATCACAGCATTAAGGTAACGGTCACTGCGTTCAAACTGGAGAGTGCAAACACCTTTCCTGAGCAGACAGCTCTGCTGCATCCTTATTAATCCAAAATCATATCCATATTAATCACTCCACAGATTATTACTCTACCCATATCCATTACCAACCTGCTAATCCTCCAGCCTGTGCACTGGGGCTTCCACCGGGAACTCCTCTCTGCTCCTCTGCGGGTGGAGGGAGGGAATTCTGCCTTGTTTCAGAGGTGCATCCTTGGGAGCTCCCTGCAGAGCTTCCCACTTCACAGTTCCTAATCAAAAGGCAGTCGGTTCATTAGTGTGTGTGTAAATGAGGTGTTTGTTTGAGACCTGCAATTAGTACAGTGCTGAGGCCACTGTGGACACACTTCCTACACCTTCACTGTGCCAGTACACACCGAGCCCTGGGAGTGTCCTGCTGCTCCAGCTTCTGCTCCAGCAGGAATGCAGGGAATTACAGCATCTCCAGAGGGTCATTTAGCTCAGCTGGGGTGATTTACCTTCTCCAAACACTGATCTCGCTGATCTATCTGTAATATGTGAAATGAATCCCACCCATTAGCACGAGAAGGGCCATCATTTTGCTGCCAGCCACTGCCATCCTCGCTGCCAGCCCTTCTGGAATGATCAGACCATTCCTCTGCTTCTACCTGCACAGGCAGAGAGGCCAGGCCACGAACAGAGCAAGCCTTACAATTCCCTCCCAAAGTGCATTTGAGCACTTTTGGTGCTTGATCTAATTGTTTGGTGCACTTGTTCTGTGTGATTCGCCTTGAGCCACTTCCCTCCCAGGCAGGAGGGACCCTGCACTCTGACCCCGCCTTGTCAAAGGCTAAAATGCTATTTGAGCACATATAAAATATGCATGAGGTCTGTGACCTAGTCTATAAACTCCTGTACAGCCCGAGGCGATGCCTTTGTGGAGAGCTCAGAGACATTGCAGGTTCCCGCTGCAAAAATCAAATGCACGTCAAACGAATGCTCAGAAACTCGTGCGGGAGAGACTCTCCCCCTGAGATCCCCCACACTTCCCTTTGTGAAAGCTGAACACGGCAGAAAAAAAGAGGAACTTTTAAGCATTTCTATCTTTTCCTCAAAGCTCAGCCTAATTGAGTGCTAACAAAAGAGAAAATGCTTTCTCCTCTCTGGGCAGGCAGCAGAGGCTGGAGCGGAATGACAATTCCAGCTGTGTGGAGACATCAGCCCTGGCAGACCTGCTCTCATCCTGGGGGCTCTGGCCACCCACTGCCACCTTGGCACAGGGGGCTGGGTGTCCAGAGCCAGCCCTGGCAGACCTGCTCTCATCCTGGGGGCTCTGGCCACCCACTGCCACCTTGGCACAGGGGGCTGGGTGTCCAGAGCCAGCTCTGGCAGACCTGCTCTCATGCTGGGGGCTCTGGTCACCCACTGCCACCTTGGCACAGGGGGTTGGGTGTCCAGAGCCAGCCCCGGCAGACCTGCTCTCATCCTGGGGGCTCTGGTCACCCACTGCCACCTTGGCACAGGGGGCTGGGTGTCCAGAGCCAGCCCTGGCAGACCTGCTCTCATCCTGGGGGCTTTGGCCACCCACTACCCTGGCCACCCACTGCCACCTTGGCACAGGGGGCTGGGTGTCCAGAGCCAGCTCTGGCAGACCTGCTCTCATGCTGGGGGCTCTGGTCACCCACTGCCACCTTGGCACAGGGGGTTGGGTGTCCAGAGCCAGCTCTGGCAGACCTGCTCTCATGCTGGGGGCTCTGGCCACCTACTACCACCTTGGCACAGGGGGCTGAGTGTCCAGAGCCAGCTCTGGCAGCCCATTCCTGCATGCCAGTGGCTCCTGGCCACCTCCCACCACCTTCACAGGAGGACTCTGTGTGTCCAGAGCCAGCTCTGGCAGCCCATTCCTGCATGCCAGTGGCTCCTGGCCACCTCCCACCACCTTCACAGGAGGACTCTGTGTGTCCAGAGCCAGCCCCAGCACCCAGCAAGGACTTGGAAGGGGGTTGTCCCTGATGCTTCCGCTTCATCTGAGGCTCTCAAAATGTAATTAAATCTCCCAACACCTGGGATGGGATTAACTCTGTTATGTCTTTGAGGCGGGAAAGAGGCAGCGGGCAAGGGAGCAGCAAAGCTGGGAGTGATCCACAGGGGAGGATAATTTTTCCTGCTGCAGGAATAAATGGAGGACAGGACAAGGGCAGATGGATTTAAACTGGCAGAGGGTGGGTTTAGATTGGATATTAGGAAGAAATTCTTCCTGGCACAGGTTGCCCAGAGAAGCTGTGGCTGCCCCATCCCTGGAAGTGTCCAGGGACAGGTTGGACAGGACTTGGAGCAGCCTGGGCTGGTGGGAGGTGTCCCTGCCCATGGCAGGGGGCGGGATGAGATGGTTCTTACAGTCCCTTCCAACCCAAACCATTCTCTGACTCTGTGACATTATTGCTGGTGCTCAGCCCACAGCCAAGCCTATTCCCAGGAGCAATAAAGGCGAGAAGGCAGTCATAAAACTGCAGTAATCAAATGTGAAAAGAACAGCCCAATTCATTAATACCCAGACAAGCTGATAGAGACATTTTTAATTATCAAATATTACCATGGAGTTCATTTTTACCTGAGCTGTTTAAGCCTGACCGTCCTCCTTCCCTTTTCTTTGACACGCTGCCCTGGGGCAGCATTGAACATTTGTAATTAGATTCCTTCAATGGAGTTAATGATGAAGTGACAATAAAGCCTGAGTGGTTTCCATTTTCATAAGTATTATTTGGAAGTAAAACCAAATCCTTTGTTTGGGTATCAATATTTGTAATTTTAAGTTTAACATGAGCCTCAGGTTGTACTCTCAACACAAACAGATACAGACACATTCATGTTGTATTATTCTGTACATCTATTTTATATTGTATTGTAATACTTTCACATTCTTTTATATACACTTCCCTGCACAAAACTATCTATTTACTGGAGGAAAGGCAAGATTTCTCTTTGAGATGATCTATAAATTAATTAATAAGTTTTCATCAAGTTGATATCAGATCGTAGCAACATCCATATTTTGCAGGTTCCAGGTTGGGGTAATTTGTTTTATATTTTGTTATTATTATTTTTAAGATGTAATTAAATTTTAATTCTTCTCGCCCCAGCAGGCACAGTGAGGGGTCCAGAGTGCCCCATGGAACAAGTCTGAATTCGAAAGGAGGGGATTTAATGTGGTTATTAGTGATATTCTCTATTTTAAGCAATGAAGTGTCCATCAACACAAAGTTAAATTTCCATTAGAATTGAGTTAGCCACTGAAATATAACAAGGCCCTTCATAAATAAAAAGCAAGAGATTTTCGTGGCCATTATTGCCAGTTTAAGATCACTGTCTAATTTCATACAATTATTTGTCACCCTCTAGCTAAGCACTCACAGAAGGGAAAAGATGCTGAAATTGAAACAGGTCAAAATTAATGCCACGACTGTATTTGATAATTGAAAGTGTCACCTCCATTAGCTCACCCTGATAAGCAGGCTGGAAAAGCCAGCACCAGGATGTCCAAAATCTTCTCCACAGTTTGTAGAGTGACAGTGATTAAGCACCAGGGCAATCCCAGACGTTCAGAAGGTGAAATAAAAGCTGGTCAAGGGGATGCACAGAGTGGAAAATGGGGTGATAAGGGTAAAATCAAGGCTATTTTGCTGCTGTTGCAGAGGGAAAACCTGCCCCAGGCAGCCCACAGAGCTGAGATAAGGAAATGCTGGCTGGGACCCACAAACTTACCCATGTGAGATCCAAACCTGCTGCTCTGCTGACGCCTCCCATGATGTGTTCATGGCTCTTCATTCCTCTCCACAGGACATGGGAAATGATAGAGGGATCTAAGCCATCTGCATTTTATCTAACCTTTATTAAGCGTCACTTGACCTTGTCAGTACTGATAAAGCCCTGTGAAGTGCATGCCAGATAAAATGTAATTTTTAATTGAGTATCCTTATTACATCTATTAACAAGGTGCAGATGAATACAAATGACCCCACGGTCGATGCTGTCGATTCATGTTGAAATTTCCTTTGCCTTTGCTGGGCTGAAGGAGTCAATAACCTCTCAAAGGGTGCACAGGGAGTGGAGAGGTTTCCTGGCAGCAGCTGTCCTGCCTCCAGTGTCTATCCTACAACACAGTGGCCATGACTAAATCAGCACAGAGATGAGCATCTCTGGGGATCTCCTGTCAAACCCCACACCCCCCTTGTCCAGCCCTTAGGAAAGCCCTGGGAACCTCAGAACAGTTTCTTATTTTATTCATGATATAAATTTGGACTAACCCAAGGCACAGGTGAAAAACAATCATCTCCTCTTTTATTCCCTACCTCACAAATCATGTGAAAATCCACTCAATATTGGGTGGTCATGGGCTGGTTCAGCACTGGGATGGTTACAGGACTTCCAGCAACGGAGCCCATGGGATCGATCTGCAGAGGTTAAAATCCACTGGTTTCAAGTGGGAGATGGCAGGATGTGGCCAAACTGGCCCCCTAAGGTTCATGTCAAGCTTTGCTCTCAATTTGAGGGAAATAGGACGGAATGACCTGCCTGAGGAGCAGACTGCTGCACTGACATGATGTATTTGCATTAGCTTCAAACGGGAGTAGCTTCCCATCAGCCCATTAGCTCCACACTAAAACAAGCAGATTCAGTGTCAAATGTCTATAAAAACTACATCTTGGGGCTGCACTGAACTCCCTGCTGTGATCCACAGTGTGCCAGGCCTTCCCCTTCTGGGTTAGATTTATCCATTTTAGTACCTAATTTAGAAAGGGAAAAAACCCCCTGAGATCCTTCAGAAAAAGCAGTAAGACTTCTTGTTCCACATCCACATGTTTCCCCTTTAATCCTTCCTTAAGGGTCTCCATTTTTCTGTCACTTATCATCATCCAGAGTAATTTTGGGCTGTTAGAGAAAGTTCATTGCTGTAATTGCAACCATATTGGTCATTAAAGTTGACAGACAGCTGCTGGAGAAGTCACTTGTGGATTCCTGCTACTCAGCAGATGCCTCTCAGCGTTTGCTGAAATGTTGGCTTGAATTTATGAAATGGAAGCAAATGCATTTCACCTTAAGGACTCACAATTTCAAAGAGAGGAAAACATGAAGAACTCATCCAGGTCTTTTATTTATAAACTGTTTGTCTGCTCCTGCTCTAACCAGGGAGGAAGTATCCAGTGTTTCCTGAAGTGCCTAAGACTGCCTGCATTCCTACTCCTACCTGCAAGGATTGGGAACCCCCATCCAGCCCAGCTGCACCCCCAGTTTCACTAGACAGGGGTTATTTCCAGCTGCCCCATCCCTGGGAGTGTCCCAGGCCAGGTTGGACAGGGCTTGGAGCAACCTGGGCTGGTGGGAGGTGTCCCTGCCCACGGCAGGGGTGGAACAAGAAGAGCTTTAAGATCTCTCCCAATCCAAACCACTCTGTGATTTCCACTTACCCCTTTCTTGCTGGTGGTACTCAGTAAGTAAATATTCCTCACCTTCCACAATAAATGCCACACACCACATGTCAGAAAATAAGGACCCACACAGGCGGGGGTTTTTTAACCAGTAAACTTTATTTATATATAACAACAGTACAAAGTGAGTCCTTGGCTTGCAAAATAGGAGTGTTTCATATTTACACTAGGTACACAATAATATATTAGAATAATAACAAAACCCCCTTTTTTTTCCTTGGAACATTTTTAAATACTTAAACTTTCTTACATTTTTTTTTCCACAACACTTGTAAAAACAACAAAAAACAGACAATCATCTTAAAAAAAAATATAATACAGAACTCCAGTGTGTCAAGTATAATGGGGAGGGGAGGAGCCAGAGAACGACACGGTGGAATGGGTATGGATACAAACCAATTCCTTATTCCTGCCAACACACACATCCCCTAAAACTGTGTTGGTTTTAAAGAGGAGGGGGGCAGGAAGAAATTAGGATCTGTTCCATGGCTGATACCTCTACATTCTGTGATGTTTTGGGGGACTCCAGAAGTTTAGTACCTGTACATTCCCTTCCCCTTTCTTCTCCTAACAGCCCCCAAGGTGCCATTAACACCAAAACACTCATCAATAAGAGAAGGACATTTTACTGCATTATCTTCTGAAGCCATGAAATAATGTGGCAAAATCAGCTCATTTTCCTTCTGACGGCTCCTCTTGCAGGTGCATCTTCGTGCTGCCCAGTCCATGGGATGGAAACATCAGATGGAGGAGCTGTTGCATAAACTTCCAAGCTTATTTGCAATAGAGGTATTAAAAATCTCAAAGGAAAGGCCATACAGGAGATCTTGTGTTTGATTTGGCAGCCTCAGGAGGCCTGGAGAGTTCGGGATATTGGCCGTGCAATGGGACGGACCCTGCAGGTCTTCTGAGCGTGTCCTTCGGCGCTACAGGAACGTCTGTTTTGTCAGTATTATATTCCACTTTTACAAAGAAAGGAGAGGAATGGGTAACACAGGGGCAAAGGGGGATCTGAAAGAACAAGCACACAGACAATGCTCACAGCACGGCCACACCACCTTGGGCTGTGGCTGAGCTGCTCCCAGTGCCACCACAGCCACATGGGCACAGTGCCCAGGCGGGACTGCAGTGGCTTTTCCAGCAAGGGGGCAGTTGGGCTCTGCCACCCCACACTGCCCTCCTCCTTCACCTCCTCATCTCCCAGCTCCCAGCAAAGCACCCTGGGGTGCAGGACATGCACCACTCACCCCCAGTTTTCTTCCAGGACTCAGGAAGGCACCAGGTACCACCCACAGCTGGGTCTCCGCTCCCTGCTGTGCCCAGAGCTGGAGCACTGCCTGAAGCTGGGGGTTTCCACAAGGAACAGAGGCTTTGCACAAAGCCTTCCAGGCAGCCAAAATTGGTTTGAAGGCTGCCATCCTCTTCCCCTGTAAATCTAACCTGACCAACCTCTTTACATTGCACATTCAGGGCTGCAGATCAGCAGATCCCGAACGGCACCTTCGCAGCACACACAGGCATCTTTTACTCCAGTTATTTGCCCATTGAATGTCTAATTAACAAAACCAAGCCCAGGCAAGTGTTGGGTGGCCTCAGAGCTGTCCCCAGTGCTTTGCCTGCAGCCTCTGCCCCACTGGTCTCAGTGGTGTTGGGTGAAGGCACCAAAGACCCAATCACGACAGATGGGACTGTGCCCCAAGCTCCACCTCCCACACAACCATACACAATGTCACAGCTCCCTGCACCATTGACTTGGGATTTATGGGTCAAATGAGGTTCTGAAATATGATGGCTGAGACTCTGTGGCATTTTAATGCATCTTTGATGCCAGTTATTTGCCCTTCTCTGAACATATTTTCTCCACTCCAGGGTACAGTCACACGTGAGCTCTCCCTGACGGCCCAGCTTTTGCAAGTCAGTCTATTTTAGTTCCATTTAGTTTGGTGAGCTGAGTCCCCATGACAGGTGAGCTCTGACAGCACAGGAAACTGGATGGAGAAGAGCCAGTGACAGGCGAGAATGTGGCTGGGCTGCTGCCAGGGAATGGGTTTGAGACACAGGAGCATCACAGGGACTGTGCCTGGAGCTGCTCTGCCCTTTGCCAACCTGGGTGAGGGCAGCAGGCAGGTCAACCTCCCTTATACCCACTGGCTCCTTGAGGCTCCTGAAAATAAGACCTTGTGCACACTGGAGTGCTCCAACCCTTTCCACACAGACATGAATGACTTGCATTGAGGCGCTTGATCTGCATCGTTCAGAAACAGCCCCAGAGCTTTAAGCCCTCTTGCTTTTGTCCTCCATATGCCCACCCAAATTGTTTCCTACATTATGACATTTTTGGTGAAGTCCAGTTGAAGGTAGGAGAAAGAACTTATGTGGGGACGGGCCCTCAGGATTTAAGACAGTGTGTTGAAGGCACTGCTGTGATGAAGGTCTCTGTTGCCACCGTGTCAGGTGGCTGCACTCACCATCCTCAGAGTGTCACAGCACCGAGACCTGCAGGAAGGCATCACTGTCCAGCATGGCCATGTCCAGCCTCCTTCAGGGGTAACCACGTGGGATTCTGCCCACCAGTAGCAAGGCCATGGCAGTAGTTTTGTTTCTCAGCACTGGTCCCCATGGTGGGTCTTCACACAGTTGCAGACTGGTCCATGCTGGGTCTCACAGGGTTTCCAGAACTCTGGCTGTGCTGGTCTCTCCTGCCTCCCTTTAAACATAAACTCATCCTTTTTGGCAAAGCGTGGACCACTTGATGTCCACATCCTGCACACTTTGGTGGGCTGCAGCGCTCCACAGCGGGGCTCAGGCGGAGACAAAGCTTGCCTATAAGTTAGACTCTTGTATATGGGTTTTTAATAAAGGCTTTCAAGGTGGAGAAGCGTTTGATTAGCACCTCGCTCCCCCTCGGAGTGGGTGCTTTGATAGCTCATGAGCAGAAGATTAAACAGAATTATTTAAGCAGCAACACCAGGCAGAGAGATTCCAGAAAATGACGTCTCCCACTTTGATGTCGAAATACCTGAAACGAAGTGAACTGGAGACTCTGAACACCAACCGGCCTTGCAGGAGGGAGGGGGCAATGAGAGGGATGTGAAATCGTTTCATCTAAGGCAACTGCCCCCTCCTGACCAAACCTCGAGTCCAGTTTGCTGCAAGTGCAAAGAAAATGCTGTTTTGAGATCTGAAGCTCCCTCTTCCCAAAGGAGTGATGGAAAAGATGGATGCAAACAGGGCAACAGATTACAAGTGCTTTGCCCCAAGAGGATATGTTGCTTCATTCCATATAATTGCCTGTAAAGATCCATAATTAATGTCATCCACCATGAGGAGGTACTTGGCAGGTTATTTCTAGGCCACTCCTCCAGCCAGCACTGTGCCATTCCCTCCACTGTCCTGATGCTTTTCCAGATGATGGAAGTGGAGATGGTTATTCTGCTTCCCTCAGAGTTCAGTCAAAAGTATAAGAACTTATTGGTTTGCAAAGTGCTTCTGCTGCTTTTCCTTTTCTTCTCTGCTCAAATCTCCCCACAGCAAGGAAGATCAACTCAGTTGTCCCCTTCTCTACTTAGTGCTCTCCCAGAGAATCCAGGGGATGGTTGGGGACCTCAACTTCTGCTGAGAAAATAGAGGGCAGTGGGGAATGACCAAACCTTGGCTTATGGGGTGCTCCTGGCCAGAAGGTAGAGAGCAGAAGGAGGAAAGGAAGCTTAAAAGGGCTATGCAACAGCCTCTCAAAAAGATGTAGAGAAGAGGACCATGAGGGCTGGCTTCGCACACAGTCACCAGACCCAGGTGATGCAAAGCCAGGCCTCTGCTTTGGGCAGTACTAATATTTTGTGAATCCTGCAGAGATAACTCTTCAGACTAACATTCAGAAGTGTTTGGAAACTGTTTGGGAACTATTTGGAGTGCTCTCTTTGGGTTTCAGAGTACCATGAGAATTTGGTGAATGATCTGAGTATGAACACCCAAACCAACAATCACAGCTAGAATACAGCCCTGGAAACACCTCACCTAAGCTGTGTGATGGATCACTGTGAACAGCAGTAACAGAACCAGCAAAAACCCTCCAGGATTTCAAAACCTGGCCCTCTGCAATGTCCTGTGAGACCCACAGCAAAGAGCAGGCCAGGCTGGTGGCTGCTCCAACAATGTCCCCAGTGCTGGGCTCCACAATGCCTTTAATAGGACAACCCAGACATTTGCATTTTCTGCCTTTGAAATTAGATTCACTGTGCAGGAGCAGGATCCCTGGGAAGGGAACTCTCCACTAACAGGCAGTACAAACCCTGCTCTGCCTGTCAGTCTCTGTTTCTGATGCTTTCTCCATGTCTCAGTAAATCCAGTGCTCAGGCTGTTGTAAATGTCAAGAACTTATTGCACAAGGTTGATCACTGTCATCAGTATTTTCCTCCAGAATATTAACAGGACCCAGACAAACTCACAGAAGTGGATTACCAGAAGAAAGACTTGGCATGGCTTTTACTGAGTGGTAATTAAACCAACGGGTTTCCTGAGTATTTCTCTACGTGCTTTTCTCCCCTCTCCTGTTGCTGGACTGCAAGAGACCAAAAGCTGGCAGCTCTCTGGTGCCCAGGGAGCCTGTGGTGACCCTGCTGGACTCCTCTAGGCAGCAACAATGGAGGAGGGGATGGATATGAGGATGGATTTTCCTTCAACACCTGCTGGCTGCAAACTAAGGTCCCAGTCTGGTGTGGCACTGCCTGGGCAGGCTGAGCAGATGCCAGGAGCTATTTGGGTGCCATTGCCAGGCTCAGGCAGTCAATCCTTGTATTTCCATTCGACCTCATCATCCTGCCCTCCCCACTGCAGCCTGCACACACATCAGTATTTACTACAGAGAGAAATATTTACAGCGTTCCTTCCCCTCCTGGCACTCTACAAAGGGACACACATAAGCTTTGGTGTCTTTGAAAGTAATAACACTCACAAACATTTGCCTGTCACTGGCCACAAGAACATGTGCCGTGGGGGCCAGCAAGGAACTGAAGAGAACAACGAGACACCGAGACAGAGACACAACAGCAGCGCTGGCTGGCCCATGGGTGCTGGTTAAGGTTTGCCCTTGCCCAGAGCAGAGATTTCTTCCCTCTTCCCAGTGGAAATATGAGTCCTGGCCCTGGGCAACGTGGCTGAGAAACCCAAAGGGAGTCTGTGCTGATCGACTCCGCATGTCAAACAGGAAAGCAATAAATGTCTCCTCTCGAGATGCTTTTCAAGTATCAGCCACTGTAAACATTGGGGCTATGTTGGGTTTTACTGCAGGAAATGTGAGGAGGCTGCAAGAAACCCCCCAAAATTAACCCTAGAGGCATCATCTCAGCTCTGCCTGGAGGCATGGGGGCACATGGCCAGCTCAGCTCACATGGTACCTGCAGGAACCAGCAATGGGATACTGAGTGGATCACTGCTGGACCACCATGGCCATGCTGGACACTGCCAGAGTACTGCTGGATCACCTCAGCCATGCTGGGCACTGCCAGAGCACTGTTGGATCACCCCAGCCATACTGGAACATCCTGGATCACCATGGCCACGCTGGACACTCCCAGGGCACTGCTGGATCACCCCAGCCATGCTGGGCACTGCCAGAGCACTGCTGGATCACCATGGCCATGCTGGACACTGAGTAGATCACAGCCAGATCACCACAGCCATACTGGATCACCATGGCCATGCTGGATCACCACAGCCACTGCAAGGTGGAACAGGAGTGGAAAAGTGAAAAGCATTTAAATCCAGATATTTCCTCATTCAACAGTAAATGGGATTTAAAAAAAATATATATATTGACACTATATAAATACATCGATAAAGCTGGATTTCAAGACAGGTTGGATGATCTGATGGTTTTGCAATTCAGGTAAAGTTCCTCCTAGTTCCTATGAATTACTCAGCCACTGAACTATTTTTGGGCTAAACTGCTATTTCCCTTGTGTAAAAAGGTATGGTGCAAACTTGTGCTCATATTCTTTTATAAGATCCCAAAAAGAAGACAATTTCGGTTTTCCAGATGTTCCAATTGGTGTGAGAGTCTGTTTGCAGAATGTCTGAGCTGTGTCCTCAGGAGGCTCTCAAGAACAGGATTCAGAGCTGATCCTTCTTGCCAGGATTATCTCTATGGCCTCTGTGGTTTTTCCTCTATTTATTTTTTTTTCTTTTTCTTCCTTTTTTTTTTTTTAAAAAAACCCCTTTAAATAAAGTTTTATTTTCTAATATACATCAAACAATTTTCATGCAAAGCAGCAGTCATGGAGACATCCAGGCTTTCCAGGTTCCTTCTTTCCATGTACGGTTGAAAAAATGATCCACCTTGATTGGACTTTGATTGAGATGTTTTATCTTCTCTTCCTGCCTTTCAGACTGGATCCTGTATGATTTTTGAACACAGTCAGTCCTTAGGCCAGTCTCTGCTCTGTCCAGAAGAGCCTTGGTATATGTGTCCAGTGCCTTCCTTGCTTGTTCTCCCTCTAAATTCCCGAGAGTCCACGTGATCCTCTGCCCTTTGCCATCCTTGAGCACCACGACTTTTCTTCAGCTCTCAATAGACATGGCCCCAATAAGCTGCTCTACTTTGTAAGCCAGTCGCTGCCTACGCGCCTGCTCGTCCTGCTCCAAAGCCCCGATGAGCTGGTGCAGAGAAAATAAAAAGGGGAAAAAAAAGAAGAAACAGAGAAAAAAATCAGTGTGTGAGAGGGAGTGGAAGAGGTGGGTGGGCAGTGAGATGTGAGCAACTTGAAATGGGGAGGTGTGAAACTCAAATAAGTGGCAAAGCTTTGCCGCGCTCATTGGGTTGTTGGACCGCTCGATACCCACATGGCAAAATCATTCCCGCTCCTGTACCTTGGACTCCACATTTCTTGTCTCATTTAGCACGAAACTGATGAGAATTTTAAACCCTAATCAGAAAATAGCCGTGGCATTGTATCACAAATGCATACATGCAATTAAATGACAAAACCCTTCCTTTTCACGGACATAATTGCAAAATAGGTTCTTCTTGCAGCAAAATGAAGGGGTGGAACAGATGGCGAGAACTTGGTTTCAAGTGATGCATTCATTAAAGGAGCTCATGCTGCCAGGGAGTCTTTGCAAACTGGAGTCTGCGTCACTGCAACTTGGGATTTGGACCATGCTGTTCCCAAAAGACAGGGATGTTTCTGGGGAGCTTCACTGGGTCATGATGATTTTCCACTGCATTAAGGAGTGGGCTGCACTGAGTGTAAGCCAAGGCTAAGGAATCCAGGTGCTCTCACAGTATCTTAGCTCTCAGTCCACCTGGGATTGTGCTCCAGGAGCCAAACCTCTTTGTGCATGAAGAGAACAGTGGGACAGCAGTGGTGCCAGCTACAGTCATGCTGCAGCAAGGGAAGGGGAAGGAGCTCTGGGTGGCAGCAAGAGGGATCACTACTCAACCCACCATTGCACTGAAGTTGCACCTTCTCTCCCACATTCTTGCTGTGGGACAGCATCACCCCAGGGCACACCCCAGGGCACACCATGGCCCCAGGAAACACCACTGCCCAAAGGACACCATCACTCCAGGGGACACCACAGCCCCAGGGGACATCACTGCCCCGGGCACACCCACCTCTTCGCTGTATTTGCTGACATAGGAGTAGATCTCGTTGAGAGCACTCAGCATGTTGAACTCCACAGCGTGCAGGCGCGACTGCTCGGCGAGGTAGGCGTTCATGTCCTGGTCGCTGATGGCAGGGAGCTTGGCGATGTCGGCGTAATACCTGCAGGGAGGAGAGGCCAAGGAAGGGCATGTGAAACACGGAGGCTCAAAATACTCCTTTCCCTCTTAGGATTTAAACTGAGCTCTGCAGGGAAAAGAACATCATTTGGCTTTATGTTCACATCTAGAAAACAGGATCGTGGTCTGTAACAAGCTGAAAATAAGAGCAGCGATGCTCGGCAGGGCTGAGCTGTGCTGTCAGCTCTCTGCAAGAGCATCATCAGTGATGCTTGTGAGCCTCTTCCAACTGTTCTATATCCCCTTCCCAATGTTCTATTCTCTGATCATCAGCCATAGGAGGTCGGGCAGTCCCGGAGAACCCCACACCGCTGCCCACCTCTCCACCCAGCTCTTGTAGCTGGGGATGTCCTTGGCATACAGCAGCTTGTTGGAGGGGGAGTCCTTGCCCAGGCGGTGCTCCGAGGTGGAGCAGGAGTCCATGAAGGTCTGAGCCACAACAGAGAGACAGGCGTCCGTGATGCTGCCCTTGTGGATGTCGAACACGAACTGGGGGTTTTTGATGACATTCACCCAGAATCGGAGAGGGAGGCTGGAGGGAGAGCAGGAGACAAAGCTCAGTGTGAAAACAAAGGTAGGAAAGGGCTGTGGATTGTGTTCTCAGGCAGAGCACAAACGGTGGGAAGAATGAGAACAGAAGAATTTGAATAAGCTGAGCCAGATGCATCAAGCACCAGTTAGCCCAGTGCTGCTCAGATTGCTGGTGCTGGATCCTGCCATGCCTGTGCTGGGCACTGCTGCCCTTGGAGACGCTCCAGGCTCTGATCCTGCACGGAGCCGTGGAGGAGGTGAGGGGCAGAAGGGCAGGCTGGCTATGCCAGAGCAGAGTTGGGCAGGGCTTGGGGGCACTGGGGGAGCATCTCCATGACCAGCCCATGAAGCTGAGTTGGGTGGAGTGGGTGGCTGTGGTGTGGGGTGAGCCCAGGGCAGCCGCACTGTCCCCCCACACTAATCAGCCACTGCCCAGCCATGCCACGGCCCGTCAGCTGCAGGAGGTGCAGCAGCATCAGAGGCTTTGTCCCCAAATCCCGAGGCCTTTGCAATCAAAGGGGAATTATTATTCCTTTTTTTCTTTGGCTGTATAGCAGGATCAAAAAAACAGCTGCTGCCTTCTATTACCTTTCAAGTCTCAGCTCCCTCTGTCTCTCCAGCCTTAACTCTTGCTGCACTGCAGGCGAGCAGCTCAGCCACATCCCCAGCATCCCCAGCTCCCCCTTCCAAGCCTCCATTTGCTTTGACCTGCTCCAGTGGCACAAGCCTGCAACCATCTGCCCACCAAAACTCCCTTCCTAGGAATGCTGTGGGTCAGTCAAGCCCCCCATGCCCTGGAGAGAAGGAAGGACCTTCTGGGCTCTGATACCTCTGGACTCAACTCTGAAGGTCACTGTTTTCTTTTTTTATTCCTTTAAGAACTCTCATAATTTCTTGTTAATTCTACAATTTTTATCCCAATAACTCCTTTTTCTAAGGCTTACAATGAATTGTTTGGAGCTTCCCACAGCCCTAGTGGGGAGCCTGGCTTTTGTAGCCATGATGATTAGAGGCCTTTTAAACCATGAGGAACTCAGGGGGAAGGAATATAAAGTCTTTAGGGAGCAACCATTTGTTGTGCTTTTTTCCATTCTTGCAGAGGTAAATTTACAACCCATGGAGCTTATAATCCTAAAATAACAGCAGAGGAAGAGATGAGAGTTCTTATTGTGTGGAGAAGGCTGAACTTGCTGCAGCCCATGCTGATGGCATGTGGGGCTGGCTCCTTCCCCCTGTGCCACCTCCTCCTGATGCCCAAATGCTCCAGCTGCTGCCCAAAGTGGTGGGAAAGGTGCAGCCACTGGCTGAACTCTCCTTTCCCAGCTAGTCCCAGCATTTGTGCCACACCAGGGTTGTGCAGGCAGGGTGGTGTGGGCATGGAGCGCTGCTTCCCACTCACAGACTGACTTTCCAAAGTGTGGAAATCTGAGTTTCCATTTTCCACCTGGGCAGAAGACTCACAGGTAGCTGGGCTTGTGCTTTAACACCCTTCCCTTCCAAATCAGGATATTTTAGGATTCTATGAACACCACTCTGGAGGCCAAACCAGGATCAAACCCCACTGCCACATCCACAGAGGACACTGGGGTGGCATTAGTACTGGTTCAAAAGCATCAGCATGGCTTTGTGGTACATCTCATGCTCTGAAGCTACATGGCATCATACAATCAGTGAGGTTGGAAAAGACTTCTGAGATCGAGTCCAACCTTTGACCTAACACCACCTTGTCCACTAGACCTGAGTGCCACATCCAGTCTCTTCTTAAACATCTCCAGGGACAGTGAATCCACCAAGTTCTCTCCGTAAAGAACTTCTTCCTAATGTCCAACCTAAACCTTCCCTGGCACAAGACTGTGCTCTCTTGCCCAACTTGGTGGTCCCCAGCCTTCCCAAAGCAATTCCCCACCTCTGTTTCACCCCAGGACACGACAAATTCCCCAACACTGCGTTCTGCCTGCCCCTTCAGCCCCCCTTTTCCCCTCTCACCAGTTGCTCTTCCACGTGTGCCTCACGTCCGTGTCGTGGATGCCGTGCTTGTCCGCCTGCTCGTCCAGGAAGTCGAACATGTACTTGATGGCGAGGGGGAGGGCGCTGCCGCGGTGCACGGTGCTGAACAGCGTCTCAAACAGGTCATCCACGAACTTCTGCAGCGTGCCCTAGTGGGAAAGAAGGGATGGGCACACGGTTGGTCAAGCAGGGGTGGCAGGAGGGCATGCCAGATGTTACCAGCCCCTCAAAAGGAATAAGCAAAGTTGGGGTCTTTCCAAGCTGTGACTGCGCTGCTGGAGGATCCCAGGGGAAAGGTCCAGCCTGCAGCTACTCACAGCTGAATTTACTCTTTATTTCTAACCTGAAATAACTAATTTTTGCTTTCCAAAGCACAGCTGTGTTATCCACAGTGATGAACACATGGGGAAAGGCAGGAGAACTCTCTTTGGTCAAGGAAACCAGGTAAATATTTAAAGGCACTACTGGATCTCTCCAACTCTGTGTTTTAATACTGTGCAAAACAATGAGGAATTGCAGCAATTGCCTTGAGTGTGAGATCATCTGAGCTGTAGATCTGTTGCTGCTCCAGCACCCACCCAAGCCCAGGAAAACTCAGCAGGGACAGACCTCCTGGGAGCTGAGCATCACCAGGGGCTGCACAGGACCCTTGGCAAGTGTCTATTGATGAACATTGCTGTGCATTTAATTCAGTGCATGGCAGTTACCTTTGTGGCCAACAGCCTGGTCAGGTAGATCTCAGACACCATCTTACTGCCCCTGTCTCCTTCCTTCTGGTCTCCATGGTCGTGGTTTTTGACCAGGTGCCAGACCTTGACGCCGCTCTCCAGGTCGGGGGTGATCATGGGGGCCCTGGAGCGCAGGCTGTCGGGGCTGCCGGTGTAGCGGAATGTGGAGTCTGAGTGACACGGGGAGAAGTTGGTCACACTCAAAGCGAACCCCTTTTCCATTCCCCTGTCTCTTCTCAGTGATGTCACCACGTTTGCTAATGGCCAAACCATCTGCACTGCCTTTTTTATGGGGTAATGAAATGAAAACCAGCCAGGCACCAACAAAATGTGGCGATTGCCAAAGATACATGTTGGTCTCCACTGAACAGAGTCCCTCAGACTTGAGCTGTTCTGTGTTCACACTCAGACATGGACTTTCCTGCTCCATTCACATCCTTTGCTTATGTGAGCTCCTCGTACAGGTCCACACAAGACTCGTCCCTGAGTCACACACATTAACCCCAGGCACCAACTCCTGCAGCACCAGAGTCCTGCATTTTGTCGAGTGTTTTGCAAATAATTAAAACCTTCCCACCACAACCAGCACAAAGGGCAGAAGAAACTGCTGGTCTTGTCCTTGAGGCTTTTAGGAGAGCAGGAAAGGCTCAAGCTGAGCATCAACTACAGAGCCCAAGGCCAGTCTTGCACCCCAGCCGTGCTGTCCATGGGCTGAGCAAGTCCACCCTCCTGCTGTTCCTCCTGTGCCTGTCCCTGCAGGGAAAGGAGAGCTCAACAAGCAGCAGCCTTTCCCTTAATTGCTCAGAAACCATGGAGGGATGTGACATATATTTATTTATGTATTTAACTTCCCAAAGAATGTGCCTCTCTGGATCTCATCCATGGTGTCTCCAAGCTGAGACACGAGGCTGAGGACCCCAGCTGGGCATGGTGGGATTTTTCCTCTCACTGAATTTCTTTGTTCTCTGGGATTCTTGTGGATTTTCTCAAGTTTAGCCTTCAATTCACTGCTCACCCTTGTCGTCAAGAGTACAGGGATCAATCATAAATCAGCCGAGGGAAATACGCAAGTCATTACCAAACTAGCTGGATTTTCATCCCTGATTAAGGCTTAGATAAATGAGTACTCCAACTGATATAATTAAGGAGACAGACAGGGGGACAGCAAGGGAAGCATCTAGTAATTCTATTTTTAAACATAGCTCTGTACTGATATATAACAGGGGAAGTAAATAAGTATCTAATTTAAATTCTGTCAGCACAATTAGAAATATTAATCTTAACATGAGCAATGATCACTCATATTGGTAGTTTGTAAAAGCTTTTCCAGCTGACATAGATCAATGAGCTCTGAGGACTCAGGTTGTGTCACCCAGCCTTGGTTTTTCCATCAGCTGAAGTGTGGGATATGCTGGGCACTCAGGGATCTACACCTCACAGGGAGAAATGCCTTTTCTCCTGGCTTTTACCTAAAGACTCCCCTGTTTTTGGCTCCTCAGAATCCTTGCTTGAGCAAAAAAAACAACATTATTTTGGGAGCTATAAACAAGAGAAGGAGATGGGTTTGTCAGGAGACTTTTTGCTTGTAAAACACTCTGTAAAATGAACGATAATGAAAGATCAGCGCACCAGAGATTTTGCCACTGCTGCCTTTTATGGAAGCATATTATTACTATTATTGTGGATTTAGTGTTATAAACGCACACCTGGCACCTCACAGACTCATTTACTCAGGCTGCAGCATCTTCAGGGACCCTCTGTAATGTGCTGAGCCCTGCTATTATGCAAATCCTGAATTCCCAGGTGTGCACATCCAAGCACTCCGTGTTAAGATTGCTGTTACCCATTTTGACCCATTAGCTAAGAACTCAGGATCCTCCACTTAAAAGAAGACAAAGGTGAAGGCATCAGGCTTTTCTGTCATGCAAGGGACACAAAGCTCCTTTCCTGCAGTGGAGCCCCAGAGGAACTCTGTATCTCCCACCCCCTCTGAGACAAACACCTTTCTTGGACTTTCCCAGGACCCACATTCCCAAAGGCTATTCATGTGCTGGCATTTCCTTCTCCCTCCTTTCAGCTTCTCTGGTCTTTTTGCTGTTCTGCTTATAGATGGAAAAGCCTTTGCAAAAACCCACCAATAGCCAAGCACATTTCCCTGCTTGGCACATGGATGATCATTTTGGATCACGTGGGGTGGTTCTTTGGGAGAATCTGCTGCTTTTCCCCAGCTAATTCCTTCCAATGTCCAGCCTCTACCCCTGAGCATCATTTCCCATCCCTTCTTACCATATCTACTAATAGATGTCCGGGATATACTGGCAGAGGCAGGAATATTGTAGGAGGAGGTTTGCTTGGGAACGAGAGCCACAACCGAGCGGTCTGATACCTGGGGAGGCAAAGGGTGAGAAGATCAGTGTCCACATTGTGATCACCAGCTGCTGATCCAGCAAATTCTGGGAAGAGGGATGCCCAGGGTGGGCACAGGGAGCCACCCAGCCCTCAATCCCAGTCTGGCTGAGCCCTGTGCTGGGTGGGCAGCAGCTCTACAGCAAGAGACTGAAGGAAAGGAGTGATAAATCAAAGGACGTGTTGAAGACGCTTCTGGTCGTTCTGATTTAAGATTATGTTTTACCCAATAAAAATGAGAATCTCAAGAATTGTTGTGATCCAATTAAAGTAACAATGCAGAGGGAATAAAAGGGCTGTAATAACGTTATGGGCCATAAAACATTCCTATTAAACCATTTTTTATTTTAGCAATTTTTACGAACTTTAAAAGTTTGATTTACAGCTGAGCAAGTCATAAAACCATCTTTCAGGGTATTTAATTGTTATCCCTTTATTGCTCCAGAGAAGGAATTAAACACTGGGAAGTCAAACTATAAATGAACATTAGTGCTAACAAGGTTTTGTTACAGCAGATTTTACTAGCCATGTTTAATTTTATCCTCCCTATAAATCCAGTAGTCACTGGAAGTTTTCTAACTTATTCCCCTTAATTAAGAATCTGCAGGTTTCCAGAGAATGGGCCTAAGTGGCTTTTAAGTTTGAACTTGTGACCTGTCGCGCAGCACAGCAAGGGAGCAGAGAAAAGAGTCACCACCTCTTGCCAGGCCTCAGCCAACACACTCTTTAGTGGAGCTGTACAAAAGAAAGGCCTCTTCATGCTGGAGGAATTTCCTTTGGGGTTTAATTCTCCATTATTTACCAGGAGTCTTGCAATGGGCTCTGCACTGACCCTTATGCACGGGATGCTCCAGGTGGTTTTTGCTTCCCCAGCATCTCCAGGTGTTTGTACAACACCTGCAGCCACAAGGTGAGCTTCACACAGTGATCTGTGCTGCCTTTCCAGGCCATTCAGATGAAAGGTTTCATGGAAATGTGAGTTATTATTATTGCTAGTGATAGTGGAAATAATAGTCACTTGTGTTCCGCAGCACAAAAGTGAGATATTTCTAAGCAAAACACTCCAAACACCTCCGTTATTTCCTTTCCTGCTCCTGCCTCACTTCATCCAATTTATTAAGTCAATGGAAGAAATGATCAGTGCTGATATTATTTTCTTAGGCTGTTATTAGCTGCCACTTCAGCTCCAATTCAGCAGGGAGAAACCCGAGCCCAGGGTGCTCCCATGGAGGAGCAGCTCCGTGCCAGATCCATTTCCACCAGGGCTGTGGTTAACCGGGAGAGAGGCATTAAAAATTCCACACACACACACACACACACACACATAAGAACACTCTCACTCTCTAAATTTTGGGTCGAATGGCTCTTGTCAGCTAAAAACCACCAGCGTGCAAATTAGCATCAGATGGAACGCGCATTCGTTTCCCATCTCGCTCCGCCGCTGCCACACTCCCATAAAACCCCCGAGACGCCCTGGAAGCTGGCTGGCTGCTTTACAACTTTATAAATATTCTGATTATTCTACAAGCTGCACAAAACACCTTAAAGAGAAGGAAAATAAAACCTAGAGCAGGGAAATGGGAGCCCAGATGGTGGTGCTGTGTTTGTGTGGGGCAGTGAGGATGCAGAGAGGGTTCCAGCTCCACATCCACTCTCCTAAGTCTCATTTTCCATACAAATCTTCCCTTTCTCCTTCTAATTTTTCATTTAAAACAGTTTTTTAGCCTCTTGGCCTCTGCAGACTCACAGTGGCTGACAGGTATTCATGCTCTGCTGCCTCTGAGTTAACCCTGCGTGGGCCACTGTAAATCATTTGATATTAAATTCAGTGTTTCATTTTTCTTGCGTGAAACCACACGGGGTGAGACTCTCCCATGGAGTTTAATAGCCATGAAACCAAAAGGATATGACACAAATGTAATACAATTCCTTACCACGTGTAAAAGCTCCAGAGAATTTAACAAAGAATTACACCTATTTAAGCCATACATCTATTTTTATAAATGAAGAAATAAGCAGCAGGTATAAAATTTTCTGTATAATTTTATAAAGTGGTTCAAAAATATTAGAAAAATGAATATTTCTCTTTCAATCCAATTTGGTTTTGTATGCAAAGGCTTCCCATGAAAAATCCATTTGATCAGTTATTATGTTTTTGTCATTCTAATGTAGAAAACAGTGTCAAAATCCAGCAGCCAAGTGTGGAGCTGAGAAACTCTTGGAATTAAATAACTGCCCTCTGCAGAGCCCTCAGGGCACAGTGAGGAGGAGGGTGGTTTGGAGCCCTGCAGGGACAGGGAATGGGGCTGAGGAGTGAATGGATCCCAGGAATCAGGAGCAGGGCAGGGCTGTGAGGACCAAGTGGGTTCTGCTCCCTCCTGAAGCCTCCCAGGTCCCAGCACCTCTCCAGGAAACACACCTGGATGGAAACATGGGCTGTGCATCTCCAATCACCACCTGCAAATCCAGAGATCTCTTTGCCTTCAGATGAGAATAAAGACAAGACAGCTCTGAATAAAAGATGGGCAGAGCTTTAGAGAGCAAGCTTTCATATTTTTTCCCCAGAAATTTAGAAATCTTCTTCATTAGTCCTCTGAAAATCTACATTTATTTAAATGGCTTGAACCACACCTGTCTCATATGTAGCATTCCTGTTAAACGGTGAGACAGCAGTGCTTGGAACTCAACTCATTTTATACCCTCTTTAAGCTGTGCCTTTGCCCACATATTTGTTTTACTGTGTAGACCTGGAGCATCTGTATTTTTGATGTCTAATAAAAACATTTATTACTCCAACAGAAAAAAAAAAGTACAACCTGGTAGGAATAGCAAAATATATATATATATATATTGCTGTTTGTTTTTGGCAAAAGCCTTGTCTTGACAAGATTTCTGCTGCAGTGAAGAGAAGTTGGCTTCTTTTAAATGACTGAAACAGCACAGTTGGGCTTTGCAGAACTCGGGCCAGAGCAGGGAGACATGTGCAACTACCTGGTTAGATGTTTGGCAGCAAACTTCTCCTTTCTTCCAGAGCAAAACTGACATTCAAATGGCAGGAAGAGCTGCAGCATCTTGAGTGCTGCAAGGGGTTTGTTTATTTTAAGGGTAAGCTTGTGGCTGAGCTTTTCCCACAGGCACTAAAATGAAAGTATTCCCTCCCCCAGCATCCACCACACATCAGACAAGCACAGCTTTCACTTGTGACTTCCTCACGATGACTTTTAAAGATCAAGGCATAATAAAGTCTCGCTGCTTCCCTGCATGTTGGTTAATCCCTTGCAACTGTCAGGTAAAACAGATTTTAGGAACAATGGAATTAATCTGCACAACTCCTATGACATTTTACGGCAATCTGTGTTTAAATCCTGGGGGCCGCTTGGAAGAGCTGACCCTCGAGGTTCCTTTTAACATGCACTGTGCATATTCCTGCCACTCTGCTGCCTCGCTCCCTGATTACAGGGCTCCTGTCAATACTGGCTCCCATTCAACTCCCCAGCGTGAGTCACGCTGATGGACTGGAGATGGTGTATAAACAGGGAAAGATGCCAGATTAAATACTAAACACTTCTGGGGAGGCAGTGATGGACAGGAGTAGGTTACGGGTCCCAATTAATGCAGTTATCCTCTGCTGCAGACAGGCTTTGAGTAAAGAAAGCCTTTGATTCCCTGAAACCAAACCCTCCTCAGCCTCCTCTTTACCTCTTTTCCCATCTTTCACACTAAAAGGAGCCCTTTCCAACAGACACTGCCCTATCCAGGAGTTAAAGATGGCACCAATGTCTTAGGCCACCTCACTCACGCTCTCTGATGCACGACTGAGCATCTTCACTGCCTGGATTCACTTCATGTGACAAATGTCCTGTTACCTGACTTGGGGATTTAAGAGGCTTGGTGTCGCTCTGTCAGGAAGGAGCTCTTGATATTCCCCTTTTAATGACCTGGCCTCATCCTGTACCTCCCCACAGCACTCCCTCAACCCTCCCATGTGACAGCATTTGAAGTATTTGCTCTGTTTCCCTTTTTCGTTCCTTGCAAAATGCCCAAAAGTCAACACACAGGAAGATCATGAGTAGGAGAGATAAGCTGCTACTACAGCTTGTGCTTTGCATCAGATCACAGGTGTTTGAAAAGCCCTGAGGGAAGGCAGAGACTACTTTTCCTCTCCTGCTGCACACCCCTGGTTGCCTCAGACTCCCACACAAAGACCTGAGTGCCCTGTGCCACCCCTTCCCTGGCCCCACATCCCCAGCACTGGCAGCTCAGCCCTCACCACTGCTCCCTCCATCTCCCTCCCACGGCTGGCAGGTTTAATTTAGCCAATTTTCAACTCTGCTGCTTCCTTTGAGATCCATGTCAAGGTTACTTTCCCACCTAATGCAGAAGCACATTGAACCCTTCTGGTTTATCACACAAACGTGACCTCTCTGTCTGTCTTGGTAGACAAGACACCTGGGAATCAACGTTCTGCTTTTCTTTTCTTCCCTCCTGGCAGCTTTCTGGGAGCTGCCTGTCAGCTGGGGCTGCTTTCTCACCTGATAGTGCATCAAGGTGTTCAGGCGCTTCCAATCTCCTTCGATCTTGGTGGTGATGTCTTCATCCTGCAGGACCACACGGGCAATCCGGCCCTGCCGCCACTCTGGGGGAGAGGCAAAAACCAGGCACACACCATTGTCAGAGAGGGTCCAGCTCTGCAAAACCCACTAACCAGCCTCTCTGATCATCCCCCTCCTATGAGGCAGGGAAACTCCTACCCAAGTCCATGTCAACAGCTCTCGGTCTTTGGGAATACGGGACGTTTTTGTACACTGCATCGAGGATCTTCTCTTTGACTTGGGTGATGGTGTCACAGTTCAGCACCTTCACAGGGATCTCTGGACTGTTCTCATTATCTGGGTTCACACAGTTTAGGATCTGGAAGAAAAGGAGAAACATAGCATGCTCTAAAGGATGAGCATCCAGGAGAAATGTAACCATGTGTCTCAACAACATTTTCTCATAAAACCCCCCACTGCAGCCCTAATTGCTATTGGATCTAGTATATTTATGTAATTATTGCTGAGACAGGAGTCCTGGATGCCATATTCAATGCCCAAGGGAGATAAAACATTCCCCTCTAACCTGCCTTTCCAAACCTTGGCTCAGGTTACTTGGACATGAAAATTAGGGATGCACCTGACTCGGACACAGGTCTTTATTGCATTGGCAACACTTAGGCCTCGTGGTGGTGTCCTGATCACAAGGTCAGCAAGGTTCACATGGTGGAGACAGGAGGGATTCCCTGGCAGCTCCTACAGCACCACTCACCAGAGTCTTGTACTCGATCTGCTGCCGGATCAGCTTGTCCTCGCTGAGGGAGTAACGGGCTTCTCCTGTGATGGCATCAATGGGACCTTTCTCCATCTGCTGCTTGATGGCACAGTAGAGCATGAAGAGTGGCTCTCCAGCACATTCCTAGACAAGAGATGGACAGCAGAACTGACACAGAGGTGAAGGTGCCTCTCCCCGGGGGCCACTGGGCTGCACACACGTTTGGCACATGATTCCTCTCCACAGAGGCACAGTCCCACTGACTCCTCAGCTCATGTACAATCCAGGTTTGGCTCCCAGAAGCTCCTGGGGAGGACAGCCAAACCCGTGAGCTCCATGGATATGTTGTCTTTGGCAGGGTAAACCCCTCCTGAAGCTATGTGGCTGTAAAAACTGGAATTTGATATCTTGATCTCATTGTTCACTCCCACGAAGCAAATTCTCTGGGGTTTCCAAAACCACAAATTAAGTTAAAAAATATGGAAGCCCAGGCATGGAGACATAAGTGAGAATTTCTCCTACGTACTGAAGAGGTGTAGCAGAAACCCCATGACATGGGAATTACACCAGAAGACCTGAGGGCTGAGGAAGGCTGTGATCATGGAGCAGCAGCCCCAGGTGTTGGCATCTCTAACAGATTTCCACCTCCCCTGCCTTGCTATTACATCTTTTGACTTGGAGGCTGATGGAAGAGTTTCATGCCCAGATCCACCCCAGGGGTGACAGGTGGGTGAGACAGCAAAGAGACAGCAGGGTCTCCACTCCATCCCTCCTTACCTTGAGGAACTTGTGGAGAAGGAAGGCAAACCAGTTAGTCAGCATCTTCTCAGCCACTGACTCGGTCCTAGGGGAGCCAGGAGGACACACAGGTTACGCACAAAGCCAAACCACAAACTGCACCCTGGCACAGCTCTGTGGAGCTCAGGACCAGGACTCTGGAGCAGCACGATGTGGCCAGCACTGTCCCCCCTCCCTGAAGGGAGCTGACAGCAGCCTGCCCAGCTGACAGCCCTCACAGCCCCGATGGGGCTGGTGACAGGGAGTCTGGTGACACTCAGCTCCTTGCACGTGGTGCAAATTACAGCCTGGCTCAGTAAATCACTGGGATTTGCAGCAGTTCCTGACAATCAGGGACAGCAGAGTGACAAAGGCAGCGAAATTGCAGCTTTCTCCCCAGTCCCACCCAGTGCCCTCTCCCCACATTGTGCCCAAGATTACCTCTAATTTAAATACGATGGTTCCTAATGATAGTTTTTAATGCGGGCTCTGCAGGACCCAGGGACTTTCCTTAAAGCACCACAGTCTCTTTTCCTGGGACAGGATGGCTGTGGTGGTGGCAGAGTGTCTCACAGTCCTCATCTGAGCCCCAGCCCCAGCAGGGCAGAGCTGCTGTGCTGCAGCCTGGCCAGCTGTGACCGTGACCCTGGCCAGCTGTGACCATGACCCTGGCCACCCTGGCTCAGCACCACCAGCCTTCCCCTCAGCCACATCCAATACCAGGATCCGGTCTGAATTCCAGCCAGCAAAGAGAGATGAATCCAATACTCTTCCCTCTGGGGACTGGGTCCCCTCTCCCCTCACCATGAGCCAGGTCACCTCCTCCCTGACCTGGAGACAGTCACCATCCATCCCACTCCAGACCCAATTTCCCCACACTCTCCCATCTGTTCTGCTGCCTTGAATTAGAGACTGCCTCTTGCTATGAATCCACACAGCATTCCAAATGCTTGGAATTAAAACCACACACTATAGAAGCACCAGGGACTGATCCCAAAGCCAAGCAAGATCAGGAATAAACAGGAGCCAAAGATTTCAGCAAACGAAAACTGACGCCAGTCGGTCAATGGACCTGGGGTCACATTATCCATCATCTCTTAGGATGGAAACATCTGCCAGGAATTTGAGAAAATGTCTGCAGATCCCCAAAGAATTTAAGCCTGAATTGATTAACTGCCTAAAAATTCATCCTACAAATGGACACACACACTATTCTCCTGTTTGAAATATTTTGGGCACCCAATTAAAGAGGAGAAACACTAACACACTTCCACACAGCCATGGAAAAATGGAAAGGCAGTGACAAAAACTAAAGACTTGGCGGAAAACTCAGAAAATAGTACATTCAGCACTTCAGGGTGAATATTAATTTAATAAAGTACTTTGTGTTAATAGAATATTAAATTAAGAATTAGCAAGTCTCAGGATCAGCCCTCCCAGTGAAGCAATGCTGGGCCCTGTCCCTGTGGGCTGCTCAGGGCCTGACACCAGCCCTGTAAAAATAACTGAAATAAGGAGTGACAGAGAAGTTGGGGCATATTGCATGGGAGAATGGCATTGGATACTCCATGTCTAGCTGTTCCCTTTTATTTCTTTATCAGAAATACCAGATCAGCTGAATGGAACAGCATAAAGAAACACCTCGGAGCATCTCTGTCAAATCCCATTTCTCCTTACCTTCAAGCACTGCATCTCATCTCAACACAGTCTGACGCTGTGAGATATTTGCAGAGCATCAGTCCTGGGGACAGCCAGCAATTGAGTTAATCATCACTGGCCTACACTGGCTGAGGAAAGAGGCAGCTCAGAAGCTCCAGCACTGCTGTGAGGGCTATAAGAGCATCCCTGGCTCCCTCTGCCTTGGAAAAGTGATGGCTGGGGCTTGATCTGTCTTTGCTACACATGGGGGGGTCTGCTGAGCCTCCAGATCTGCTGCAGGGCTTTGTGCTGCCCCTAACTGGTCTCACTCAGGTCTCAGAATGCTGTTAGAGGCCTGCTCTAAAAATAAAAAAATGAGCTCCTGAAGATTAACATGGCAGCACAGATCCCCTAGACCTGGAGAAAACCCTTCTCACATCACCCAAAAAGGAGGGCAAAGTACGATCCAGAGATGGCTTTCCAAAGGAGTCTGACGCCAGCCTTGCCTGCTTCGCTGACTTTCGGAGGCACAGGGAAGAAAACAAACCTAAACAAAACGAGCTGAGAGAACCCAAAAAATAAATATGTATTTTATTAATTTTCCCTGCTCTATCTAGGTCTCCAAACTGCTGTGTGCTCTGCTCAGTGCCAGCAACCAGAGCAGCTGTTTGATTTAACGTCAACTTTCTTGCTGTCTCCCGTGAGGGGCAGTCATGGAAGAAAGAGAGAGGGGAAAATGAGGAAGAAAGAGGCAAAGAACTGAGTGTCAGTTATCAACTGCTGCCACCAGAGAGCTCAAAAAACTTAAAAAAGATGTATTTCACTTTGTGGCTGATCACTCCTTATTAAGTCAGAGCAAGACATTTCAGGCTGGGTTGCTGTGTGCACAAACATCTGGGCACAGGGCTAGGACAGGGCTCCAGCCATGGGTTTAACAGGATCTGGAGGACCAGGACAAGGGGTAAAGCTTTTAAACTAAAAGGGGGTAGATTCAGACTAGATATAAAGCAGAAATTCTGATGATGAGGGTTGGGAAAGACTGGCCTCAATTGCCAAGAGAGGTGGTGGATGACCTGGCCATGGAGAGATCCAGTGTCAAGTGCCCTGTGAAACGGGTAAATCCTGGCACAGGACAGACAGCCCTGATTCTCTGCTGGGCAGTTCAGGCAGGAGGGGGCACAGCTCTCACCCCCAGCCATGTGTTTTTCGGAGCTCCGTGAAAAGTCATTATTGATGGCTGAGGCAGAAGGCGCCTTCCCAGCACCTCGCCAACCCACGGGGGAAATTAAGACGGCTTCCTTCTCCAAGATGAGTTATTGCCTCCGCAAACACGGCCAGATTTAAAGCAATTTCCTGTCAAGTATATTCATTGTGGCTGGAGGAATCCCTGAAATTTTCCTGGAGCTGTGAAATCCTCCCCTTGCCCTCATCCCTTCACTGCAGTGAGATGCCAGCACAGCTCCAGGCACAGCTGATGGGCAGCTGTGGCCAAGGCCAGGCTCTACAGCACAGCCAGGACCTACAGGGACATGGCAGAGGTGGCTCATGACAGGGAGAACAGGGGGAGCCTTGTACTTGTGGCTGCTGATCTGCCCTATGCCAGCACACATTTTTTCCTTTTTCCTTTCTGCCATTGCCCAGTAGAGTCTTGGGTGAGTTGCTTAATCCATTCTTGATCTTTTTGCCCAGCTGTGGAACACAAATGCTGCTCTCCACCCATGAAGACCTGGAGGATCCAGTTTGGAGACCCTGTTCAGCCATCTGTGAAATCACAGAGTACTGAAGCCAGATGAGGAAATATATGGAAGTTCTCCATGGAGAGCAGCATTTTCCTTCCAACAGCACCCTGCACCCACATAGCCCTTGGATTATAGAATCACAGAATCATTAAGGTTGGAAAAGACCTCCAAGATCATCAAGTCCAACCTGTGCTTGATCCCCACCTTGTCAACCAGACCAGAGCACTGAGTGCCAAGTCCGGTCATTCCTTGAACACCTCCAGGGGTGATGACTCCACCACCTCCCTGAGCAGCCCTTTCCAAAGTTTAACAACCCTTTCCATGAAGTAATTCCTTCTAACACCCCAAATTCCTTCTGATGTCTTTCTGATGCCACCATCGGCGTGGCTGTGCCACCCTGGAGGACCACGCTGACCGTCAGCAGATCCATCCCCTCCCTGTCCCCCACCTCACCTGCGCAGGAGCAGTTTGGGGTGGTTCTTGTTTTCCAGGTTCTTCTCGATGAGGTCAGAGAGCAGCTGTTTCAGCACATCCGTGGCATATTCCAGCTTGCCCTGCAGCCCCGTCATGATGAGCGAGGCCACGTTGCCGCGGTCGCGCATGGAGAAGCTGCGCTGCAGCTCCAGCGTTCGGATGAAGGTCAGCAGGAAGACTTTGTTGTTAATCAGCTGAGCAAAGAGCTTCAAGGCCTTCTCCACGCTCTGCTGCCCGTTCCCTTGGACCTACAGTGGAGGAGAGCATGTCCATCAGGCAAGGCTCAGGAGTACAAGGGGTCACCCTGGGGTCACCCTGCCAACACAGTGGGGTAAATCATGGAATCATGGAAGGGTTTGGGTGGAAAGGGACTTAAAGCTCATTTCATTACAACCCACTGCCATGGGCAAGGACACCTTCCACTAGACCAGGTTGCTCCAAGCCCCATCCAGCCTGGTGTCCTACACTTTCAGGGATGAGGAGTCTACAACCTCTCTGTGCCAGGGCCTCAGCCCCCTCACAGGGGCAAATTTCTAACATCTAATCTGAACCTCCTCTCTTTCAGTTTGAACATGTTCCCCCTTTCTTATCACTCCAGTTCCTGATGTAGAATTCATCTACAGCTCCCTTTTAGGCTCCTTCAGACACTGGAAGGTGCTCTGAGGTCTCCACACAGCCTTCTCTTCTCCAGGCTGAACAGCCCCAACTCTCTGAGCCTGTCTCCTTAGGGCAGGTGCTCCAGTCCCCTTATGAGCTTTGTGGTCCCCTCTGGACTTGCTCCAAACAGTTCCATGTCTTTCTTACACTGGGGGTACCCAGTATGGTTTAATCCTTGGTGCACAAGCCAGCACTCCATCTCTCAGAGTCTCAGCATCCCTGAACATGGTCTCTGGTCCATCCTGATCAAACATCACCCTCCCTGTCCTCTCCCAGCACAGCTCCCCTTAATCCTGGCTCTGAGCTGCACTCTCTGCACACCATAAAGCTGCTGCTTCGAGGCTAACAGCCCCATAAATGACACACAGTTCTGCTTGTTCTGCACAAAAAGTGACACTCTTGTAAGTAAATTAAATACTAATTTAGACTATTGCTTTATTATGGGACAAGTGTAAAAAATTAATTGAGGCTTTCAGCCAGTTGCGGATTCAAGTAATTCATTACAAGTGAAAATGATGAACTACATGAAGCAACTCTTTACCAAACATCTTGGAGACTTATGTATTGGTTTTACTAACGTTACATAATTAAGCAACTGTGTAATTGGCAACACATTTATCACTTCTGCAATTCTGTTTTTCATGAGTAAAACAAAAAGCATTCATATTTGTTTGCTGGAGCATCAGCTTAGTTGGCAATTCAAACAGCAAACATAATGCATGGAGCTGGAAAACTCAGGGCACAGGAATGGGCTGGGAGAAGCTGGTTGTGTTTTATCATTACCACAGCAAATGCTCGGTGCTGGTGGCCCACTGGAATCTAAATTGAGGCATTAAGGATGAGTAGGGCCTGCCTGGAAAAGCAATGCAGGCTTGTGGAGCACAAGCAACCAAGACTCTCTCCTACATCCAACCCCTGGGCTGTGTGAGTGCAACAGGACTTCAGGACTTACTGGGGCAATCCCAGTCTCTGAGAGGCAGTGCTGAGGTGATGTGATGGTTACCAGTTCTTCTATATCCTCAGTGAAAATCTTTTCTATATATTTACACATCGTGGTAGAAAAACCAGGGAGATGGAAGTGGTTGCTCAGAGACCAGACTGCCTGGGCAGGGCATTCCGCTTGCCCTCCTGTGGACACGCCATGGAACAGCAGCAGGATGCTCCAGGCAGGATGCTCCAGGCAGGATGCTCCAGGCACACAGCCTTCCCCTGCCCTGTAAGGTGACTAAGGAGGACTTTAAAGCACACCCATAACTTTTCCGACATGCTCTGCTGCTGGCCTATAGCAATATAAACCTCCATAAAATAAAAATAAAGCAACACTGGGGGGAGAAACCCAAAGGAATCAGGTAATGTGGGATGAGATAAAACACCACCCTGGGAGTTAAGATGAACTCTGGGCTCAGCCAACTGACCTCGAGGCCTCTAATAAGATTTGGCACAAAGGCATAAAGATGCTTCAGGGTTTCCCACTGGCTTCCCTGAGGGCTCAGGGAAACTTGGAAGGGCTGGAGCACAGTCTGCTGGTTACCTCCAGCTCCCGCAGCACAGGGTGGTCCTCGATGCCAGGGAAAAGGACCCTCATGGCATAAGTCCGATAGTCGAGGTAGGGGATCCCAGAGCGATCCAGGTCGCTGGTTAACTCATTGATGTCCGTCTGCAGCTCTGCAAAAGCTGTTCAGGGAGAAGGGAACAGGGCACAGAGAGGTGACCTCTGAGAGCTGAGGCTTGGGGAGAAGGTTTTGGGCAGGACTGGCTGCCTGGTCCCCAGGAATCCCAGCTTTGGGCAGGACTGGCTGCCTGCTCTCCCAGGAATCCAGGCTTTGGGCAGGGCTGGCTGCCCTGTGGCAAGGAATCCCAGCTTTGGGCAGGGCTGGCTGCCTGGTCCCCAGGAATCCCAGCTTTGGGCAGGACTGGCTGCCTGCTCTCCCAGGAATCCAGGCTTTGGGCAGGGCTGGCTGCCTGGTCCAAAGGAATCCCAGCTTTGGGCAGGACTGGCTGCCTGGTCCCCAGGAATCCAGGCTTTGGGCAGGGCTGGCTGCCTGCTCTCCCTGTGGACACAGAAGCCACCACAAATGGGTCAGCTCAGGAACTGATTCAGAGGAGCCCTGGCCTTGTAGCCCAGACAGACCTTCAGCTTGGAGACTGTCTCAGCCTCTGAGAGCAGGAAAGCACACGCTGCAGAGCAGATGCTGAGAACAAAGATGCTGCTTAATTTGTATGCAGTTCACACCTGTGTACACACACCTAAAACACCTTTAAAGGCTGCAAGAGAAATGAGGATCTATTTTCATAATTTGGTGCCTCCCATTCCTTTCTTCTTCTTCCCCTCCTCTATCAACAGTTGCCAAAATAATCAAATCTGATGCAGATCAAATCCAAGCTGCTGCAGGGGTCAGGAAGGAATTTATTCTTCCTTTCATAACACAACATCACTGTGCAATACAGCTGTTTGTGTCTCCTCATGTTCCCTCTCCAAAGGGTGACACGCTGGCTCAGTGAGGCCTCTGTACCCCAGCTGGGCTGTGGATCCTCCAGAATATATCTCATTTTTTTCCCCCTGTGCTTTCAAGGCTATCCTTGAAATCAGCTGAACAAATCCAATGCAACTCTCTTTACATACTGGGGTCACAGTGTGAAATCTGCAGCTTGCTTTTTATTTTACTTTGATACACTAAGCCCCTTTCTAGGTGGAAGGAAACAAGAGCAGCATTCCCCCCAAAACCCACATTTACCTGTGCTCCATTGGGGTAGGGCAGTGGGGCAGGCTCAGCTGCCTCCTTGCAAAGGACAGGACTTGTCCATGTAGACACTTGCAATCAGCAGGTCTGGCTACTCCAAATAGCACACAAAATTCCTCAGAATCAAATGCTTGAGGAGCTCTTTCCCACCCCTCAGACTTACTGCTTACATTTATAAACTGGAGGAGAGACTGGGCCAGCTTTCCAGCCCTCCTGCCTTTCTTTTGGGATACAGGGTGTTACTTGGGAGTCTGAACCTCCTCTGCACTCTCTCTCTGTGCCTTTTTAAAAGCCCCTCACTAAGACGCCATCAGACAAGGGCACAAGCTGTGCTGGGCACCCTGGGGCTCGTGCCTGCGACCCACGCCATCCAGGCATGTCACTTAAGCAGGATCAAGCTCTAATCCTATTCTCTGTACGTCAGCAGCAGAGCTGTGTCTGCTGCTGACACACTTGTGGCTGCCCCGTCTCCCATGCAAACCCCACGTGGGCACACACCCTGCTCCTCACTGCAAACCTCAGGGGACTGGTAGAACTGGGAACCCAAGCACGGAGCCACTGGCCCCAGAGAGTGCCCAGTCCTGGGCAGTACCGACCCTCCTTGCACTCCAGGGCCACCCGGGATTCCAGATTGTCCATCTGCATCTGCAGCCTCTTGAGGGTCAGGTCGTTCTCCCGGGACTTGCGCTTGTAGGCAATGAGGACGATGATGACGATGATGAGGAGCAGGCTGCCCCCGGCCGCGATGCTGACGATGGCTGGCAGTGTCAGGAGGCTGTCTGAGATGATGCTCACCGAGCCAGGGGAGAAGATGACACCACCAACACGCACCTACAAAGCACAGCACAGGTAACCAGCAGCTTTAGGGTGTTACCTCTCCCAAAACCCCGTCCTTCTCACCACATGGGCTGTACAGATCCCTCAGGAAGCACTGAACAACCTCTGTTTAAGAATATAAAACTCCAACTGCCTTCAGACACAGAGGGTGCTGCTTATGTGAACACAGGGAGGCTTCAAGTGATGATAAATGTGCCAGCCCTTCACTATCTGAGCTTTGCTCTTATTATCTGATGGCTCCATTTGACTTTCATTTTATAAGCTTTCAACTCCCTTTTGTAAACCATGGACATTAGCAACCCACTGATAATTTCACTGACAAGAAACCAGAGTGACTGGAAGGAGAGAGCAGAGAAGGGAACAGAAACCCCACATGAAAGCTATGGAGCGAACAGGCTGGAGTTAACACCAGGACAGGCTTTTCTTGGATGTGCCCCGGCCACAGATGTGAGCAGCTCTCAGCCAGGTTGTGCTTCTGGGAATCACACTGTGATAATCTGAATATGTTTTGGATGCTGAACTTAAAGGGAAATAAATCACAATTACAATCTCATTTGGGCTCTACTCAAGCTCTTCAGCAGCTGCGTGTCTGGTCTGCAAGTGGAGCAGAGGAAGCAGCGGTGCCCAAAACCAAGGCAGAGGAAGGCACCGACTGTTACCCTGGATGAGGTTGTGGATCCAACCACTCCAGTGTTCAGATGTTCCTGGCTTCTGCTTCAGGATAAAGCAAAAACCTTTCCATCCACTTAGCAGATCAGGTCTGGCTACATGGGCTGATGAAACCCCTGCAGGAGGGAAAACACTGGAAGTGGTCTCATCCTCATCCAGAGAAAGGCTGGCACTCTGTGCCAAAGGCACTGCTGGAAAGATTGCTGCCTTCTAGAAGGCTCTGATAGTAGGGAGTGAATCTCAGGGAAGGACAGTTTCTCTGTCCTAATCCACATCAATACTTTAAGCTTCCAATTAGACAGCCATGAAGACATAAAATCCTGCCAGTCCTTGGACAAGAGGCTGCACTCAGTATCCAAGCAAGTCAGGGAGCTGGAGACACAGGAGAAGGGATGGAGAGGAGGGAGGAAAGGGATGCTGATGGAGTGTTTGGCCCCTCACCATCACTTTGTGCTGTCCAGTGAGGTTTGGGGGCTCACACAGCAGTTGGGTCTCAGAGACAGTGACAGCACAGGGTGTTTCTCCAATCAGCACGGTGTAGTTGAGCTTGGCTCCTCCCGGAGCAGGTGGGCACAGGTTTCTGCCCTAGGGACAAGCAGAGAGAACACTGACAAAGATGCAGCACATTTCTCCAGTTCCACCTCCCTCCCAGCTTGTGCAAACAATGAGACTCTGTCTAGTGTGTCCCATTCTTCAAAGGAGGGATAAAGCTCCACTGTTTGGGGTATTTTAATTCTCATGGGTTGGGTAGGGGGTCTCTTTACCTTCAGGATGATGGGTGACCCCGGCTTCTGCTCCAGCACCCCGCTGGGGCTCAGCATTTCAAACGTGGGGTTGGGATAGTATATGAACTTGGTGTCGTTGTAGACCAGCAGGGCCTGCACGTTGTTGAAGATGAACCCAAACTCATCCGGCCGCTCCACGGCGTCCAGGCCGGGCCGGTACTCGGCGCTCAGGGGGGGTGCGAGGCACAGCAGCGCCGTGGCATTCACCACCTTGCACACCTGTGGGGAAGGGCATGCTCTGAAAGACAACAGGGGAGAACCAACCCTCACCCGCACAACGGTGCTCTGATTCCCTAAACTCCCCCTGGAAAGTCGAGGGGATTCAAGTTTAGCTGGAAGTATTTAATCCAGGCTTGATGCTTGATGATTTTAGAGGGTTTTTCCAGCCTTAGTGGTTCTGTGATGCTTTACAACCATAGTTTGGGGTAATTTGCTTCCTCTCCAGCCAGCACCAAGGCATTGGTGCAGGGATGGAGGGTGAGCTCAAAATGAGGTGCATTTCAGTGGAGCTAAAGGTTTGCACAGCAGACCTTACTCCTTTTCTTTTATTCTTTTTCTTTCCAGTCCCATCCTCTCTGGCAATTCTCTGAAACAGGCCCATAGGGAATATCTTCTCCCTCCTGCAAATGAGTGGTTAGAGGCAATTCCCAAATGCCAGTGAGGGAAAGGAATGATCATCTGACACTCGTGGGCTGGAGGTAACATGAAGGTCATCTCCTGCCAGGCTGAGGACACCCACGGCTCCTCCAGCCCTCAAAGCAGGGAGATGGCTGATTTATGGGACTCTTGCCTTGTAAAGCAGCAAGAGCCCAACCATTTGGCCTCCCTCCCTAAGTGGAAGATTTAATTTCACTCAATTTCGTGTCTTCAGAATTATTTTTGTAGCACTATAACTGCAAGTGCTAGCAACAAAATTAGATGTCTTTTTAAAAAGAGCTCAGATGAAAAAGGTCTTGAGGGGGAGAATAGGAATAGGAAAAAACTGCTAAGTGATTTGCCCTTTCCAAGCTAATACAGATTCAGTCACAAAGATCACTGCATAGAAACAATATATTTCAGTTTTACTTGATCAAAACAATTTCTGAGGTCCTGGAGGTACAATTCTTACTTGTAGCATACGAGAACATCTCTTAGTTCCCATTTAGCTGGGGACTCATTTCAGTTTCTCACTCATGGACTGAAAAAATACAGATAAGGGAAGGAAATGGCATTCCAGATCAACCCCAAACTCTGCTACTGACTCCTTGCTGTGGGAACATCAGGGTGATAGGAGGAAGCAGGGGAAGGAGGTATGAAAGTAACACTCAGCTCACCAAAACACCCAGAGCCTCATGCCCAACATCCTCCATGTGGTGAGGATGTTGCAGGGAAGCAGCACCTCACCTTACTGAGGCAATCAAGCTGCAACACTGGCCTGAAAGCTTCTTGTTCAGAAAGAGTTCCCCTCTCTCCTGCCCTCCCTAGGGAGGAGAGGGAAGATTTCCCCTCTCTCCTGCCCTCCCTGGGCTGGTACAGGCTCACCAAACCCAGAGCTGAGGCAATAGGAGGTTTATTTAGAGGAGGGAGCCAGGGAGAGACCAGTTAAACTCAGAGCTGGCAGGTCTCAGTGGCCAGCTCTGGGCTTTCCCAGAAAGCACAGAACTACTATGGGAAGTGTGAGTGGTTGGGAATGAAGGGGAAATCTACCCTTGGAATTTCCATCGGAACAGGCCTGTAGAGCTGAGCTGGGTACTGGGAATGGAGAGGTGCAGGTGAAAGGAGAGATCTCAGGAGCTCTGGCAAAAGAGAAGCTTCAGGAGTGAAACAAGTTTATCTGAAGTAAGGCAGAATTTGAGGTGATGCAGATGATCTAAAATGAAATCTTCCATTTCTAGCACTGACAACTCCTTGGCAATTACTGGTGCTGCTGAGGAAATAATTTCCCATTTCCACATGTCAAAATCCCTCTTTCCAGGATCCCAAATTTGGGTAAGGTTGGGCAGAGCACTCCTCACCCTGCAGACAGCACTGGCAGCAGTGTCTGTATCCAGGTGGGGGGATGAAGGAGGATGCACTGACAGCTCCTACTTACGTTGACAAACTCCTTCCCGTTGTACTTGACGCGGATCCTCGGCTCCTGGATCACATCCAGGTTGGAGCCTGTGACAGTCAGGGGTGTGTGGCCACTGTGGAGAACCAGAAGAGACCTGATTAATGGGGCTGGGACTGTGCACAGAGCCAGGGCTTGACAGGGAGGATGCTTGTTGAGCTCAGAAAGATGTTTTCTGCAGACACCTGAAGCCCCAGCGTGGATTTACAGTCACTCCCTGAGTCTCTGGGGAGGGACATCTCGGGGGTCTCTGCTCTCAGCTGCACCCTCGCCCACCTCAACCACTGCAAGGCAGAGGGGTGAGGAACTGAAGAGATCAACAGAGCTGAGACTAAATATGTAAGACAATAAATTAGTCACAGTGTTTAATGATTTACACAGTGCTGGGTTTAAGGCCCACGCTAAATGGTTCGTGCAGTGAAGGAACTGACGTGCACTTGCCTCTGGACTGCAGACACAGCAAGTTGTCACACAGAGCAGGGCAGGGCTGGAGAGCCATCAGGGCCAGGGAGATACAACCCCCAGGGCCAGAGTACCCCCATTCTCCCCCAGCCAGTGCCCTGAGCAAAGCCTTGCACTCTCCTTTCACGTGGTAACTGGAGCAGCACAGCCCAGATTCACTCAAGGCTCCAGCACCTCCACAGCTGCTCCCTTAGACCCCCTCTGTCAGCAGCCCTGACCAGCCCACCCAACCCAGCTCCTCTAAAACCAGACATCATCCCAAATTTGGACTCAAAGCAAACATCTCCAGAGCCTCCTGTGAGACACTTACATCTTTCAAGGGCAATTTAAAAAAAAAATAATTGGAATTTGATATGAATAGCTGTGGTACAGCCCTTGTGAGCACAACCATTAAAGTGAAATTGCAGGATGAGCATGGCTCAGGGTTTTTAGCAGTGACAATGTCACGATGATGTGACAGCACCAGCCACCCTGTTCCCAGCAGTGAATCTGGGATAACAGTACATTTTGATTAACATCAGCTTTTTCCTTTCTTTGTGCTTGATGGTTTTGTTTTATTCCAGGACTACAAGAAGGAGCCTTTAACGAGCAATTGTGCCCTTCTGCAGCAGATGGGAGTGATCTTGGCTTTATTTGTGCTCCAGAATCTCAGTGCAGACTCTGACTGCTCTAAGTGCCTTGGGAAACAACTACTTTGGTAACTCTGGACCTGATCTTTGGTAAATGCAAACACCACAGATGCCCATCCCTGACCAATCCAGGATGCTGGGTGGGATGTGCATTCCCAGACAGAGCCTGTTTTGGCCCAGGCCAGGTGAGCTGTTGAGGTCCTGCTGTCAGACCCACGTGTTACCTGGCGATGCTCCACTCGGGCTCGATGTGCTGCACTTTGGGGTCGTCGATGTACTCAAACTGCAGAGTCCTCTCCAGCTGAGCCCTGTCCACGCTGACAGAGACCTGAACAGTCCCCAGGCCATGGGCTGATGGGGCAGACACACAGACAATCTCGCTCATGGATCGCCTGCACAAGAGGGAAACAGGGAAGCATTAAGGTGGTGAAGGGACAGAAAACAGCCCTTTGTCCTGCCCTGTGGCAGCTTAATAAAGGGCTGAGCCATCAGTCAACCCCACACTGACACCTGTAAAGGAGACAAGCTCTAGAGACAGGCAGGAGGGTTTCACTGGCATGGGAGGGAGGGAGGGGAGCTCTGCCCACCGAGAGAGCAGCGCAGCCTCCCTGAAATCACTCTTTGTGCCAAACTGCAGCCTCCCGCATCCCTCTGAACCCGCTGCCTTCTGCTGGGCGTGTGAAAACAGATGGCTGCTTTTTAAATGGGATGCATAAGCTCACTCAAAAGCCAAATTCTTTCCCTCCCCACCCCAGTGCACACACGAGGCTCTTGTGAGTGGCATAATGGACCCGGCAGCCCCCGCCTGCGAAGGGCGATGCCACGGTCACCACTGCCTTTGGCTTTGTCTCCCCGTCAGAGCAGGGTGACCTCGGCCTCGGTGCTGCCTGGCTGGACACAACAGGCCATCTGCTTCCATGAGAGCCCTGGAAAAGGTGGAGGCAGCAGCGTGGCGAAGTGCTGTCAAGGCACAAAGGCACCGGTGGGTGGATGGATGGAGAAGGGGAATGAGAGCTGAGCATCCAGAACAGAGCTCTGAGGAACCACATGGCTCCATGGTGAGCCCGGGCATTGATCCTACAAGAAGTGCTGGAGTGACATCCCTGGAAGTGTTCCTGCACAGCCACCCATGTTGTCCTTCCTGCCCAAACATGTCCCTGGCTCACAGAAAAGACTGTGCTGTTTCTGTGGCTCGTTTAGTTTTGGTTCTCCCAGGGAAGAGGGCAGGCAGGTCTGCAGCAACACTGACAGCCTGGCACTTAAGTCAAAAACTGGCTTTCTTGAATGTCCAGTCTTCACCACTCTCATCCTGTGCAGCTCGTGGAGGTGCCTGAATGGCTGAGTGTCACTGCTCTGCTTCCAGCAAAGCTCTGGTGTCTGTGCCTGGCAGGGGGATGCTGTGTGGTCCCTTTTTGGGGCTCTTACAAACTCCCTGCCCTCCCTAAGGAGTATGGACATATCACTCAGCACTGGGCGTTTCAGGGGGCATGGAACAGCAGGTACCACAATGTTCCCAGCTCACACTTTGGCACTTCCAACCACTACAACCAAAGAAACAGAAACAACCTCCTGAAACACCTTAAACAAATTGGGGTCGATTATTTCTGTTGCTGCAATTACACATCTCCCCCCTCCTGCTCTCCTCCTCCTCCCTCCCTCATCCTATTCTCACTCTCCACCTAGGATTCATTTAACCACAAAGGCATCCTCATGTGAGGACTGAGTTTCTCCACCTTCCTTGCTGAGTCTTGGAGTGTCTCTGTGCATGCCTGTGCAGTTGATATGCCTGCTGCTGCCTGCACTGCTGCCTGCTCTGCTGCCCACACCAGACCCCACAATGCCTGCTTAGCTGTGGCAGGAGATGCAGAGTGACGCATGGCTGCTGGCAGAGCAGCTCCCAGCTCCCTGTGATCAGCTAATTAGCTTTCTGTGCTATTATGATGTCGTCATGGTGAATCTACCCACTCCTCCGATCAGAGAGGGGAGAATGGGGGAAGCTGTAATTAGAGGGAATCTCATTAGAAACTGCTTCATCTCATCAGGCTCCCCCACACCCTCGAGTACAATTGAAGTTCATTGCCTCAAAACAGCCCAATCCAAACAAAGTGCACAGCGTGACCCCACGTGAGGGATGGGGCTGTTCATGCACTGCTGCTTGCTTTGTTTAAGTTCTGCTTCCTGCTGTAATTAGAACATACAGGGAATCCAAAACTCTTCAGGTTTTGCAGGTCAGTGTCTGCAGGTTGCCTGAATAAAATCAGATATTTAAGGGATGATATGCCAGGGCTGATTCTGCTGTTCTGCTGGTGGTAATGCTGTTCCTGGAGAGAGCAATCTGGAATCTTTGTTTTGGATATGGGAAGAAATATTGACAGATTGGTTACATTGCTTAGCACCTGGAGAACTGATCCACACCAGAAGATCTCAGCACATCCAGACCTCCCAAAGCACCATCCTAGGATGGATACAGAATAAGCACTGCTAATAACCCACCGTGCTCCCACATCTGAACGCCCACAGCTCCTGTATCAAAGAACCTCTCAATCTTCTAGAAGACAAATTCACCTCCAAGGGTCTTTACTTTCCCAGAAACTTCCTCAGTTCCTCCTGGGAAGCCTGAGTGAAGGTCTGACAAGCAGAATCCCTTTGGCCACCAGGTTCCCACTCAGGCTGTGCCCACTGCCAGCTGCTTTGGGCACCTTGGTGGGTGGGGCAGGGCAGGGCTGTGTATGTGATGCACACAGACATAAACCACATGTATCTTTTTTTAACTAAGCCCCAGGAAAACCCATTAAACCCTGCAAATGTCAACTCTGTGTTTACACTGCTGGGTAAAAAGCAAATTTGCCATTGAAATCCCACTGGAGGCTGATGGCTGGGTGAGTTCCTCAGCAGAAGGTGTGTGCAGACCTTCGCCTTTCTCTGCCCAGCAGGACCCCACCCCTCACTCAGACCATTTTTAGGTCAAGGCACCTGCAGCAGTGGCTGCAATAAAAGCAATGCAAGGTGTTGATCTGTGAAAAAAGAAACTGGATGTTTCTTATAAATGCAACATTTTCTCCAGACCAGCTGGGCTGGGACCAGGTACTGATCACTAATATAACTATTTTACCACCATGGTGATGTTTTTCTGAAATTTTTGGACTAGATAACATTGTAGCAGCATTAATACCTGGTGGTGCAGGGCCAGGACGTGCAGGCAGGAGCCCACACTGGCCCAGCTCAGCCCCTTACCCATGGAATTCGCAGGTCTGGTTTCCCAGGAGCACTGACACACGACTGCCAGCTCCAAGGTAGTGCCCCGAGATGGTCACCATCGTCCCTCCTGACTCTGGACCACGGCTGGGATTCAGGAAACTCACCACTGGAGTCTGGAGAAAAGAAAGGACAAATTCAGTGCTCCTGCCTGCAACAAGGGAGCTGTTGTGAAGCACCACCCCTGAACATCTTCATGCTCTGGGATATCTTTTTACCAAGCAAAAGTAAAATAGGGATGTGTCCCAGACATCTGGCAAAGTCCTGCTATGTTTTCTGACCCAGCTCTGAGAGAGAGATGTGCCCCAACAAAACAATTGCAAATTCAGCCTTGGCAAAGTTGTGGATTTACCCTCAGCTTTGTTCCTAAGCAAAGGTAAGTTGATTGCACTGCAGTTTGAAAAACTAAATATATCCAAGTAAACTGCCACAATGGAAATTTGAACCTGAATATTTGGAGTTTACTAATGTGGGAATGCATCAAATAACCCCACCAGGGTCTGGTAATGGGAAATGCTGCCCAACTGCAACAAAAGGCAGTTCCATCAGCTCCAGCTCCATATGAACCACCAGTGATGGAATTGTGGGAGCAGAGCCTGTTTCCCATTGCTGATGGAAAGATGCCCTTGGTGGGCAATCTTAGATCCCATTTGGCATTTTATTGCTGAAATTCTCACAGCAATGCCACATTTTGCACCAGGCTGGCTGGTTATGTCCGTAGTGGAATTTACAGAAAGCAGGTACCCTTCTATTTCTTTTCAATCAGTGGATATTAGTGAATTGTTTTGCTAATGCTTTCACATTACCCTCTTTATTACTCTCATCAGCAAAGGCTGGCAGGCTCCCAGTTCTGCTCCCCTGGGATCACCTGCTTGGCAGCACCATGAGTTGCTCCTGTTTTCCCAATGCAACACTTGTTTTCTGGGTGCAGCAGCATTTGCCAAAGCAGCTCAGACCAAAACATTTGTTTGACCCTGACTCCTGAACAGACTAGGGAAAAATACACCATCCACCCTGCTGTGGATAATGGTGGAATATAATGTTGCAGGAGGCAAAGATTTATCCTTCAGCTGCTTGGGGTCAGCTTTTATCCTGGCTAGGGACAGCAGTTGGAATTGATGATCCTTGTGGGGCCCTTCCAGCTCAGGATATTCCATGATTACCCCAGTTCATGGCACTATCAGGAAATAGGAATGGCAATAGCAATGTTTACACCAGGGAGGCTTGGGAGCATTTCACACAGCCAAGAGGATTGATTCCAAAATGGAAAAATCCTCCAAAGGATGCTCAGTGTATGATTGTCCATCAAAATCCTCCTTCAAAATCAAGCCCAACCCTGGGAGCTGTTCCCAAGGTGATTTAGGAACAAGCTGCAATGCTGTGGACATTCCAGACAGTGAGACCCCATTACCAGCCACCCTCCTCCTCCAGCCCATCCCTGGGGCCAGATGGCTCGTAGGAGCCGAGGGACAGAAAGGAGGAGTTATTTTAGACATTCCTGTGGTCCAGCAGTCCCCCTCCTCACCAGTACAGAGTGTACTGGGCAGCACAGCCCTTCTCTGCAGTCAAAATCAATGACAAACACTCCTTGGCTACAAGCATCCAACGTTTCTGGTGTGAGCATCACCTTGTCTAAGCACTGCAATCCTTGGGAATTCAAAGCATTGCTAAAAATAGAAGCTCAGGCTGCAACTCTGTGGTCAATCTTGTAAATAAGACAAAAACAGGACAGCTGAGAGCCCATCCTAGAGACCTAAAAAATCCCAAGGATAGGATGCAGCCAGCATTGGAGGAGGGCCTGAAAGCTGAGCAAGAATTTTCCCTCTTCAGCTCATGATTTGGTGGTAATTATGATAGATTTATGGATCCAAAGCAGCTCCAAGGTTCCCTCTCCCCAGATAAAAGGGGTGTCATTAAGATGCCAGTGTGGCTTCCACACCATGGCAGGCACCAGATGAGCTCCTGAAGGCACGAACCCTCCCAGGGTCAGCACAGAGCTCTGCTCTGAGGTACCAATCAATTTTACTGCTGCCTTTAATGGCATCAACCAGCTGTAATGGAATCTGTGGCAGTGCTGAAGAGAAAAATAGAGGCCAACTAACAAAAGGAAATGGTGTGCTGGAAGTTTTAGATGCCTGAGAAAAAGGAACGATAAAATCAGCATTAAGTGCTGGAAATCAGAAGTAACAATGCAAAGGGTGAATGCTCGGCACATGTACCAGGTCGCTGCAAGATACCACTCCAAGACTGATCTCTGCAATTCCCTTCCACTGGTTCCTGGTTCCAGGAGAGCATCCTCCTGGTGTCACATGGGAATGTGCCTTTGGATAATAGCAAATTTGGGACTATTCTGGCACTGCCCTGTAAGGATCAGGGGCATTTCTGGAATATTGGAGCAAACCAGGCTGATATTTTGAACCCCTGCTGTTGTTGATTAAATGAAATGCCAGGGGAGGGTGTTTTCTACAACACTGATAGGGTGGCAGGGGTTGGCCTGATTTATCTCTCAATTAGTTTACAAATAGTGGACAATTGGTAAGTGCTGGCATTTCCGTGCATACAGATTCCACTAAGCACAAAATCAATGGAGCTGGATGGAATGCCCTCTTTAGGCAAAACTGGAGATATGGGAAACCCCAGCTGTGGCTTTTTGGTTCCTGATTCAAAAACCTGCTAATTAAACAACAGGAAGACACGACCCATGCCATCAGTGGAAGGCCACCAAGCCAAAGAGCAGCTCTCCATTGTGCAGACAGAGAAAGCCTACACTGAACCAGCATCCTGGGAGAGGGAGAAAAAAAATCCCTGAATATTTGAATGCTAAATATGAATAATATATAATGCAGACTATATAATATAATGTCCCTTCCATCCCAAAAGGCATCATGGGGAAAAATTAAATCTATAGACAGGGAAAGTCAGATATGTTTAGGTGTCACAGGCAGCTGGTTCAGCTTTGAGCAGAATTTCAGTCCCTGAGCTGCAGAGGGATGGATGGACTCTGGTGCTTCTCCCCTTCTGTGTGTTTCTGTGTTTGTGCAAAAAGGCCTATTGGTGCCTGTACATATACACATGTACTTACAGAGACATCTCCCAAACCAGCAAGAAGCAGCCCCAGATTCACCCCCATTAACTAAGCACCAACTAGAGCAGGTTAACACATGCTTTGAGGCTCTAGCACAGGTTGCCCAGAGAAGCTGTAGCTGCCCCATCCCTGGGAGTGTCCAAGTGGATGGGGCTTGGAACAACCTGGGATAGTGGAAGGTGTCCCTGCCCATGGCAGAGAAGTGGAACTGGATCATCTCTGAGGTCCCTTCCAACTCAAACCATTTTATGATTCTATAATCACTATTTGGGAGGTGCAGACCTGAACCCAAATGGTGTGGAAACCCTGAGTTCAGGTGTATTCTTAGGCTTGTGTGAGCTCTAGATCCTGAAAGCTGGGCTTGTTCACTGCGCTACCAAATATTGCGCAACACCAGCATCACGAAAAGACAGCAATTTTGAGATTGTCCTCTGGAGTTGAACCCCATCCACCTGACACAGGCACTGACAGGGCAGGGCTGTCCCTGTGGGTCCCCTGTGCTGTCCCCCTCCATGAGGACACTCACCACAAACATGTACTGCTGCACCGACTTGGCCGTGAACTCCGGCTTGCACTCTCCGATGCACAGGAGCACTGGGCCGGAGCTGATCCCTGGAAGCGCCTGCCCCATCTCACAGACGATCCTGGAAGGAGAAATGCCACAGGGAAGCTTTGGCAGGAGCTGCCAGCAGTGCCCTGCACAGCTCCATGCAGGGCTGGCTTCCTCTGGTTCTTCTTTCTTTCCCCCCCGACTCCTCTTTAACTTTGATATCTGCCTCTTTGGAAGAAGTTAATTACTGAGTCTATTTTTGCCCCATGTAGTAATTTAAAGGAAAAAAAATCAAAATTAGACATAATTATTACAAGCTGTAAACTCCAGAGCAAAGCAGAGCACTAATGGCAATATATTAGCCAGTAGCAAAGTGTGTGCGAAGTCCTTAGAGTAACAGATGAGTTCATTAAGGGAACAGCTCACACTGCAGTCTCCCAGTTAATCAAAACTGGAGAAACCTGTTTGGGAATGATAGAGACAGCCATGGAGAGCAGCTTTTGTAGGGAGACCGGGCTAGCTACCACAGAACACACAGAAGGCACCAAGGGACACAGTTCTTATGCTCTCTGTGTGGCCCAGCTCAGCCCTGTGGGCACATCATGAGGCTGGGAAAGCTGTAAGGACAGGGAGAACTGCTGGGGTTAACCACAGCTTATTGCCCTGTGGATGCATAACGCAAAATCCCAGGGCACTGGGGATGTGTAACAGCACGTGGGAATGGGATCAAGAGGATGCCAGTCATGCCAGCAGGTTTGAGGGAGGGTTTCAAAGGGGCATCAGCTGGCAGGGCTCTCCAGCTGGACCTAAAGGGGATGGATGCTGCTTGTTCCATGGCAGTGCTGGAAAGATAAATTCAAGAGCATCCCTCCAGGCACTGGAAACCTGAGGGTGGGAGTAACCCACCTTGGAGATGGAAACATGAGAGTAGGAGTAACCAGCCCCAGGGATGGAAACATGAGGATGGGAGTAACCTGCCTCAAGGATGGAAACATGAGGGTAGGAGTAGTAACCTGCCTCAGGGATGGAAACATGAGGGAAGAAGTAGAAAGCTGCCTCAAGGATGGAAATATTAGAGTAGGAGTAACCAGCTTCAGGGATGAAAACTTTAGGATGGGAGTAACCTCCCTCAGGGATGAAAACCTGGGGGTAGGAGTAACTTGCCTCGGACAGGGGGTGCAGTAACCTCCATGATGAGACCTTTGTGGGTGTCTGACCATGAGAGTGAGATCAGAGGAAGAGCCAGAGCATCCTCTGCCCAGTGAGGCTGAAGGAGCAGGAGGAAGTGCTTGCTCTTCTGCCTATCACATCCAAATGCATAAAAGGCTCCAATTTGGGAAGTCAACGTTTGAGCCGCCTTCAGCAGCATTAAATTCACTACAAATAAAATACAATAAAAAGACTAAAGGAAAAAAGAATCTGCAGATCGTCTGCACAGGTGATGCCAGGAGGCCTCGTGAAATACATACATGCTGGTAAAGAGCTTTAACGTGCACGTCCTCATTGCTGCACATCAAAAGGGGTTGCCTGGAGAGACGCTGCCTTTGGAGAGCAGGAATTGAAGCATCTCAGCTGTGTGCCTTAATCTGCCACGTGCTCCTCGCTCTGCCTTTCAAGCAGACAGTGTCTGTGCACCTCTCTGCCTGTTGTTTGATGGCTTCTCCTCCTGCAGACTGGCAGCAGGGCCAGCATGCAGCTGGGCTGTGATTTTGGGTGCAGGGCTGGCATCTGGGAGCAGCAACCTCTGCTCCTGCCTGCCCACAGGCAAACAAAGCCATGGGAAGAGATTCCTGACACCCCACAGGCAGGAGAAGAGAGGGGAGGTTTTCACCCATATGAAGTAAGGACATACCAAGCAAGGAAACACCAAATACTCAACGATTCACCAGTAAAGCAGCAGCTGCCTCACAGATTGGGCAGGACTGGGTGCAGGAAGGGGCACAAGTGACCTGGAACACCTGATCCTGATTCCTGCTAAAAGCCAAATTCCCAGCAGGTACCTTGTTACAAAATGATGCATTCGGTAGAGCTGTAGGGTGCTGATTGCTGGGCTAAGTGGCCCTTTCACCAACATTAACCTAATTGCTGGCTGATAGATTGTGTGGCTGGAGCATATGGTGAGTCATTACAGTCTTGGAATTCAGTCTGCCCACAGAACCCTTAAGAGGGTCCTTTTATCTGCATTCATCTTTAAAAGGCAGCTCTCATGCTAACGCTTGCTGTTATCTGCCCAGGGTAAATGTTTTAATGATGTTAACAAACTTTGAAAGCTCAAGAGCAGTAATTAGAGTCATGATTATAAAATCAGGGTTTCATACCATCAAAGGAGGATAATTTCATAATCTTCCATCCTTTATTTGAAAAATAAAATAAAACAAAGTACTGCTCAGCAGAACAGCCCAAACTGTTTGTAGTGACAGGACTGTTGGTGCAGTGGTTGGAGCCATTCCTGCAGTAACACCTTTCATCCAGTGATCCCATGACACCCTGACACATCCTGGCTGCTCAGAACGGGTTACTGTCATTTCTGTCTTACAGATGGGGAGAGAAAGACAAGGAGTGAGCAAAAGCCAGGCCAAGGCCAACATGCTGGTGACAGGTCCTTGCACTATGCTGGGGATCTGTCTGGGGCTCACCAAATGTGTTTCACCACCAGGATTAGCTCAGTTGGTTAAAACTTGGTAGTAATAATGCCAAGGTCATGGGTTCAATACCCTGTGTAGGCCATTGACTCAAGAGTTGGACTCGATGATCCTTGTGGGTCCCTTCCAACTCTGAATAGTCTGGGATTCTCTGCTTTGAGCTGCTCCTGAACCTGGGGCAGGTCTGTGCTGCTGGGAGCACTCCTGGGGCTTGGGCTGTCCCCCACTCACGCTCCTACTGTACAGGACACCATCCTGATCCCCGTGAGGAGATCAGACAACCCATTAGACATCACCTACAGCTCCTCTCCTGCCCCCACAAATGACCCCCAACACCCCCCACAAACAGCAAGAGGAGAATGTGTCACCTGGGGAGGTTTACCTGCCCCTCCCCTGTTACATGCCTATTTTCTAATTTTTGGCTGACATTTTCCTCAGGGAAATAAATGAATTGACTCCAGTGGAGGCCCACTCGGATTAAGCTGCTGTCACCGCCTTGCCCGCCTAACAAATGGCTGCGCTCGGCTGGCAGCGCCGCCGGAATTTCAAGTGCCACGGGGAGCAGGGAGGCTCTGCAGCAACAGCAAGGTGCTCATCAGCAAAGTTGCTTAGCAAAGCAGGAACCGCGGGGTGGAAGGAAACACAACACTTAATGAAAGCTTAAAGTGCTGCTTAACCCCCGTGGAGAGAGTCCAAGCACCTCATCACCTTCCTGTGTGCGAATCGTGCCCTGCTTCAGGCACCATCTGACTCCAGACCCCTTCCTGCAGGAATGGGAAGGTGGAGAGATGATGACCAGGGTCTGGATGAGTTAGTGACCTCCTGTGCTATTGCTGGAGGTCAAGGAAGAGGCTCTGTGCCTGTGAGCAGCCCTGGGAACCTGCGGTGGGGACAGGTCTGAGAGGTCACTCACTGCTCAGCGACGATGTAGAGCTCGGGCAGGGGCGTGCACTGCACCCCTGCCACCTGCACCCCGTGGGCAATCTCAGAGAAGTCCAGGCCCAGGTTCACACCACGGATGGTCACCCTCGTCCCTCCTTCTGGGGGGCCCGACACCGTCAGGATCTGGAGGGAAATAAAAACACAGGGAAGTTGAGCTGGTGTGTCCCCAACACCTGTCCTTCAACCCCACACTTTGCAGGCTGCTCAAGGAGCCTGAGTGCTGCAACCTCCTCCTGCTCCTGCTGCCAAACCCAGGCCAGTGCCAGATCCTCATGGCTCCTCTGGATGTCCTGCACAAGCCCAATGCTGCTGAGATCCATCTGTGCTGTGCTCCAAGAGAGGACACCAAGATCCCTGGGCTGGCCAAAAGCTGTAGGCAATGCCATTCCCCAGAAAGCCTTGCAGGAGGACAAGACTGGCTCCTTTTTAATAAATCCAGAAGATGGTAAGTCACCTTCCAGAAGTAGCCTGCTTCCTGGGAGAACTTTAACTTCTCTCTTGGCTGTTCTCTGAATGTTAATGTCACATTTTATTAGTAAGTTGGCACCTCAAATGACTTACAAATGTTAAAGGGTGAGGTGTGTGCTTTCAAGCTGCCTGTTTATAGCCAGCCTCAGCCATAATCATCTCTGCTTCTATGGACTTTCATTAAGCACAATATCCTCTTCAATTAGGAGTATAAATTTCAATAATGCATAGTCACAAAATTTGGACCCAAGACTCTCAAACAGTCATCCTGAATCTGCCATTGCACTGTTGTTGCTCTTGGGTAAGCTACTAATCTTTCCCATACTACAGCTGTTATTAATAAACAAACACAATCCATAATAATGCAATTTAATTAATTTAATGGATAAATCTTGTTTATGCTTATTTGTTCCACCCTTGTCTCTGGCAAAAGAGTTAAGCTCTTCAAAACGTTTTCCTTACTGTTTCCAGATGGGTGTTTGATTCCTTCCACCTTCTTAAGAGGGGTTTAGGAAGGTGGCCAGACACCAGCCCCAGCAACTTGCAAAGCAACCCTTATGGGACCCCCTGCACCACCCAGTGCCACAGGGCAGGTCTCCCCCTTCCCATGCCCTCAGAATATCCCTGTTCCCCATCACTTCTGTGCTTCCAAGTTGCCCAAATCATCTCCCTGCATTTCAGGTCCCAGATGAAAGAAGTTTCCTTCTCCCTTGCTTATACTTTATCATTTCACAGAATCATAGAATGGTTTGGGTTGGAAGGGACCTTAAAGCTCATTCAGTGCCACCCCCTGCCATGGGAAGGGTCACCTCCCACCAGCCCAGGTTGCTCCAACTCCATCCAACCTGGCCTTGGACACTTCCAGGGATGGGGCAGCCACAGCTTCTCTGGGCAACCTGTGCCAGGGCCTCACCATCCTCCCAGGGAGAAATTTCCTAATATCTAATATAAACCTACTGTCTTTCAGCTTGAAACCATTCTCCCTTTTCTTGTCACTTAAGGCTCTTGTAAAAAGCCCCCCTCCATCTCTCTTGTGGGCTCCCTGCAGGTACTGGAAGGGCACAATTAGGTCACTCTGAAACCTTCTCCAACTCTGCTCCCATTGAAGGTGTGCGTATGGAATTCCATAGAGTCAGAATCGTTAAGATTAGAAAAGACCTCCAAGNGAAATTTCCTAATATCTAATATAAACCTACTGTCTTTCAGCTTGAAACCATTCTCCCTTTTCTTGTCACTTAAGGCTCTTGTAAAAAGCCCCCCTCCATCTCTCTTGTGGGCTCCCTGCAGGTACTGGAAGGGCACAATTAGGTCACTCTGAAACCTTCTCCAACTCTGCTCCCATTGAAGGTGTGCGTATGGAATTCCATAGAGTCAGAATCGTTAAGATTAGAAAAGACCTCCAAGATCATCATAGTCCAGACTTCAACTGTATCCCACCACCCCCACTACCAAGTGCCACATCCACTTGTTTTTTGAACACTTCAAGGATGGTGACTCCACTTCCCTGGGCAGCCTGTTCCATTTTTGGCTCCATGTGCTGAGGTTCAACCAGCTCCCCACACCCAGCAGAGCCACCCTATACACCAAACCGCCCCCTCCTTCCTCTGCATATGCTTTAATTCCCACCTCCCTCTCCAACTGAGGTTTTTAATTTATTCACCAAACACTGTCTGTTGTGCTGCTGTTCCCTGTAACTCACACTGCCTGGCATGTCTTGTATCATTTAGCTCCGTGTGAAGCACTACGTGCCCATAAAGCCACTCCAAAATCAAGCTGTATTCATTACACTGAGTCCTGGAGGCCTGGGAATGTTTACATCACTAGTTGGGAATCACCTGAACTTGGCACTTCATGTACTTGACAGTTACAACTGTCCTTTGCAGCTCTAGATTATGTTAAAATGTATTTACTGGAGCACTTACACCACCAGGCTCGTTGGCTCATCACTGTTCAAAAAGAAGTCACCGTTTGCCATTTCCTGACCTGAGCAGCACCAGCAGAGCCAAACAACCTCCCTGAACAAAGCTGAGCTGATGCTGTATTTTAAAAATGTCCTGACCTGGAAAATCCCCAATATGGAGCTCCACTCGACCTAGATTTTAGTGGCCACTAATTGAACAGTTCTGAAGTAACTGTGCCATAAAGCAGCCCCAGGGTTAGAACAGATGCATTCAATTAATTACAGCTGGAGAGATTCAGTCAAAATCACAGAAAGAAGATAAGTCTTAAAGGTCCCGTTGCACCGAGAGCTGGGGACCCCTCCAAGCAGCATCCCTGGGCCCTTCACTGGGGTTTGGATTCATGGATGAGGCACCTCCAGCAAAGCCAGCCCGTGGTCGTTCTTAATCCCAGCCTTGCTGTGCTGGGAGCTGCTCAGGCTGCAGGGGTGGCTGGTGACAGTCCAGATTTCTGAGCTGAGACAGACAGGATTAGGAAGAAATATTCTCCAATTTCAAGAAAATCACTTTGCTAGACTGGCTTTTCACTCAGAGGTCTGTGATGGATGCAAAAAACCTGTAATGGGCAGCTGAGGAAAACCAAGGCCATTACTAGGAATTGTACATTTACTGTTTAAGAAGCTGCACCTCCACTGGAAGTTTTTTAGGTGGTTTGTTAAATTGAAGCTGTTTGAAAATCACTGAGATCCGAGTGGGGTGTGGGAGGCAGAATTATTCTGAGCAGGTCACCTCTCCCCTCTGCATCAGCCTCACCTCACATGGAACATGACTGCAATCCAGCACCTCTAATAATGCCCGTTCCTGAAGCTCAGGGAAGGATTTATGCAGGTGTGCAGCACTGTATTATTCATAATCAGGTTCCAAGTACAGAGAAGAAGTGGGTGGTGGCAGGAACTTGGTCACCCCCACACCCTGCCCTTGCATCACCTGAGGGATGCAGATGCTCCAGGGCATTTCTCTTGTTGCTGCTTACTTGAAACCATCAAGGTTGGGATCCAAGGGATCCCAGGGGTCCCCAAGGTTGTAATCCAAGGGATCCCAGGGGTCCAGGTGCCCCAACACAATGTTCCCTCCCCAGCCTGCAGAAGACACTGCTATAACGATGTGGGATAAATTCTCAGCCTCGTGTCTTGCCTTTGCATCATTCAGCATTTCTGACATAAAGCAATATTTAGCCTCCAGAAGAGGTCTGTGATGAGAGGGAAAGGCCTGGAGACACAGACACCTGGAGACAGGGCTGGCTGTGGGTTGGATGGGGCTTTCCTCCCAGAGCTGGAGAGAAGCCCCGAGCCACGGCTGCTCTGCACAACAACCACTTGGCATCTGTCAGGGTGCAGAGAGAGCACCCGGCTCCCAAATCAACAGCATAACCCCTGCCCCCTCCCAAAACCTCAGCCACCTTCATCCTCTTTGTCTTTTCTCATCCTGCTCTAAGCTCGCTGGATCCCAGCTGATGAGCCCAGCGGGGAAGCGGCACATAAGCATTGTCATCCCGGCATGATCCCTCCTTGTCTCTGCCTCAGCTGATAGCACATTCAGAACCTAATTGTTATCTCAGCAGAGCAACTCCATTATTCAGCCTGACACTGCCCCCCCTTCAGCTGTTTGTTGCACTGATGTTATATTAATGAGGCCTGCAAATAAATGAATAGGAGATCAGAGCGCCGCTTGTTCGCCAGAAAACTGATTTTTATTTATTTATTGCTAAGACCACAGACCGTGTGGAAGTTTGAAGCTGCTGAAGGGACACTGTTGGTGATGGCTGGCCCCCTGAGTTGGTAAAGGAACTGCAAATATCCCACTGCTCATTTACTTTTATAACTATTAAAACACAATCTCTTCTTACTTATGCATCCTCCTGAAGGCACTGGCACCAGGGAGCCAGGCCCTTGACCTCAGACTTGTTAGAAAGAGTGAACCTGGCCAGATGAAGCAAAAGGAGTAGAAAACAGCCCATATTAAAGGCTCCTTTAGTCTGAGTCTAATTTGAACCCCAGCAGGAGACCAAACTCTGCTCCCCAGTCGAGCCTGTCAATGCTGGTGCCTGCAGGATGGAGGACGGGTCACCAGTGCCAGCTCTGAACATGCCAGGCTGGTCCCAGCAGGGCAGGGTGTTCTCCTCCCAGCTTTACAGCTCTGCAGCACTGGGCATTGCAAAATCCCCAAAATCCTGGTACCCCAAATCCTGAAACAACTCAGATGCCAGAAAAGGACCCAACAGCAATAACAGCTGTAAAGGTCTTGTGGTCTCCTACACATCTCACTGGAGGGGAAAAGGGATGAGAAAAGTTAAACTGTGCTGTTGGAGGAGTTGAGTTTTAGGAATATTGACCCTGTGGGGTTTCTGCTGCTCAAGAACTTTGCAAAATTCTGCCAGAGGCTTCAGCCCCATCAATGCCCTTCCCATCAGTGGATCTCAAAACACACAGAGGTCGTCACTAGTTCACCTGTTTTCCCCCTTCTTTTCTACTCAAGTGAAAACTGAAAACTTGACTTTCATAAAAAAAAAGAAGAAATAAAAAAAAGAAAGCTGTGAGTTCATAAGGAAAATGGTGGAGTCTAAAGGAAAACACCCAACACCACAAGACCTGTGATAAAATCACAGCAGCTCACAGCATTGTCAAGGTCAGCAGAGCCATGGGACAACACAGCCCCCTAAAACTTGGATTTTCTATTGCTGATCTCACTGTGGAATAAGCCAACAAAAGCACAGACATTCCCCACTGAATTGTCTCATCTACAAATCCACTCAGGGCAATCCCCTGAGACTCAAAACATCCCCCAGCGAGGCACCTCGTGTTCCTGCTTTGAAGGCTGAGACACAGACCTGGTTACGGAGACAAGAAATGTGTAACAGCAAAGCTCTGCTCTTTTCTCCTTGGACAGAGCCCAAAAGTATTGCTTTCAAGTTGGACAGTGATAAAACACTTGGTGGCAGTGCCATGCCTGCAGCCAGCTGCCAGAGCCAGCCTGGCACTGCTGAGATGCAAGTCACTTGGTGGCTGGAGCAGAGTGTTTTTCCCCTTTTCTGCTTAGTTCAAGGAGGGGGAAAGAAACAATTCCAAGATTTCTTCACTGTTACAACTGCCTGAATGGTTTATGGCAAAGAAAATCTCAGACAGAGGCTGTTTTGCTTCGTGTATCTTGTAGCATAACCTTGTGCAGCAGAACAGCACTTGGATAAGAAAAGTTTGGGTTCTGCCCACTGGCAGGACAAGGTGAATATCCAGGGAAACTTTAAGACTCATTTCTTCTCTTGTTAAGACAGATGTGACTTTGAAAACAAACCAATCAACCAAACAGGGAAAGGATGGGCTCTCCACACTTTTTAAAGCTTTCCCATCTCTGCACAACCAGCCCTACCTCCTCTGCTCCCCTGCAGCTTCACCAGCTCCACTCTACAGCGTAAAAAACACTGCACAAGAGAAATACCTGCCCATCAATGGTACAACATGGCTGGGCAGAAGGTCTAGGAAAGAAGCATCAACAGCCTGGTAACATCCCGGCAGGATGGATGGACCCTCCTCAGCATCATCCTCCTGCAGTCAGCCCCAGCTCCTGTGCTTTCTCCCCTCCTCCATAAAAGGGAGGTTGATGCCTCCCTCCCAGGGGCTTTGAGCCAGCTTAGCTAAACTGGTGTAAAAACTAATTTGAGAGGAAACTTTCTCATGCACCAGAAGTTTGGGTGTGAGCAGCCCTGCTCCTGCCCTGCCATGAGCATCAGCACAAGAGGCCCCTTCAATCCCCCACTGTTACACCCCTCTGCAGAATGAACACATGCTCAGGGCAAGGGAGCCTTTTTTGGGGATTTAATTAACTGAGAACCCAAAGCCTTCTTTCATTCCCACCTGATAAGAGTGTCACTCCTAATAGCAACGTTAACAGACCGAGTGCAGTTTTACTGGTAAAAAATGCTCCTGGGAGACATTTTGCATCCCTCAGTGGTCTGAACAGAAATATCAGAAGCATCAACTATGGTCTAATTAGCTCCCTAGTTTAATTAGCATTCTTGCAACGGTCCATAGCGGTCACCCCAGTGCTGGTGGCACCGCCAGCGAGTGCCAGCTGCCTGGCAGGGCAGGGCTGCACACCTGGCCACGTGCCATTGATTTCACTGAAAAAGTACTGGAGTGTTTTATTCCCATTCTTCAGCTCCAAGTGGCCAACGGTGGATTTTCAGACAAGGCAGAGACAGAGCAAACCCACCCTGGAAGGCGCAGGGAGAAGGGGAGATCACCAACCACGTGGAGCTCAACAAGGGGAAGTGCCAGATTTCTGTAGCTGGGATGGGGCAACTCTGGATGTATGGACAGAGTGGGGAATGAGGTGCTGAAAAGCAGTGCTGGGAAAACAACCTGGTTGATGGCAAGTTGAATGTGAATCAGCCAGGAGGGACAACCCTGTCCTGGAGGGCATCAGGCCCAGCATTGCCAGCTGGGCGAGGGAGGGGATTGTCCCACTCTGCCCTGCACTGGGGCAGCCTCACCTGCAGTGTTGGGGCAGTTTGGGGTGACACAATATAAGGAAGGGATTGAGCCATTAGAGAGTGTCCAAAGGAGGGCAATGAAGATGGGAAATGGCCTGAAGGGAAAGTGGGAGGACAATGAGGGCACTTGGTGTGTTCAGCTGGAGAAGAGGAGACTGAGAGGAGACCTATTGCAGGTACAACTTCCTCAGCAGGTGCAGAGGAGGGGCAGGCACTGACCTCTGCTCTGTGGGGAGCAGGGACAGCACCCAGGGAATGGCCTGGAGTTGTGTCAGGACAGGGTTAGGTTGGATATTAGAAAGAGGTTTTTCCCCCAGAGGGTGGTGGGCACTGACCAGGCTCTCCAGGGCAGTGGGCACAGCACCAAGGCTGCCAGAGCTCCAGGAGTGTTTGGATGATCCTTTGGGGCACAGGGAGTGGCTTCTGGGGATGGTCCTGTGCAGAGCTGAGGGCTGGACTGGCTGACCTTTGTGTGTCCCTTCCAGCTGGGCACATCTGCGACTGTGCGACACGGGGAGTCCTTACCTCGGTGATGCGCGGGTTGGAGCACTTGACGTTGCGGCTGCCCCAGTCGAGCCAGGGCTGTGTGGCAGTGGCAGAGCTGCAGTGGGGCCGCAGGGTGCACCTGGACTCGCTGCTGCACCAGCCACACTCGAACTTGGGGTCAGCTTTGAGGCAGAGCCCGCAGCTCTCGCGCTGCGCCGCGCACTTGTACAGGTGCACTGCGGAAAGAGGGGATGGACACGCAGGGCAGAGTCAGGAATGGAGACATTCACTGGGGCTGCAGCTGCTCTTGGACTCACAGCCCACAGCACAGCTGAGTTTTGGCGTAACAAGCTGCAGGTGGTTTCCAAAACCACGGTGGGATCAGTGGGGCTTAGTGAGCAGCTTGAGTGGTGGAACAGTGAGCTGCTCTCATCCACAGGATGATCCACAAGGATCACAACTTCTCTGCCAGCAGCTGACACTGCTCTGCCCCAATAACCCTTCTCCAGTCCCCCCCTTCACCCTCCTCCCCATGACTTGAAGCCAATTCAAGCAGACATTACCTTTCAGATTCTCAGGGTTATCAATAACAAAGTTCCCGTTCCAAACCACAGCAAAGTCCACAGCTAAGTTGCTGATGTCCATCCCATCATAGAGATACTGCGGGAGAAGATCGAGAATGAAATGTTTGGGAGAATGACCCTAACAGAAATAGAAAGTTTTTTCAAAGAAACCATCATTATTCTCTGCTTAAACACACGTGCTGGTGCCTGAGACACAACATTTCTACACTTCAACTCCAGGGTTCTGCTTTGACTCCCTTCTCCTCACTGGGAAGAGATAATTAAATCAGATCTAGTCCTTGTGAGACGTAATAGATTAATTATTCCACTCACAGTGGTTGGTCTTGTCACTCAGTCTCTAGATTATCAATACAGCCCCTGCAGTTAATCAAACTGGGACTGCTGCCTTCAGGCTGTCTTCTTCCACAGTCACTGTGCACCCCAGAGCGAGTGGGAGCTTAAAAATCCTGCTGCAAAGTTTTGGCTGATGGAACAGGCAACACCTGAGCAAAAATAGATGGTGCAGAGAGGTCCTTTCACAGCCACTGGTTTAGCCCAGACTAGGGTAGCACTGTCTTGAATTACTCCTTTTCTTATGGACATCCTGGGGGCTGTGGCTGAGTGAATCTGGGTAATCCAGTTGAATTCCCAGGATTATTCTGAAATTCCCATTATCACAACCAGCACTGATGAGGCTTCACTCTGATGCCCTCTCTAAGTCAACCAACTGCTGCTAAAAAGACTTAAAAAGGTGAGTGAACACTGTCATTCTCTTTGGGATGAAGAGATGGTAATTAATCCAAGGCAGACTGCTCTGACTGTCCCTGTGCAGTAGTTTGGCGGTTTTAGCTCACATTTGGCTGTACTGATTCACCTTGCCTGGGTTTTACAGAGTTGGTGTGAAACAAGACCTTCTGTGCAAGTGATGGAGCTGCGAGTCCAGAATTGCCCTTTCATCCTCTACCCACCATCTTCTATTAGCTTAACAGCAATAAAAGTGCTTCTCTAACGTTTATAAATCACTTTGGATAGGAAAAGTACTATATAGTATTAATACATTTATTATCCACCAAGCAGCAAGGCCCAAAGACGGCCAGTGATGTATAAATATCCAGTGAAACTTTTAAAAATTCAAAACTTCATTAACAATTTAAGACCATCTGTGCTGAATATTAAAGTGGACCCTGTTCTGCTGCCTAAAACAAACTGCTTGTGCCCTGTTTGCCCACGGACCTCACTGAGCACATGGTGAGGAGAGGGAGGACCTGCTCATCCCAGAGCTGTAGAGTGTCACAGGAGACCAAAACATGCGCTGTGGCTCCAGGTGGGGGTGACCTGCATTTGCCACAAATATTTGGCCATTCCCAAGTACCTGCTGTGTGACTTTGGGGTGTTTTGGGGTAAAATCCTCCCAGGTCCATTGACAGGGCTAAGCTCCATCCTGCAGAGGAGGTTATGCTCCCCTGCCTGCTCCTCCAGCAGCATCACTCAGGTCATTTCTCTCTCTCCACTGAGCTCTGCTCTCTCCCCTGGCAGTTTTCCTTTCCCCCTCCCTCCCTGCATGGTGCTGCTTCTCAGCACTACTCCATTCATCCAGGCACCGTGACCTGGAATTCGACAGCTCCCTGATAAGGGCTCTGTGATTCTGCTTATCTCCCCATGTGAATTAGCCTGCCTGAACACCTTCTGCCTCCCCTCCTCCTCCTCTTCCCTCTCCCCTTGCTGACCCCCCACAGGCACACAGGGGACCGCTATGATTAAACACCCCACATGCCCACGACATCTCGCTCCCACCTGGAACTCAGCATTAGTTTAACTGCAAGAATTTCCCCTGTCCCCTTGGCTGTGGGGAGCTGGCACCCCTTTGTGGCCCCTCACCGAGCTGTTCTGGCACTGGACGCTGGAGCTGTTGAAGCGCAGGGCGGGCACGCGGTGGATGACGCCCTGGATGCTGAGCACGCACTCGTAGCCGCGCTGCCCCGACTGCGGCTGCGGCAGGTTCCGTGCCTTTAGCGTGATGGGCTTCACCTCTCCCACCGGGATCAGGATCTCCTCTGTGGGGAACAGCTGGGGGCAGTCCTGGGGAGCAGCAAAGAGAGAGGGAGGTTACAGTGGTGATGGCACATCTGCAGGTCTGGCCAGGTCTCAGCCCACTTGCTCCAGGTGTCAGGGCTGGTGTCCCAGCACATCCCCAGTGCCCAGGACATGCCACTTCCCAATCCAGCTGCAGTTTAAGTGCAGGAGTAAAGGAACCCCCATGACAACTTCACTGAGAAGTGTGATTTATTTTTACTTCTGCTATTATCTGGCCAAAATAATGTAATTGCAAATTAATAGCAAGCTTGAATATTGCTGCAGCTCAAGACTTTGCTATGCAAGTTGCTGTATGAAAAATAAAAGCAAACTTGCAGCAAACACTGGGACAGGAACAGGCACTGGTACAGGTTGCCCAGAAAAGCTGTGGCTGCCCCATCCCTGGAAGTGTCCCAGGCCAGGCTGGACAGGGCTTGGAGCAACCTGGGATAGTGGAAGGTGTCCCTGCCCATGGAAAGGGGTGGAAGGAGATGAGCTTTAAGGTCCCTTCCAACCCAAACCATTCTGTGATTCTATGAAACACCATTGCCCAGATGAGCAGATTTCTAGTTCCTCATGAGCAGAAATGAGATGTCTAAATGAAACTCTGAGATGAACCACAAAAAATGACCTGGTAACTGTATGACATCCCTTCCATAAGATCTCAACATCCTAAATATTATCTCTGCACAACACACTGGGAAATACAGTTTTTCTTCAATTTCAGTATTTGGAACTGCAACACACCAAGGCAAAGGCTCTGACCATCAGAAGTATTTACATTTTGTTCAGCTCTAATTTACTTTGATCTAATGCAACAAGGTACATAAGTACCTGTAAGCACCTGACACTGAATGATTAATCCCAAGCTAAATTAGAAGTTTTAGAAACATGGCCTGACGTCTCCCTTCCCTCTGCCAAATCCCAGACTGGCATTCCAAGCCCTTTGCTACTCAGCCTAGTGATGAAAGGAAATCATCCTGATGGCAGTGCAAGGAGAGCCACCCCCACCAGGATTCCACTAGGACTGTGTGTCCAGGGGGAAAATCCCCACCTCTCCCTGATGGTCACGACTTGTGCCAAGCCATGCTCCCTCTCCAGCTCACAGCCAGGGCCATGGGATGTTGTTTCACTGCTGGCTCAGGCGAGTTGTAAATGAGAAACAGATGCTACCCTGGTTTGGAGAAGCCAGTAACTTAAACTGCTGCCTCATAAACCTTTTTAGTGGCACTTTTCCTTATATATATTTTATTTTATTTCTAACAGGGACTTTCACGGATTAACAGCCAAGAGTGACTTTAAACTCCATCAGCCAGAAAGTGGCAATGTAGGAGTGGGAAAAAAAGCCCTTTTCCACAGTGGAGTGGCTTTACAGGCTGGAAGGGAATGGCATACCCTGGTTCCCACAGACCCTGGTACTGTGAATACAACACCCATCTCAGCCTTTGTCCTACCACCAGCAAACTCGTAGGATTCCTGGAGTTTTCCATCCACTGCCACCTCTTCCAAGCTGACGCTCCACACACATTCCTTCCTCCTCATTATGCACCACATGCCTGTACCACCTTCTACTCAATATCTGCCTGCATTTAAGGTTTCGCATTTAACCTCAAGGTCCCATCGAGGACCAACAGGAGACAAATGTCTCCACTCTGTCCCCAGCCCTGTGAAACGCCCGTGTTTGGAAGGAAAAGCATCCTGGAGCTGCAGAATCTTTTATCCCATTCTGACTGAAAACAAAAAAATCTCCAGTCACATCACCAGTGGGAGAACCTCAGTGCACAGTCCTGAAAATAATGAATATGTTATGGACCATTATCCTTCCTGGCCAGCTCCATCCGTGAGGCGACTGCTAAAAAGTGCTACTGCCTTCAGAGACAGGGGAGAGGACTTACATTTCCAGATCTGCTCTCTGGTGCTGAAAATGCTGGTAGCAAAAATTGTTCTGCCATCATTAGAGATGAGTGGGACATAATAGGGTTGGGTTTTTTCCCTTTGGTTTCAGTGGAAGAAAAATGTCACACTGGGATTGTGGAGAAGGCGAGTGCACAGAGCTCGGGGAAGCACCGAGCGAGCAGCCCCTCCGTGCTGGCTGACAGCTACAGTGATCACACTAATAAGGGATATACATTTTGGGATGGAGTGAGCTGTATGAAGAAGGAAAACCAGGATGCTCGTGGGGAGCCACATTGCTGCAGGCAGTTGCTGCTGAATTTATCAGATGAGCGAGTGAAGCTGCAGGAGCTGCCGGGGTTTTGGAGGGCACAGGTTGGCTTGGCCACTGCATGCCTTGCTGGAGCCCCTCTCCTTCCTCTCTGAGCCATTCCCATCCTGCCTCATTGCTCAGCTTTCAGGGGCTTTTTTATTTTTGTAATTGGATTTTTAAATTACTGCTGCAGTGATATACACCCACAGTGCTGCTCACCCATGTCTCTGCTCACCCATGTCCCTGCTCACCCAAATCCCTGCACACCCATGTCCCTGCTCACCCAAATCCCTGAACACACATGTCCCTGCTCACCCAAACCCCTGCACACCCATGTCCCTGCACACCCAAAGCCCTGCACACCCATGTCCCTGAACACCCAAAGCCCTGCACACCCAAATCCCTGCTCACCCACATCCCTGCACACCTTTGTTCCTGCTCATCCACCTCCCTGCTCACCCATGTCCCTGCACACCCAAATCCCTACACGCCTAAAACCCTGCACACCCAAATCCCAGCTCATCCACCTCCCTGCTCTCCCAAATCCCTGCACACCTTTGTTCCTGCTCATCCACCTCCCTGCTCACTCATGTCCCTGCACACCCAAATCTCTGCACACCCACGTCCCTGCACACCCAGCCCTTCCCACAGAGAGTGTGCAAGAGGGTCTGGGTTCCTGTGGGTGCTCCTGCAGCAGCACCCTGGTCCCACACTGCACACAAGAGCTGGAGCGGGGGGTGATGCTGCAGGAAAACAGCCTGGCATGGTGGTTTGCCCATTCACCACCTCTTCTAACTGTGCCCTGAACTAAAAGCCAGCTCTAGCATGAATTATTTTTTTAGGGGTATATCACCAGCTTTAGCAATGCCTCTGTCAATGCTTATTTCCTTTACAGGAATTTTGTGATGAACTGGGAAGTGGTTGGCTGCACCAGTCCTGCTACTGGGATCAGAGCTGTGTGGCTGTGGCCAAGGTCCCTTGTGGTGGTAAATAACAAGAGCCTCCCTGATTTGTTGGGCTCAGCCTGGGTGCTCCATTCTGCATTTCATCCTCAGGAAGAGCTAAACATCCAGAAAATACCCAATAAAAGGGAGACTGCAGCCGGTGGAATATACAATTTGTTCCATAATCAGTTTACTTTGTTTTTTAATTCATGAGAAGTAAATCCTGCAGTGAGTTAGAAAGGCCATTATTGCCTCCTCTTGCTAAACAAACACGCTGAATCCTCTCATTATCCTTCTTGACTTCCCTACACCAGAATAAACACAAATCAGAAGATCTGCTGGAGAAAGGCAAGGCTCCGATGCGTGAGTGGCACAGACTCCCGGGGAAGATTCTGCCTATGAAGTATCATCTCACACAATTTACAAAGACATTTTATGCTTCTCCAACACTTTTTAGCCTCAAAGATTCCAAGGTCTATAAATACCTTAAAGACCAGCAACACGCAGCTGTCTCTGGAGCAGAACAGAGCACCCATGGTTATTATTTGTGTTTAACTGAGCAGTTTTAGTAGGTCAAACCTTCTTGCTCTTATTTGGAAAAAATTGCCTAGAAATCGCAGGCAATTCTTTTGACTACAGGATTTAGCCCAAATGGCAGAAAATAGACTGTTTTCATACTTTTTATCTTAAAAAAAACCCACAAACTCTCCACAAATGTTAACTCGCTACACATATTTTAAAGTTTTAAACATAAACGAATCTGGCACGTGAATGTAAAGCTCTGGCTCACAGTTGTGTTCCCAATGATATAAATTACAGTCCCTGTCACTCATGGAAACACATTATCCTTCATTTATGCCACTGGAAAGGAGAGCAGACCTTGCTCCTTAGAAACCAGACATGAAAGAAAGGCAGCTGGAGCCAAACCCTTCTCCCTGTTAAATTCCTTCCCAACAGCACCAGTGCCGAGCTCTGTGCTGAGCACACGTGCTGTAACCTGGGTCTTCTCCATTAATTTGTGATATTTACAGCCATGGAAAGCTGGAGAGCTGATTTCCCTCCCACAAACAACCCTTTGTGTACCAGAGGTGAGGACAGGAGCAATTCCCTCGCACATGGACAGGTCCCAGGTGGGAACACTTCCCTCTGCTTCCTGCAGCCCTCCAGAGCTCTTCCCTGCTTGGCTCCTTCCCCTCCAAACATCAAACACTGCAGGTTACACACCCCATAAAGCTACAGAGGAGAAAAGCATTGCCAGTCAGCTCAGAGATGAGTTAATTTTGCTGATCTGGGGGTTTTCGTTACTATTTCAGGCAAACTCATATCTGCAAAATTAGATGTGACCCCTTGCTGATTTTGGTGGCCTGAGATGTGGCTCTGAGTTACCTCCTGCTCATCACAGCTCCCATACAGGAATTCAGCACTTGGGATTGTCAGGACAGACATGAGGAAAGCTTAATTTTGGTTTATTTCCTTCAAGGCACATCAAGCAGCATTCAGCATCCAAGGGCACAGCCAGGGGCAAAGGCATTGCTCTAAAATCAATGGGAATTTAAAGGAGTCAGACCAGAGCTGAAATCTGGCTCAGCATTAAACTCCCAGAATCTGAAATGCTCCATCCCCAAATTAGCATCTCACATGTGGAAATGGCATTATCTTCACACAGTGGACATCAAAGAGGGATGGATCCCATATTCTGGGAAGTTAATAGGATTTATTTGGTTCTAGCTCTCCTCTGGGATGGGGTGTAAGGATGTATTTATGTGTCTATATTCCTCCTCATCTGAAAGTTTCAAACATTTAGAGACATCTTATAGCCTTGCACACACACAGACCCAACCACCTTAGACCCATTAAAATGATACCACTGGCCTGATCTGAAGCTTTGGAAAGTGAGGCAATTAGTGCCACACACCGAGGAGACCTGGAGGAACTCTGCTTTAGTGGGAACAAGTCACTCCCAGACCTTTGCCTTCCCAGGGCTCTCTGCATGGCAACGTCCAGGAAGGCACATTCTGCTGACAAATGAAGCCTGAGGCTGAGAAAAGGCTGAGAAAATAGTTGCTTATCTTATTATTTACTTCCAAAGAACTGGCTACCTGGAAATGGAGACCTCAGAAGAGTTGGGTTCACCACGTGTCAGAGACTTCCCAGGAGACTGAGGATACAGGAACAGCCAGCTTTGGCCTGGCAGATCCCTCTGCTGCAAAGGCTGTGAAAGGCTCTGTGTTTGTCTACCCATGCCCCCAAACCATGTTTTCCACATTTTCACTTTTCCAAATACAACTGCATGATGCAAGGAAGGGATGTGGCAGTCCAGGGGCACCTTTTCTCATGTCTCACCAATGTCTCTGGTTATCACTGGCCAGGACAAAGCACCAACCCATGCTCTGGGTTGTCCTCTGCATCCTCCACATGTGCCCCTGAGCTTTGCCCTTAGATCTGAGTAAACAATTCCTGTTGATATGGCAGGTAGAGGGATGGAAAAACTCTCTAAGCTGTATTTTTGTGGAAAGCATGGCAAAAAAGCAGCCTTTAACTCAGTCAGTAGAGCCAGAAGATAGCAAGGAACAAGTGCACAGCTCATGAAGAAGGGCTTTCTCTCCCCCATCACCTCATGAAGTGGCTGAGGCTTTGAGCGTTTTTTCTTCCTCAAGACAGACAACTCCTAAGAGCATCAAAGGGAGCTTGTCACACATGGAATCCCACTGGGACACAAATTCTGATGGGCCAGGAGTAAAAGGGAATATTCAAGATATTTTCCCTTAAATTAAATATAAAGGCACGAGAAAATTTCCAAGCCCGTGTGAACACGTGTGTGACTCTTACATAAGGAGAGGCACATGGGACTGTAAGTAGGGCAGCAGGCTCTGGGCTGAGGCACTGCCACGGTGCTCACCAGCTCCAAACACCACTGGGAAGGGAGTGATGGTAAGCACAAACAATTTCCTAATACATCAGGCCATGACACAATGAGAACATTGTGATCTGAATTGTTTTAGGGGAGGAAACGCTTTATGAGGCATTTATTTCAACTCTGTGTTAGTGGGAGTGAAGTGCCCATAATAAAGGCATTAGCACTGCACTGTGTGCAATCCATCGGCCTTAAATAAGCAAATAAATTTATTTGGGTGCTGGTTTTTGCCTGTGTTCAGAGGTCTGGAGAAGTCATGGTGAACAGTGGAGTGTCTGTATCGTTATCATCAGCCCTTATCAAAAGTAATCCCCAGGAAGGTTTTAGATATCACAAAACATCCCCTGGTAAGAAACAAGATGAAGATGACAGAGGAAGTTCTTTGGAGACACGACAGTCCTGTGATCCCAGCAGGAATTGGCAGAGAGACCAACTCCTCCACTCCTTCCCCTCAGGCAAGTCCTGTGTGCTCCCAGGAGAAAACCAGAGATAATGGGATTGTCCTACTTTACCACTGACTTGTCAAACACTTCTGAGATCATGAGGTTGAAGACCTATAGAAAGGAGAACTGCAATTGTAAAGCCTGGGAAGGCAGTGATGCTTTGAGTGTGAAGGAGAAAATCCCTCACATCACTCAAGAGGAGGAGAAGCAAAGGATTTTCTTTCTCTTGATATGTTGAAAGGACGTTTCTTGACTTTGAACAGGATTGAGAAAGCTTTCGGTTTGTCCTCAGGGCAGATGCTTCTCCTTGGGCATTCATTCCAACCCTTTGCTGGCAGCACAGCCTGTTCCCAGTCATGCTGCCCATCCCTTGGATCTTGCAGATTCCCACTGAGGTATTTACACAAGCAGTTCATAAATGTCTCTTCCCTTGTACCTCCTTGTCTCCTGGCAGCATTTTAACAAGGTTGACCCATGAGTTAAGTTTGTTATTGGTTTAGCAGCAACCTGGTCACTTCTTTTTTAACAATTCAGTGTCTACTCCACTGACTGATCTCTTCTGCTTTTCTCAATCTTCATTACTCAGTGATAAGGGTTGGTCCTGATGCTGGCAAACCTTCCTCTCCTTTCTTTTTCTGGTATTTGTAGATGTCCTCACTGCTGCCTTTCCCCCTTTCCAACACACTCAGGATTTTCAAAGCACCTGTTAAACCATTTTCCCCTTGCAGCTTTAGTACTTGCGTTGATTTCAGGTGCCACAAAGCTACATGGAAGGCCAAAGACCAGGATTCTGCCACCATCAGAGGCTGCAGCTGCTCTGGACTTCAGGAACATGAAGCAGGGAGCGGCCTGGCAATCAGACACAACAGGGGTGCAGGAACCCCAGACCAAGGGGTTAGTGGTAACGTTCAATCAGCAATTTGTGCTAACAAACCTCTTTCCTCCATGGATCCCTCTGCCCTGGGACACACAGAAGAGCTGGCAAAGCCATTAACGGGCTGAGCCTCTTCTGACTGTTAAAAGCATTTTTGGATTTGAGCCCCACACCTTTTATGAACTGCTAAGAGAGATGGCTCCTGGTCCACAGTGCTGGAACCCAATTCAATTCTCTTTTCCAAATTCTGGGGCTGTGCACGTTGGTAATTCCCTTCTTAATCAGTTTACAGTCAGGCTCCTGCCATAAATTCCAGACCTGCCAACACAACCCAGTGAATAGTCCCACCAAGACCTGCTACTGGCCAGCAGGCAAAACACACCCCTGGACACCAGCTGAGGTGCTGAAAGGTGCTGGGTTTGAGGAGTCTTTGAGACCCCTGAAGGAAAGCACTACACCAATTATTGTTATTAATGAACCTGGGCACTCCCACACAGCAGAGGTGAGGTCAGCTTTGATGTTCAGGTCCAGAACATCACAGTCAGGTCAAGAAGATCACAAGATTGATAGTCTCCTGCTACGCTCCTTTAAAGCTGCATCTGCACCTCTCGATGCCAAAGAGACATGGAAAGTCAAAAAACCTCACATAAGCATCACTTGTGCTACTTGTGCCATAGCAAAGGAAAGAATAAAGGGATGAAATCCCAGTCTGATACCTCAGAGATGTTGATCCTTCCCTCCTGAAAGGAGCACGTGGTGGGGTCGTGGGTGCAGAGGTTCCTGTACTTGCACCAGTGGCAGCGGAAGGCGCTGTTCACACAGGACAGGCACCTGGGGGGAGAAAGGAGAGCTCAGCACGCAGGTTATCCCCTTGGGAGGTCTGTGTGGTTATAAACAAGCCTTGCCAGAAGTCCAGGCTCAGGGTTCTTCATGGGAAAATCATTTCTTTGGAGGGATGTTTTGATACAATAAAAATAACAAACAGGTTTAGGAAAAGACACACTCAAAAGTGTCTTTAGGCAACCTCACAATTCATTCCATAATAAAATGCAAGCTGGGATTTATTGCACATCATTGGATTGGCATAGAATAAAGCACAACATTGCACAGACAACAGGCTTGGTTTTTAGTTTCTAGAAAGTGGAAAACAAGGCAAGCCTGGCAAAAATGGGATCAGTTGTTTTACAAGTCAGGAATGCTTCAAGTCAACAGCAACACTTCTGCTTGGCCTTGGAGTGCAAAGATTCCAGCAGGCCCTTTTGATTCATGTAGGAAAAAAATTAACTGTTTATGAAATGTTTTTGAAAGAACACAGACCCTTTTCAGACCCAGAGGGCCCAGCTGCCAGCAAACTGCTGGGTGGGTTTTGTTCCCCACTAACTGCTGCCAGCTAGAGGCATGATCTGTGACAGCTGCTAATATTCACAGCAGCCACCTCCTCCATCTCCAAGGCCACCCCTCCATGCCACGTGGCAGCGTTTTGGTGATAGAAGTGTGGGCTGTGCCCATGGGATCTGTGTCACAACCTGTGGCTCCAGAGATTGTGGTGCTGCCTGGAGTGGGCAGTGCCAGGGCAGGGATGGGCTGGAGCCAGCCCAGGGTCAGTGCAGACAGAGGAGCATCCCCAGGGAAGTGGGAGTGTGGCTTTAAGCTGGAAACTCTGGGAAAGGAGGAAAATAGGTCTCAGTGACTCTCTTGCCAGCTGGGCACACGGACCAGGGCAATGCCTCTTGTGAGCTGCTGTCACGAGAATGTGTTTTAATAACTCAATTGTATTCTCCTTCTGATGCATTGGTAGTGACCTTAATAGCTCAGGAAGCTTATTCTAATCATGCACATGCAAATCTGGGGGAGAACATCAAGTGCTGAAACCTTATTTAATTACTCATTTGTCTGACCCATTTCTGTCCCTGTTTGGGTCTGCAGCACTTTGCCCACCTGCCCTCACCTGGCCTAGCCCTGCTCTTCCAAGTGCAGCACGGAAAGCTCTGTAGCTTGAGGCTTCAAATCCAGCACAGAAGGATTGGGAATGACCCTGCACTGGCACTTGGTGAGTGCAGCAGCAGAACAGGCTCCTGGGCAGCGTTGGCAGCTGCCCCTGCCAGGGGAGGTGCTCCAAGCCCTGTGGTCAGCCCTGCCATTCCCCATCCAGCTGCTGGCAGGCCCTGCCCACACTCCATTCTGGTGCTTTAGAGCTTGCTTTGTTTCCAGAGAGAAATCCATAAACGCTCCAGGTCTGTAAATGTGTTTTTGAGGCCAGCCAGCCGCCTGCCAGCAGCAGATGTGCCTCTGGGGCATGTATTGCCATGATCCTCGACAGCACCAAGCCCTCCAGCCCTCCATGGAGCAGCTCCCTGTGCCTGATACATGCCTGGACTGCAGCCCACCCCATCCCCTGCCTGCAGCCCACCTTGTCCTGCCTCATCCCACCTTCTCCTGCCCTCGTCCCATCTCCCCCTGCCTGCAGCCCCCTCCCATTACCTGCAGCCCCCCTTGCCTGCAGCCCCCCAGCCCCTCTGCTCTGCCTTCCCCTGCTGCCTTCGAGGCTGCTTCCGAGTTCACAGTTGCAGGATCACGCAGCTTGGGGGCACCAGCAGGTTAAGGTTGTTCCAGGCTCACTCCACCTGCATCTCACAAGGCACAGAAAGCTCCACAGGCATCCAGAGTTGGGAGAAGACATGGACTGGTGGGCTCCCCTTGTACCTCTTGTGTCTGATGGCTGAACCAAAGCTCTGTGATAACCCCCCACTGCTGGTCCCAGACCCAGCACCCAGTTCCCAACCTTTTTGTCTAGTTTTTGGCTCTGCTGGGGGAGGGAAAGGAGCACTCACAGCTGGTGGGCACTGCAGTTGTAGAACTTGAACTCTGTGCTGACGAACGTCCTGCCCGTCTCCTGCGACTTCAGCTGCAGCACCACACCAAACCAGTCTGGGGATGCAAACAGAGCCAGTCAGAGCCAGCAGGAAGGGTGGAAGCACCAGCAGACACAGGGGCACCCACTGAGCCCCCTGCTGCTTGGGTACCAGGTGAACTCAGGTCGCTGCCATTCCCATCAGGACCCGCCTTGGCTGGACCCTGCCCTCGAGCACCCCAGGGTGTCCAGCAGTGCCTCCAAACCAAAACAGGCTTGATGGCAAAATGCATGGAGACACAGGGGCTAAACACTGCTGTGGGTCACAGCTGAAATGGTTTTGGAAGCTCATCCTGTTCCCTAAAGGATTCAGCCTCCAACATAAAAAGTCAGTCTCTTCTGAGAAGCAGCCTGAGATTGGAATCACGGAATCACAGAAGGGTTTGGGGTGGAAGGGAGAGATCATGGAAGGGCATGTCTCCCTGTTCCCATGCCCTCAGGATATCCCTATTCTCTGTCACTTCTGTGCTTCCAAGTTCCCCAAAGCATCCCTTGTTTATACTTTGCCATTTCATAGAATCATAGAACAGTTTGGGTTGAAAGGGTTCTTAAAAATCATCTTGTTCCAAGCCCCTGCCATGGGCAGGAGCACCTTCCACTAGACCAGGTTGCTGCAGGCCCCATCCAACTTGGCCTTGAACACCTCCAGGGATGGGGATCTACAGCTTTTCTGTGCAGGGTCTGCCACAGTCATCTCCTAGAACAGGAGACACTGCTGGAAACAAGAGAATCATCAGGGAGCATCAGCACTGGGTTAATTAAGAGCAGATTGCTCTTTTGGAGTTGCTGTGGGGAAGTCTACCCTAGCCCTGCTGCCGTGGGGCTCTGGGCCCCCAGTGTTCTCCAGCTCTCAGGCTCCATAGAATGCCTTAGAAATACAAAGATATCAGCAGGGAAGCACCATTGACACCTGGAAGGATGCCAAGGAGAAAATGAGTTTTAAGCAAGTACCATTTTGCTTATGGGAAGAGAAAATATGACAGCGGTGACATTAATGAAGAAACAACCCAAAGATCAGGACCAAAAAACTGAAACTGCATCCACCTACTCATGGGTGCTCAGCCAGGCTGAAGGGAGGGTTTCTGCTTTCCAGACTCACCCAGGCTGGCACTCATGAGCCACCCTGGAGGGGACAGACGGCTCCTGTCCTGTCTTGGGAGCTGTCTGGCAGTGCAGGGAGGGTGTAAAGACAGGGCAATCATGTACTGCTGCCTACCTCCAGTCTATCCTTCCCTGAGTGGGATGCACTTCTAAAGGATGAAGCATATTTAGCTCCATGGGTTCAATAGTCTTTGACAGGAGCATGAATTTCCCCAGCAGCAGCCCCAAAGGTTCTGTTCCACCCAGCAGATACTTCCAAACCCACACAGCGCTGTCTGCTGGCACAGACACCACCAGAAGTCGGTTCCTTACCTTGATCCACAGGGATGGCAGGAACATCTTTTGCTGGTGGTGAGACACACACCACTTGGCTGCCCGAAACCTGCCCTTCCACCTCTGTCAGGTTCCCAAAGAGGCAGGTGACGCCTGCTGTCAGGTCTGGAGCATCACTCACCAGCAGGCTGAGCTGCAGTGGGGACAGGAGGAAAGAGCACAGCCAGAAAATCAGTCAGCAGGCAAATGTGCCCAAATTCCCTTTGTATTTCCAGCCCCTGCTGCTTTCCCATTCCATTCAACCCCCTTAAATTACTCCCCTGCCCACGGGAGGTGGCCAGATGCCCTTTAATGAGAAGGGAAGGAGGAAAAATAAAGCCAAGGAACAGGTTCTTTATGGATAAAAAACCACTTTGCTGAGCCTTTGGGCACTGCAGGTCAGGAGTGGTGGCAATGGCCCCTTTTTGTCCCCTGGTTGCCCTACAGCAGCATTGCCACCCCCAATGCCTGTGAAGCAGCAGGAGTGTTCCCCCTCCTCCACGAGAGCAGCAGTGACCACCCCAAAACCCCCCAGCTCAAACCACCTCCCTGCCCCACAGAATGAACAGCAGAGACCACCCTGCTCCATGGCCGTAAGGAATGAGCAAATCCCCACTGACCCCAGGACTGTCCCAGTGGCAAACTGGTGCCTGCAGGGGTGAGTGTCTCCCAACAGCCCCACACCATCTCCACATGGAGTGCTGGGGGACATCCTGGGAAGGGGAGGCAGCAAGGCCAGGACCCAGCTGCCGTGGGGTGCTGGGGGGCTCTGGGGGCAACAGCTGGGATGCTTCAGAGAGCCAGCCCTGAGCACAGCTCACAGATGAGCTTGTTGGGAAACAAAGCCTCTCCTTTCACCAGCTAATGAAACCAGACCAAGAGAAATGTGAGCTGAGGCCCAAGGAGAAGTGGGATTTGTTTCTGCCACCCCCTCTCCCTCTTCTTCCCTGGCTCAGATGATCCCTTTGCTCCCCAGTGCGAGCCTGACTTCATGAGAAAACATTTATGCCAACGGGAAGGGAGAAAGGCTGGAGAATGGAGTGTTCCCTGCAAACCTGGAAAGTGCTGGAAGTGCCTGTGAAGTGCCCCCTGCCCTCTTACCGGGAGGCTGTGCTCAGACACGGAGATGCTGCTGGGCTGCACCGTGACGCTCATGCACTGGCTGATGCTGCCTGCGAAGCGGAACGGCTCCTGGGCTCGCTCACAGCTGTCCCTCGGGGAGCACCTGCCAAAGCCCAGAGCTGTCAGAGCACAGAAAACACCTGGGCAAGGTGTTCTGCACCAGGACCTGGCGGTGCTCTGCACCGGGACCAGGGATGGGGCACCAGGTTAGGATCAGAGGGCACTGAAAAATACCCTGTCAGCAGAGGGAAGACAAATCACAAGTATCTCATCAGCAGTTCCCAGTCCTGCCTGCACTGGGACACAATCCAGAGGTCCAAGTCCCCAGTGCTGGGGGTGTGGGGGGAGCCAGGCACTCTGCAGCCCATAAACTCCTCATCTGCACAGAAACTAAGCCAGAAAACAGTAACATGATGATGCCTCCATTCTGATTAAAACTAAACCACATAGTTCACTAATAATCTCCTCCTGGTGCTGAGGAGTGAGACACAGCCAGGAATGGGACTTTCCAGCTGCTGCCAGCAGTGCTTGGCTGGTTTTCATGCCTTGAGCTCCCAGCTCTCTCCCATTCCCACCAGCAGGAATGCAAGCCCCCGAGCATGCCAGAGTGACTAGGACTGCTCCTAGCATGCTGTGTGCTTCAGGATGGCTCCTGATCCCTGTTTTTCTATTGCAGGTGTCCTTGGAATAGAGTGAAATTTAGTTGCTTCCAGCAGAGAACCCACTGGGAAACTAAGGAAGAATTATCAGTGTTTCAAACCAATACCTGAGGCTGCAGCACTGGCATCCCTCCATGATTTAGTATTTTATGTCATTTGGGGAAAATCCTTTTCTTCCAAACCCCCTCCCTGGATGCAGAAGACATATTTGTACTTTGGTGTTAATAAGTCATCTGCAAACTTTGCCACTTTCCACTCATTGCTGATCTTGGACCTGATTTCACAAAGGCCAGCAGGTCTTGCTGCTGTCCAAAGTCCCAGGTGCCACCAAGAAGTTCTCTGACAGTTTCTGGAGGGTACGTGGTACCTGAATTAACAAGGTGCTGCTGCCACACTGCTTGTTTTCTTGGCTCCCCGTGGAGCAGCTCCAGCAGTCCCAGACACACAAACACCTCAGCAGAAACACCTCCTGCCCACGCAGAGGTCAGATTTTGCCAACAAACTCCGACCACTGACAAGTGCCTGGCAAAACCAGGCTCTGGAACAGGATCATTCTTCACTGGCACAGGGTGCCCAGAGAAGCTGTGGTTGCCCCATCCCTAGAAGTGTCCAAGGCCAGGTTGGACAGGGCTTGGAGCAACCTGGGTTAGTGGAAGGAGTCCCTGCCCACAGCAGGGGAATGGAACAAGATTAGCTTTACAGTCCCTTCCAACCCAAACCATTATGGGATTCTGTGATTCTATGAAACATTGGGACCACCGTGCTCTTTGCAAGGCTGTTTGCTTTAGATTAAGTGAAGGTTCCATTTTCCCTTTCCAAACCACCTGTGTGATTCCTGGCAAACACTGGTGCTTCTCTCCTCATCCTCTCTCTCTTTGTATCTTTTCCTTTGGAGTATAATGGAGCTAAATATGAATGCTGCCAAAGGAAGAATTATCGAGGTTTAAGTGAATCTGTAAGATAGCTTTAAAGTGAGCTCTTGACTGGAGCCTTTATCTCATTGACTTGCTGGAATGGCTCTTTTTTATCATACTATTTATGGCAACAGCCCTAACAGAGATAAATAGGTCTGTAGACAATAACACACTTGCAGAGAGCAGCGTATGGAAGTCTTGCAGGTTTCAGATCCCACTGGGCTGGAGAGACTCTTTAACAATCTCCTTGAGGCCTCTGATCTCTCCCAAAGAGCACTTGCTGCTTGTAGAAGAGGAAGAGCCCCACACTTGCTCAGGCCACCAGCCACTTTCTTGCAATTTCAAGGACCAAATCATTTCCTCTCCTGCCTCCCCATCCTTAACACACCCTCCTTTTAGCCATCTTTCAGAAACCACAGTTTGAGCATCACACCCTTACCCACCACTCTTCCACTGAGCAGCTGGTGCAGCTGAGGAATGTGTAAGAATTAGAGGGGAAAGATGACAAATTAAATACAGACACTCAAGAACTTGGGACCTCCAAATAAATATGACAGAAGCTTCAGGAACAGCAAGATAAACTCAATTATTTACAGCCTAAAACAAAAGCTAAGAAATGATCATTGCTCCAAAGTGCAGATGCTTGAAGGTAGAGTTGAGAAATACCATCAGGAACCCTTGTTGGGAATAGTTTAATGCTGAAATGTCATGGCCAAAAGGGCAGAGGAAATGACACTTTTCTCTCCTCTTGACATTGAGGGTTTTCTCTCTGCAAAATGAAGATAACAACCTTTACCTGCTTCCCAGGTGGCTTATGAAGATTCAGTTCATTAGCATCAGGAAAGTGCTCGGTGAGCCTTGCAGAGGAGCTGCTGCAGGAGGCTGAAGAGCACACCAAGCACTCCCACCCACAGGTACTGAGTGCAGCATCCCCTCCCCATCCTGCACAGCTGTCCCAGCCTCTGGAAAGGCATACAGGGATTAGCCAAAGGGATGGGAATCCCCAGGGGTGGAAATCACTCCTTCTGACAAAGCAGCTGTGATAGTAAAGACTTTCAGACACCATTGCTCATAGGGTGGCTTAGCTGTGGAGCTGGACAGGCTCTTCTGAAAAGGAAAAAGCTAAAAAATCCCCAAATGATGCCCAGGGTGCCCTGGGGTGCTGCTGGTGGGGATGCTCAGGGTTCTGATGCTTCCCTCAGCCCCTGCCTGCACGGAGCCAGAGGGATGCTCAGGGCCAGGGGCTGAGCTGCTTCTCCTGCTCCTCCCCAAGTGTGGGCAGTAAGCCAAAGAAGCTGTGGGGAGCTGCTTTGCACCCCAAGGCCCACAGGTGCCGAATCCAGGCCGGATTTGCTCAGGAGCCTGGTGTTCCCTGCTCCCCTCCAGCACCTGCTCCTCAGGCAAGTGGCCAAGTGCTGCTGTGTGGGTCCCTGAACTCTGCCTCCCCCCATTTCCCTGCTTCCCATGCCTTTAACGGGGCTGCTCTCGAGCTGGCACTCGGCCGCAGGGATTTCTATTCCTCTCCTCCAGCCCTCTCGAGGATTTCCCCTCCTCCCCCCACCCACCCTGCCTGGTGGTCTCCCTTCCGCCCTAGGAAGTGATGGTTATTATGGCAGGGGAGGGAAAGGAAGGACAGGGACACCTCCTGAATGCAGAGAGCATTTCCTGGAGCTCCCCTGAAATACAAATCCCATCCTTAGCCCTTTGTGGCTGGTGATGCCCGTGGGGGGCTGCCAGCCCCCAGCCCCACTGGAGCATAGACCCTCTGACCTTTCCTTGCAGCATTGAAATGTCTCTTCCTGATGCATTGAAAAGGGCTCAGTGCTCTGCTCTGATGTTGTAACCTCGCTGAAAGCAAGTCCCACTCATATAATCGAGTCTGCTGTTGCCTTTTAAAAATTATCCATTACTTGGGATTTTGCTTGGGCCAGCAGGGGAGTGAAAAACACAAGGCCTCCAATCCCACCAATTTAAATTCTGGTTTTCCATCGTGGCCCCATCACCCTCTCCCTGCAGCAAGTGACCCACTGCTCCTAAAGCAGGAGCTTATTTTCCTTTACCTCTCCACAGGAGCTCAGAGATTTCCAATGGCATTGGCTCTGCAATGCAGGGAATGTCCAAAGAAGGGAAAAATGGATTTAAGGAACTTCACCCTAATTCGTTTCATGTGGGAGGAGCTTGGTAGCTTTGAAAGCTGCTTTTATCGACATGAAGTGGTCAAGGCTGGACTTACATGTGGTGGAGGGAGCACCAGCCACAGTGGGGGTCTCCCGAGCTCAGGCACTCCCCGCAGGTCGTGTACTGCTCACAGGACTCCACGGGCACCCGAGACACCTGCAAGGGAAGCAAACACAGGGCTCAGGGCTCCTCCCACACAGCACACCAGCAAACAAACCCAGGGCAGCTCCAGGTCCTGCTCTGCCAGCTGCAGGAACGTAACACGACAGCAATCCACTGCCTTAAGTGAATTTATGTTCCTTAACCCAAGAATAGGAAATATTGGAGACTGAGACATGAAGTCACCCTGTCCCTCGGGGTGAATCATGAGCACACACTGCTGGCGCCGGCTCACCAGGACCCCCCGACCTCCCTGCCCAGAAGTGCTCCCATGGCCAGAGCTGTTCCCTCCTCCCTGATTTACAGTTTGCTGTCTCACACTTCCCCCGGGGGAAGCTGCTTCAGGGAGGAAAGCTGACAGGGAATAAAGATCTTTGGGGGTTTGTCAGCTTGTTTAGTCTAGGTGGGTATTTCACTGCTTGCTCCTCCTTGGCCACCCTGAGCTCTCCCAGGACCGGCATGGACTTGGCCTCCCAGGCATGACCCACCAGGAGATTCCCATCCCTCCCAGGTAGAGATGCCAGAGAGGGAAGTTCCACAGGGAACACTCCCAAATACTGCTGCAAACCTCTCCTCGTACTTCAGGCACATGCACAGAGTCCCTGCATGAAGCTGAGATACAGCATGGCCCTGACCTGTTTATCAGCACTGAAAACCCCAAAGGCTACAAAATGACACCCAGCTTTAACCATAGGTCACTGCTTGGCAAGAACAAATATATTTTTAACCTTTTTAACCGCTTTAACCTTTGCAACCGTTTCCTTTGCCACCTCCAATGGGCACTGTAGGTTTGCATCCCATATCCTGATGCCACTGTGCAATCCTCCTGCACTGGCTCATACACACAATGTATGGAAGAAATTCTTTACTGTGAGGGTGGTGAGGCACCAGCACAGGTTGCCCAGAGAGGTTGTGGACACCCTTAAATTGTTCAAGGGCAGATTGGATGAGGCTTGGAGCAACCTGGTCTGGAAGGGTTGAAACAACCTTGTCAGGGGGGTTGGAACGCACTAAGGTCCATTCCACCCCAAACCGTTGTGTGTTTTATGATTCTATTTACATTCCTATTCCCAAATCCTCTCTCTAACAATTATTGCCCAGCCCTGGGGCCCTGGGAGCGATGCCTGTGACTGGCTGGAAATGAAACCAACTGTCGGCATCGCACTCGCTCTGTCCGTCACAACAGCAGCCGGCTCGCAGCAGCTGGGAGGGGAGGCCGAGGCCGGCGCTGAAAGGAGCAGTGTCTCCCCAAACAACGGCCACTGTCACGCCAAGTGCTGTTGACACAGTGAGAACCCAGTTCCTCTCTGAAGACGACACCAATAGGGCTGCTATTCTTCTTGTTTCCTCAGCCCCTACTCGACAGCTTTTCCTGGAAGAAAAAATCGCCCCTGGATGCACCCGAGGATGGGTGGTTTTACTTTTTCCTGCGATGGAACCCGTGGGATGGGTGCAGGGCTTAGTTTTGGGGGTGCTGAGAGCTGGAAATGAGGGGTGTGAGAGGCAGAGTCAGGTGCACCAGGAATGCATTTGGTCTGTGACAGATGGAAAGAGCTTCAGCAATGGAGAAGGTGATAGCACAGAGATGGAAAGGGAGGGATTGGGTTTGATTGCTGGCTGCAGAAGGTCTGGGACATCCTCACGGGGTCTGAGCCTCAAATCACCCATGTGATGTATTTTTACCTGCTCTGCTTCTTCCCACTAAGGAGCAAAAAGCCCTTTAGAGGCCCCTGGAGTGAGTCCAGGAGCCTGTTCACAGGCACGGCCACCCCAGAATGGCCCATCCAGGGCTCACTCCTGCACCCTGCCCAGTGCTGCCACCATGCCCACATCCAGTGATCACCCAGCACCTCCCAGTGCAGACCAGTGATGCAGCATCACACTGCTCCTGGGTGGAAAACTAGAAGCAAACGTGTGTTTTTCACAGCAAACAAGCATCCCATGAGAGCTGCCATGGCTCTCATCCCCTGGAGAAGATACCAGCCACCACAGAAGGCATCAAACAAGTTCAATGGGTTTCTCCTAAAATCTTCCCAGCATGTGCTGGTGGGTTGGCTCTCACCCACCCTGGAGGTCAGGACACCCCTTAAATCATCAGGCATTGCTGATCCCCCTCCTCTTACTCACAAAGTGAGGCTTGACAGGATCTCTCCCTGTGATTTATATGCAGCTCAGGGCTTGTTTCATGTTTGTGAGGAGCTGGATGCTCTCACAGCACTCTATAAATAACAGAGGATTTGAATTATATGAATAAGAGTTCATTAGAGATGATTTTATGTTACGCGTTTGGGTTCTTTTTCCGCTCAGAAGCTGCGGCTTCTGCACATGATAATTCTTTAAAAATTGCACAGGAATTGTGAACAATGCAGAGAGTTGCAGGGTTCTAGCTCAAATGAGACCATTTTATCCTTTCTTTGTAATGCTGGAAAAACGCAAGGCAGGGAATTTCACCCATTCAACCTCTTTTCAACTTTTGGGGACCAAAGCAGACCTGGCTGAGCTGTGAGGGTGGGCTTGGTCCAACCAAGAGGAGCCACAGGGCAGCAGAGCCCTGAGGGTCCCTCTGGATCAGCAGTGCCTTCGATATGCCCTGTGGTCCCTGGCTAGAGGAAGGTGTAAGACTTGAGAGGAAAATTTCTTTTCCAATTCTTATTCCTATGTCTTTGAAATTCACCCTTCGCAAAAGTTATTGTCCCAATATCCAAGTAAAGGTATCCCCTGCAGAGCCCTGCCAGGGCACAATGCCCCTACTGAAACAAGGAGCAGGTTATTCTGGGGAGAAGAAACAGTGCCAGGCCCTCCACATCAGTGTGGTCACAGCAAATGCAAAGCGATGAAGCAACTCAGCAGAGCTGAGGAGCATCTGTGTGAAGGACAACGGCCAAGAAACCAACACTCTTGGGGAATCTCCTCATTCCTGAGGGCAGAGCCTTCCTCCCTCCAGCCTGACTGCTACCTCTCTTCCTTCTCTTTGTGCCAAAATGAACCTGCTTCTCAATAATTAAATGATAAAGTCTCATTACTACATTCCCTGACAGCCTGACCCATAACATCAGCTATAAAAAAAAAGAATAACTAAAATCAATACATCCTCTCCAAAACACATGAATTCCAACTCAGCCAGCCCCCAGAGAAAATAAGTGGCAGAACCCAGTTCCAAATAAATAGATAAATAAATAAATACCTAAAATAAACAAGTAAAGCAAAGTTTCCATAGATTGTGCGTGCCACCAGCCCAGGCTTCTGACCTCCCTGGCTGGAGACAGCCCCCAGGGTGTCCCACCACCACAGCACGCTGCCCACAGACGCCTCAAGGGGCTGGAGTTCAAACAGAAAATCTATTTTTAATGACTTTGGGGAGTGGAGTAGAGATGCCAACTAGTTCAATGTAATTAAAGCTATCTATCACTCAGTGAGCAGGAGCCCAAAGTTGATGAACTTTCCAATGAGATTTTATTCTTCCCTTTATTCATTAGAAAAAAAACAGCTTTGTGCTGGTGCAGGAGACACGAAAAAGTGTGAGAAGGAGCAAGGAGGACGCATCAGTTCCAGCCATTACTGTGTCAGGGTGACAGGGAAAATAAAGTCAAACTTTCTCAGCAGGTTGTAAAAAGTTTGAAAGACTTTTCTTCCCACTGGTTCTCCCCTCTTGAGTCTTCATGCAGAACTCCGAATGGAGAATCCTCCTGTGCTACCTTTGCCAAGGAAAAGACAGTGTGCAGGGTTGGGAGCACTTGTTGCTTTGCTGAGCAGGACCTGTGGGTCCAATCCACCCCAAAATTCCTACCTGGAAATGACTTCTTGGCTCAAGCAGAGCCTGTGGAGATCTCGGACATGCTAAGACTGATGCCAGCAATGAGCACAGAAGACCCAGCAACAAGTGGGGTGTGGGCAGTGCATCCCTGGGGCAGCAGCCAGGACACAGGGGAGGGAGGGAAAGGGGGAGTTTTAACCAAAACCCAAAGTGCTGCTTAGCCCCTGGAGACAGAAATACCTTCTCCAGCCATCAGGAAGGTACTGACCCAGGCAAAGAGCAGGTGAGGGGGAGTTCTCCTGACAGGTACAGCAGCTCCTGGAGGACCCAGCTCTCCTCTCCCACGCTGCTCAGCAGAGAAGGATTAGCAGAGCTACCAACGGGCTGTCAGAACCAAATCAACGCCTGTAACTTTTGGCAGAGAGGCAGCGAGTGGGAAGGACACAGAGACAACGTTTCCATGGCTACAAGGGGATTATTTAATTACAGTGCTGCAGATGCATGTGGAGAAAGTCCCTTAAACTCTGATCCAAGCAACCTTTTCAATGAGTTTGGCTTTGCTGCTGTAAGAACTTCATTAGCATCTTAGGAGGACAAGCTGTGTTGGAGCACAGGGACCAGATCACTTCCTCAGTGAGGGATCAGACCTTCTCCAAGCATTCCTGTTGCCCTGGCTCCGTGCTACCCTCCCTGTACAGCACTTGGCTCCCGAGGGAGGTGATGAAAGCAAGGGCAGTCTCCTCTGGGAAGCAAGAAGGACTGAAAAAATAGCAAAAGTCCTCAAGTAAGGCTTGATCAACCTGTAAAATTGTCCTCAAGCCAGAGTTTTCTGTATCCATGTGGCCCAGCAGGGCTCGGGCTCGGAGCAGACTCGTGTTCTGGCACACAGACTCCTGCACACAAATGCCTTCCTGTGGTTTACCACGGCTCGAGTTAATCATGGCATCAATATGAAACATCTGAGCGAGGTTTGTTGGAATAACAAAGTGCCAGGCAGAGATGCCATCCCCACTCCCAGGAGCAGCAGAGTCTCATGGAAACCTGGGGGAGGAGAAAAGGGTTTTCATCTCGAGCACGGGCTGCACATGAGCGTTCGTGGAATGCTCAGTCTGTTCAATCTGGCAGCTCCTCCTCTGCCCCCAGCAGGGGACAGGGACACTCCATGGCTGCACAGTGGGCTTGTGCAGGAGGTGACACAGGGACAGGCTCCTCACTGGGTGTCCCAATCCCTCACCCTCCCAACTGTGCATTGCAGTGCAGCCCTCCGGGCTCTGCCCAGCATTTGGGATCCCATCCTGGCATCCACGTGCCCACTGCCCCATGCTCAGACTGGCAGGCGAGCGCCAGCTATGTGTGACAGTCACCACTCCAAAGTGTCTTGGCAGCGTCAGCTTTGCCTCCTGCTTTGCACAGACCATCTGCACCTGGGAAGTGAAGGGCCAGGGATGCAGTGCTGCCTGGACCAGCTCTGTGTGCCCGCTGCCTCCGGGGCTGGGCAAACCTTGTGCACGCAAAAAATTGGGAAGCTGTTCTTTCATCTCCAGTATTGAAAAAAAACCACTGGCTGAGGTATTTACTCAGGCTTCTGGAATCAGCAAAGACAGCAAAATTGATGGATTATAATTAGGGCAAACCGAGTTGTAGCCAAATGCTGCTCCTGCCCCACACGGTGCTGGTGGGAGCCCTGTGTCCCCTGCACATGGATGGCAACTGGGGAGGACAGGACCCTCAGCAGAGATCTGTCTCATTTGGGACACTAAAACACTCTGTTCTCCCACAGAACTGACCCACAAAACCTCTCCTTAACAAGAAAAGGGTTAATGAGACAAATGTTTACACGTGGTAATAATGAGGAATGAGACGCTAAAGGTCTTCAAGACAAGCACAAGGTTATGCTGTGATACATCCACGTGTTTCCTCCCCTGGAAAACCACCATGCCTCAGGGAAGCTGCAAATTTGTTCTTGACCACAAAAAAGTGTTCAAATGAGTTTCTGGAAGTCAGGATCTGTCCATTCAGGACCTCCATCCAGGTGGGAGATCCTCTTCCTCCTCCTCCTCAGCTCTGTGCACCGCTGGCACCAGCCAGGTTGACACAACTTCTCTGCTCCTGCGGCATTCCCTCTGAACTTGCTCTGGATTTCAGGATGATGTGCCCAGAGTGGCCACATGGCACATCCAAGTGTCCCTGCCAGGGGATATCACTGCTTCCATCTGAAGTGGCTTTTTGAAAGTGTTGGCACCATCTTCTGACGCTGCTGGGCAAGACCACCCTGCCACGGCCACTCAGCCGATGAGCACTGCCCTTTGCAGAGCACTGATTAGCCCAGGCCTCGGGGGAACTAATTAATCAGGATAAAAGGGGGGCAGCTTTCCAAAATTTCCAGGCTCAGGTGGGGATCAATCCAACACAGCAAACTTTCATCTCGCATCAGTTCGTGGCCTCTGCATTCAGCCTTTGCCTCGCTGCCATGGAGCTCCTGGTGCGCTCCCTGCAGCCATTTAAAAGTTTTAACAGAAGCTCAGAAAATTAATTAAGGTGAATAATTATAAAGTGCGTGCTTCTTCCCCTCTCTATGTTGCGAGAAAAGTGGCAAAAATAGAATTCGGGGTAATTCTGGAGCTAGAACCAGTGTAATTAGGTGTTCAACGCACACTCACAATTGGGCTGTGCTTATTAAAATTACTGTTTTAGTCAGAACATTTTGCCAGAGAGTCATTAACAGCACAATGCTTCCATTCCCCAGGACTCTAATTAGACTTGGATGCCTCCAGTGCAGGGATGCCCAGCTCTGCTGCCCGCTCAGCACTGCAGGTGATGCCCTGTGGGGACCCTGCCAAGGCTGCCAGGGCACTCCCCAGCTCAGGGTGCAAGGACTCAGACAGGAGAGCGAGGGCAGGGACAGAGCTCTCGGCATCAGGCAGTGGGAAAAGGTTACTCTGCCACATGGAATGCCTTGATCACAGCTCTGACTTGGTGCTTCCTTCTGTCTGCAGTGATCACACTGGACAGTGAAGCAGGAGCATCGGGCTCTGCTCTTTCCTCCTTGGAATAAAGAAATCTCTTTGTTTCTTCAGTGAAAGGCTCTGCTTTAGGCAGAGGGCAGCCAGGTCTGTGTTAACTCTGTCCCCAGACCACACAAGCCTGGACAGCAAAAGGCCATGTGGCCCACAGGGCTGAAGCTGGCACAGTCAGGATATGCCCAGCTGGAAATATCTGCAAGATGAGCTACAGCACAGATGTTCTGGGGGTTAATGTGTCCATGCACATCCCTGTGCCCTCATCTACATCTCCCTGGTTTCAGCACTGAGGAGCACACATGATGAGGTAACAACGGGAAGAGTGGGGAACAACTGGAAGAATTGGAATACATTGCCCAGAGAAGCTGTGGCTGCCCCACCCCTGGAAGTGTCCAAGGCCAGGTTGGACAAGGCTTGGAGAAACCTGGGCTGGAGGAAGGTGTCCCTGCCCGAGGCAGGGGGTGGAACTGCATGGGCTTTAAGGTCCCCTCAACCCACACCATTTCATGATTCTATAATCCTATGATGTCTTAAAAGTGGGGATACCTTGGAGTGGGAAACACCTTGGAAGGATTGAAAGCACCCACTCAGAAACACCCTGAGCATTCACAAACAACATCCCTGGTCCAAGCAGCTTCCCAGACTGGTTTGGAAGTGATGGAGGCTGTGTCAGAGAAGGGAGCTCCACGCTCCACAGCTCAGACATCCAGCTCTGATGTGAAAGACCGAACTCTCCGTGGTGTGTATCACAGGAAAGCTCAGTGCCTGCTGCTTGCAATTGCCTTCAGCCGTCTGTTTTTCCTCTCTCCCCATAAAACCACACGCCAGACAGCAGAGGCCCCTTCCCCCAAGCTGCTAGCCTAGAACTCATGAATTCACTTAAGTTGTTAAAAGGGATTGTGGCAGGCTAAGATAAAACAGAGGAGTTTAAAATGACAAACAGACTCCTAAATGGGACTCGAGTCTTAATGAAAACAGTAATGAATGAATGAGGCAACCAAATATTAGCCATTAATATTAGACAGATAGATTAGATCCTTAGGCACTGCATTTAAAACCGACATGAAATTACTTCAATTACTCTGCACTGATAAATAACAAGGCCATATTTACTGTTAAAACACACTTCTTCCACCCTCCCCCATGCTTGCTTTGGTTTCTGCTTCCCAAGAGGGAGAGCAGACCACTGACAGGCTGGAAAATGCACCAGGCTGGAAGCTTCCATCTCTCCCTTCCTGTCCACAGGAGACCTGGGTTAGTCAGCATCCACCACAGGTATTCCAGGGCACCTGCCACAGAGGAACAGTCCCATTAGTCTCAATTACAACCATCAACGCTGCTATTTCAGCCCCGGCATTGCTGTGCAAGAGCCAAACAATCACTGATGATCCACTTAAAACCTGATTCTCACAGCATCCTTCCCTCTCAGAAATTCACTCTGCTTCCCCTTGCTGGTGGGTACAGCTGCTCAGCATCCTCCTTTCCACACTGGGAAAGTGAGATTAACCTGATCAGAGGCCTCTTCTAATGAAGAGATCATAGGTGGATAATTCCTGGGTGTTCGGTGGCATTTACATGCTAATGATGAAAGGCACTCTGGTAAAGGTAATGTCAACACGACTCCCTTGTCCTTGCATCTCAGCCTCCAGCCCAACCATCTGTTTCTTCTCAGGGCTCAGAAAAGCCCTGGAGAACAGGTTGCTGCTAGAAAAGCTGCAAAACATCCTTTCCAGCTCTGCTGCCTCGGCTTGGGAAGCTCCGTGCCCAGATGAAGTCTCCGGGCTGACTGGGCTGCTTCCCGGTGGGTGCTGTGCTCAGAGCTGGATGCCCTGCTGGTGGGATAAACAGAGCACAACTGTAAGCACACCAGGGCTGGTGTGTCAAACCACTGAGGCTTTGCTGCTACAGGATCTTAAATATCTGCAAAAACCCCTCATTCAGCCTCATCACATACCAGTAAACAAGGAAGACATAAAATACCTCATTTCAGAGATACAAGAGGAGCAGCCTGGAGACAGAGCACAGAACAGTGTAATGAGCCAGAGAGTCTGAGCCCAAACCCCAGGTCCTTGCTGCAGTCAGGAGAGACAACAACTCATGTTTCCTTAGGGAAAAGAAGGGAATAACCCCCCAGCTTTCCCCCAGCTGGGATGCAATCCCTTAATAAAGGCTGAACGGGGCTCCTGGTCACCCCAGTTGAAAAGCTGCTGTGTGGAGGATTCATTTAGTGTGGGAATGGGGGACAGGAGGGCTGAGAGGGCTGTGTGTACCATGCAGATATAAATTACCTTTCCAGGAAGACAACAAACCCCAGCCTTGGTGCTTTCCCACCCTGAAACAAGGGGCAAAGCAGGGAAGTGAAGAGGGAGGAATGCACGGAGCTCTTCCCACAGCTCAGGGGATGGATGACCTTTGCAATACTATACCTGTATAAATCTTATTTAATGAAATAATAAAAAAAAGAATAGATGAAGGTTAAATCATTCCCTGCAGCAGATTTACACTGAAAACAAAGTCTGTTCAGACAGCGGTTGGTTTACACAACAGGCCTTTAACATTCCTTTCCTAACTACTGGGGTGACTCCTGACCAGCTCTAACCACAGGATGAGTGATTGGAACCCTTGAAGCCAAAGGCAACTTGCCAAGACAGAGGCAAAGGAAACAGCACTAGTCTGGGGTTTACTTTAAACACACAATTAGGGGTTTCGCTGGGTCACAAGTCACAACATGGTGGTTTTCACCCATCAAACCTTCCCCACAACATTCCCACCCCTTGGGACATGACTTCATTTGCAGTGCCACCACAAGTCAGCACTTTAAACGCCCACCTCCCCTCCCTTTGCACGCCACAGAGCAAACACCACTGCCTGCGGCTTGGAAGTGCCCCTGGGAAACTGGGAAAACTAACCAAGGGCCTCCCATTATGTGAAAAAAAAAGCTGGAATGGGTTTTGTAACCAGAGAAGGTCGGGCAAAGAGTTTGGCTTTCATCTTTACCTGCTTTTCCCTGGGCTGCTGTTTTGCTGCATGGGAGATGGGGAATCAAAGAGCAGCTCTGGGGCTGTGGCACTGCTTTGACGAAAGGCAGGGGTGATACAAGCTCCGAGCTTATGCATAAACTTCAGAATTGCTGCATTAATGCTCCCAGGGCTGCAATGCAAAGCCACTTGTCCCTGGAAGCCACATCAGCTCCTGCTGTAAACAGTTACTCTGACATCAGCTTCTCACTGTCCGGACACAGCACTCCAAACGGTGGCATTTTGGGCAAATAATGCCATGAAACTATTTCTGCTCCATCAGAGCCTGAGGAACTTCTGCATATATTTCCATAAATATCACTGGCGTCAGAACAGCAACAGACCCAACAGACTGCAAGGGGGATCCTGCACATTGCTGCTGAGCCTACCTAAAGATCAGATCCAGGAAAAGCTATGGGGCTGGAAGGAATTGGAAAGGACAAAATAAACCAACTTCTATGGAAATTGGTAGCCCTCAGCTCCTAGTGAGGCTGGGAATGAGGAGGAATGTTCTCCCAGCTATCCACGTGTGCAAATCATTGCCCCAGGAGCCTGAAAGTAGATGGCAATGAGCAGACTTGCACAGATCAGTTCATTAAGAACAATTTGGGAATGCCAAAACCCAGGAGAAGGGCTGGTGGATACATGACCTGCTCTGCCTGCTGCCTCTGGCATGGAATGGGGCACAGGGAACCACCATGGTGGTGGTTCTCTCTGGCATATGAAAGGCATGATACCATGCCTTCTAGCTAACATTTAGTTTAAAATTATGCTTTTCAGCTACAAACATCCCAAGGGAAGTGAATCCCCACCTGTGTTGGGGCAGCAGAGCTGGATGGGGATCTTCCCACCCATCAGCTGCCTTGCTGCTGGAAGCCTGCACCGGAGCAGCTGCTCCAAGGGCATTTCTCCGCAGGGTAGCTGGCAAGGGACAGAGTTAATAGGCCCACTCCATTTGTGACCTCTCTTCCCTCTCTCTGAGAGCTTCTAATTACGAAGCTAAAGAAAGAGGGGCAGCCAGCGGGCTCTGCCAACCCCCAGTGATGGGATCGATCGCAGCCGCCGGCACGGGAGTGGTGGCAGCCCTGGGAGAGGCTGAGCTGCCCAGGAATGGCAGCTTCTCCCATCCCACCCACACAGCTGAGCAAGACCAAAACCACCCAGATCAAAACAGGAGCATCAGCAGGTGCCTCCTTCCAAAAAGGAGAGCAGCTTTGGGGGGGACCATGAATAAATGACGCCGCTAATGAAGCGGTGCCGGCACGGCGGGGGACGCAGAGCGATGACTCTATTCCCCATGCACCGGCAGCCTGACAATTGGCAAATGACCCTCTGCAGTTCTGTGTTTGCCCTCTTTATTCTTTTCTCATAAAACTGGCAGGAACAGGGGTAGGACAGGGATGCTGGAGGCAGCTGTGTTCAGTATGAAAAATGAGCAGCATGTGGATGGGAGGCAGCTGGAGCCCAGCACGAGGGACCCCACGGCTCCCTCTGCTTATTCCCCTCTCTCCAGTGGGGCCTTGTGCTTAACCCTTGCCTTGCTCCACACTGTGATGGAGCAAACCAGCCAAACTCAAGACCCAGGACACACCTGATGGTCAGCAGCACCCTGTGCTGTGGGATGGCAGCACATTCCCCACGTTTGTGGCATGCCCAGGAGATTAGAGAGAAGTTGCAGCCCTGCTGGAATGGGCAACATGTGTACACACAAACCAACAGAGCACAGCTGTTCCCAGAAGCAGATGAAACATTATCCCCAGCTCGAAGCTGAGGGACCAGTGTTGGTGAGGGCAGCACAGCACAAGGACTGCAGCAGTGCCCTGTGTCCATTCCCAGGCTGATCTTTATCCTGGTGGGCTGAAGGTCTCTGCCTGGCACTGAGGTGAGGTCTGCCCCCAAACGCTCATACCATGCTGTTTAAACATCACTACCCTAATGCCACCCCCTTCCTGCCCCCCTTGGAGGCAGAGCTGGAGTTCTCTGTCCCACATGCCTTTTCCCCACCCCTGCCCGGACAGAACCTTCTCCTTGACTTCCTGGCCATTTGCCACCTCTGGCACACACAGGGACATAGAGGCCACATTTTGTTTACCCTCCTTGCCCAGGAGAAAGCCCAGGGCTGCCCGGGAGGACATGTCCTGCCACCCACCTTGGAAGGGACCCCACGTGTCCCCCTGGCCACGGCACAGCAGGGTGGGCAGCCCCACATCTGCCCGCTCGGAACAGACTGGCAGGCTGTGCTGTGCCACAATGCCGGCTTTGTTCCCAGCTCTGGCACGTCCGAGGGTGTCAATGACACTGAAAAGCTTTGACTGGCCCTTTCTGTTTGTTTTCTTGGCACACGCAAGGATCGTTCGAATAGCCCAACCTCGGCTCTGCCCTGCACCTCGCGTGTGACTGACATGATTATTCAACAGCAGCTTCGCCCAGAGAAGGGGCTGAGCAGGACATGAGGGTGTCCAGCCCCTGAGCTCCTCCAGTGCCCATTTACCTCTGCTTGCTTTCCCAGCACACATCCCAGGCTGGGTGACTGGTCAGGCACTGGAAGAGGCTTCCCAGGGCAGTGGTCACAGCCCAGGGCTGAGAGATCTCAAGGAGTGTTTGGACAATGCTCTGAGGCTCAGGGTGGGATTTTGGAGTGGCCTGTACAGGGCCAGGAGTTGGACTTGATGATCCTTGTGGGTCCTTTCCAACTCAGCATATTCTAGGATTCCATGTAGCCTGGCTGACAGGGCTGCAAGGTTCATCCCTCAGATGCCCACATCCCATGGGATGTTGCCTTTCCCAGGGGACAGTGAGCTCTGGGGCAATGTTGGGGAAATTCAGCATAGCCATCCCAAAGCCTGCTCAGATATTCTCCATGAGATCTGCTGCATGCAACACAGGAACAAGGGCAACCCTCAATTCCCCTTTTTTAAACCATTTCAGAGTTCCTCAAATTGTTTAAATACTGCAGAAACCTGTGAGGAAAGTCACAGGCACAACCTGTTTGTGTCATTTTATAGAGCCTTGAAAATCCAAAGCTTTTGAATGCCCTAAGTAGCTTTAGAGATCACAGAGTCGTATCACTGATGCTTTCCCAGCCTGACGGTGGTCCTACTCCTTGTTTGCTCCAGGAATACTGCCACAGTCTCCACGGCTTTTTAGCAAGGATTGCTCTCTAACCACATTATGCTGTCCTTGCCAGTCAATTTTCTGCTACTCCATCACTTTCCCATTTGTGTATCATTACATACGGCTGTCAAAAATAATTTAGGAACCTGACCACCAGTGTGAGAAATGAACCCTCCTAAGTATATCCCAAACTCTCTAATTCTGAAAGAAAATGAGCTTTAAGCCCTTTCCCCACACAAGAAACCCACTGTCCCATGGCGGCTCTAGCACAGCGGCCTCTTATCACACACAGACACGTCAGGGAGGAGGTGAGGACCAAAGAGAACATCTCAGGAGACAACACAGCAAAGCTTCAGGGCCACATCCAAACAGAGGGCCTCAAAGAGCTGTCAAAACACAAGGGTTTTGATTCTAAGGTGTCGTGTTTGTTCCCAGCACAGCAGGTACCCACACAGCCACTCACACCTCCCGCCCAGGCCACCACGGAGCCACTTTGGGCTGGAGTTTAACATACTGTTTGCATTGAAGATTCGAGAAAATGCACTGGATTATCCCAATTTACTACTCTGACACGGCTTTTCACTTTTCCCATAGGGATACACACAGGTAAGGGCACCAGGCTGCCCCTGCCTGTGGTAACCTTGAGTGTCTCACCCTTTGATGAGGTGCCAGACTTGCTCTCTCAAGGCTAGAGAGGAGCCCTGAAGGAACAGTTTACACTCAAAGAGCAGATTTAGACTAACAGGAACATCATGTTACTCTGCCTTGATTCCCAGGCTGTGGAATTCTGCAGGACTGCTCTGCCTCACCAGCCAGAGGTGCACAGGCAGGGTGGGTTGAGCCACACCAGCAGTTTGTACAGGCAGGAAAAGAATCATAGAATGATGGAATGTCCTGAGGTGAAGGGACCCACAAGGATCATCCAGTCCAACTCCTGACCCCGCACAGGACACCCCAAAATCCCATCCTGTGCCTCAGAGTGTTGTCCAAACCCTCCTGGAGCTCTGGCAGCCTTGGGGCTGTGCCCACTGCCCTGGGGAGCCTGTTCAGTGCCCACCACCCTCTGGGGGAAGAACCTTTTCCCAATATCCACCCTAAACCTTCCCTGACACAGTTTCAGATCAAGCTGCTGTGTCCTCTCTGAGCATGAAGGACACCCATGAGGTGGGAGTGGGCAGCTCCTCCTTTTCCAACAAGTTATTTGTGGTTATTAAAATGGATTTACTGTTGTGCAGCTTTTCCTCCTGCACAGAGGTGTCACCAAGGACCTTAATGCCCATCACGAGCCCTACAGACAGATCCAGCTGGCATTGCTGCAGCTTCCATTCCTTGGAGGCTTTTCCACTGTCACTGAGTCTCTCCCCTTGCCCTCACTCAAAAGATTCCTTGGCTGTTGGAGAAAGCTGCAGGATGGAGACAGGCTGGTGCATCCCATCCCCACCGAGCCCCGGCACAAAGATGCTGCTGGTACAACACTTTAACTCATTTTCATACATTTATGCTGAGACTAAATTTGTCACTGCATATTTTCCTCCCAAGCCTGGTAATCAGTAGTGGAAATAATTTGCTGTTGGCTGCTCTGATGTTGCCATCTTTTGCACATATCAAAATGACAAAGACATCAGGCCCTCAAAGTCCGATTGAAGAATAATTGGAAATCCAAAGTGGCACTAAATGTTATTTTCTAAATAAAACGCATTCAATTACAGAACATGAGGCTGTCAAGCATTAAAAAGATTAGTTAGAGGTGGAAAAAAGTATTCAAACCTTCAGAGACTTCATTATATGCACAGGATACCCTCTGTTCTTTGGGACAGGCAGAGGTAAAGGGAATGCAAAACAATGAAAATATTTCCAGCAGCCTGTGTGTCCCAAAAGGGCCTGGATGCTTCTGTACTGCCGGATTTCCATCTCAACTGTTGTGTGTGTATATATATGCATATATATATATATATATATATATATATATATGCATGTGTGTATAAACACTCCCCTTTTGGATCCCTTCCAGCTCAGGATATTCTGTGATATATCTATATATATCTATATATATATCTCATCCTACTGAGGGTTATCTGTTTTCCTTCGTCTATGGCAGCTGATTCTGCTTCCACCAACCCCTTTTGTTACACAAGCAAAATAGCAAATTTCCCAGCTTGTTTTCAAACATGGAAAAGTTTGTTTCATTAAATTAAGAGCATATTTACCGAACACTGACAGCCTGAAACGCTCCACCAACTCCTTTGGCAAGACCCTGTGCCTGCCCACAGCCAGGGAGTCCCACAGTGATGCCCTCTGTGCTGCCCAAAGCCCTGAGGGACCATGGTCTGTGCAGGGATGTCCCCAGTGCTGGGCATTGTCCCCCAGCCCTGCAGGCTTGGCCTGAGCAACAGCCAACAGACACACGGAGGATCCACAGCGGACCCTGAGCAAGGTCTGGACCAGTGAGACATGAAGGGGAAAAACTCCTCCATATCTGAGTACATTGGGATATTGGGAAGAAATTCTTCCCTGTGAGGGTGGGCAGGCCCTGGCACAGGTTGGGCAGAGAAGCTGTGGCTGCCCCATCCCTGGGAGTGTCCAAGGCCAAGTTGGACAGGGCTTGGAGCAACCTGGGCTGGTGGAAGGTGTCCCTGCCCATGGCAAGGGGTGAAATGAGATGGTATTTAAGGTCCCTTCCAACCCAGGCCAGTCTGGGATTCTGTGATGAGGTAAGACAGGAGAGAGAAAAGCAGATAAAACAAGAAAAAGCAGAGAACAGAGCAGATCCCTCCTTCAGGGTCTGCAGTGAGAGGCTGTGATGGGAAGAGAAGGCCCTTGAACACGAGGGATTACAGAGCTCTGCAGGTTCATGGGTGTGTGGCAGGGTCTCCAAATCACCCCCAACCCTGCAGAGAAAGAAACTGTCCAAGGCACAGACCCTGCAGCTGAACACCAGTCTGTGTCTCTGCCACATCTTTGTACTAATAAGACCAAACAATGCAGCAGATGCTCCAAACTTCAGCAAACACCGTAATGGCCATCAAGCACAGGAGGACAAAGACAATCGTATTTCACACAGTAGGAGCTGGTAAATTCACGGTTAGAGCAATGAAGTCGCAGCCAAACAAACATGACCCCAAGTGGGATCTATGGCTGTGGCAGGCACATTCTCAGCCTACACAAACAGGGAAAGATGAGATGCATTTATCTCAGATACTTCGTTTCAACAGCTTTCCTTAACAGCTCTGGCCCCTGGAATTAATACATATTGCCCAGTGAGCTGCAGAAGCTCCCCGTGGGGGAGGCAGAATTATTTACATGTGTGTTCTCTGTTTCCATGGAAGGATTAAAAATCAGGTAGAATTCTTTGCACACCGGTTTTTAGTATTATTTTTTTAAGAGAAGATAATTATCACTTGAAATTATTCAGGTGCAAATGCAGCAAATTGCTGACCTGCAGCTGATCTCAAACAAGGACTCCACCAATAAATACACCCTCGCTCTGGGGGAGAGGGGAGAACAGCCCACACATAACTGAAGATGGATTTATTCCAGCCTTTGCTACGAGGCTGAAGGCTGGGAAGCCAAATCCCCCTCTCCCAGGGTTTCATTAGCTGGGAATGGCTTTCTAACGAGATTTACACGATCTAGCCTGGAGCCTACAGATTTTGCTGTGCACCCAAAGACAATAACAACAACAGGGAGCTCAGGAGGTGCCTTCTGCTCCTCTCATCACCCATCATTCAGGACTGTTACACTGCTGCTACCAGTGTGATTACACAGGGCACAAAAATAAAATCAAACCCTGCCCTTTCTGTAGCATTAAGGCTCCAATTCAAACTGATCCAAGCCAGGAAAATTTATGGTTATGGCGACCACATTCAGTCCATTAGGAAGGGAGAGGTAATTGCCAGCTGGGACCTAAATGCCCTTCTCACCTCTCCTTCCACCATCCAGGAGTCCAGCTGGATGAGCAGCACTGCTCCCATGTGGTGCTGCTGTCCCCCATCCCCACAGACACCACAGGAGGGGGCCAGGGGGCTATTTGGGGGCTCTCAGTGCGTGTGGGGTGGAATTGTGGTGCCACTGCATCCCCCTAAGGACAGGGAGAGCCCTAAACCACCATTCCAGCCTTTGGAAAACACCACCCCCACTCTGAAGTGGAGCCATGGAGGGCAGGAGACAATGTGTCATTGCTTTTGGTGCCACAACTTCAGATTTGTGCTTGTTGCTTGAAATTCTGTTAAACCCAACCAAACCCCAGCGTTTGGACAACACTCTCAGGCACATGGTGGGATTTGGGGGTTTTCCTGTACAGGGCCATGAGTTGGATGTCAATGACCCCTGTGGGTCCCATCCCCCCTCCAATCCCACACTGCTGTCTTACAGGGATGCTTCTCCTACAAATTCAACACTTCCTCCAGAATCCTGCTTGGACGAGATGCCAGGGACCAAATTGAGTCCCAGGCCACCAGTCTGGACCATGCAAAGACCTAAAATGGAAAAAATCCAGCCTGTTTTTGACTAGCTGGAGCTTGCACACTCTTCTCTGCAGGCACAGGAATGCTGTTTCTGGCACAGTTTCTCCAAATAATAATGTGGTCAGCTCTTTTTGGATGGATTTTAAGCACAGTGTTTTTGTGGGCAGGACTGCCAGCTCACTCACAGAAAGGCCCAGCCACACAAGGAGGAGTTATTTTCTAAAACCCGTCCTTCCCGCTGATTTCCCCCAAACAAAATAGAAATAAAAATACTTTGAATCATGTTCTTACAGAGGTATTAATAGCACCCAAGACACTGAGAGCTGTCTGCCTGTGAGTCACTTAAATGGATGGGAAAAAGCCTAAAACAACTGTGGCTTGTTAAAAGGCAAAGCAAACATCATTCAGGAGCCGTAGTGCTAAGTACAGTCCTTATTCCAGCAGACTGGGGGGGAGATGCTCCTGTGTGGCCACTTCAGCTGGGTCTAGCAGGGGCTAACCCAGCTGTAGAGCCTTTGCCCAACCAGCTGGGAAGGCAGCAAGCCTTGACCAAATCCTACAAAAACTGTCCATTGATTTTGGCTGTTCTGGTTTTGATGTGGCACTGGAGGCCACAGCACTGACCAGAACCGCCGAGCGTGGCACTAACGAAGCAAAAGGCACAGCCCTGCCCCTGATGGTCTTAGAATCAGAGAATCCTAGAATGATTTGGGTTGGAAGGGATATTAAAGATCATCTCTTTCCACCTCCTTTCCATGGGCAGGGACACCTTCCACCAGACCAATCTTCTTCAAGGCCTCCATCCATCTCAGCTGCTGAGAGACTCTCAGTGCTCGGGGCTTGTTCCTGGCCCCCAGTACTACTCAAATCTCCTTATTTCTCCACTGCCGGAATGGGATTCCAAAGGGGTCTTTTAATTCAATTATTTGAAAGCATCTCTGATGCCTTGACAACCTAATTTGGTCTCCTCCAGGTCTTTCCCTACCACGTGTGTGAGAGCAGCAGGCACATCCCGCCCACGTGATGCCCTCGCCATGCAGTGCTCCAGCTCTCTGAGCACTCAACTCAATTTCTGTTTGAAAGGAAACATGAATACTAATTAAACAGCCATAAGGGCACAGAGCAGATAAATATGTGTTGCAAGAGAAACTGGAGAGACACACTCTGAAGTGGAGCCAGGGAGGGGAGGAGGCAATGTGTCATTGCTTTTGGTGGCACAACTTCAGAATAGTGCTCGTTGCTTAAAATACTCCCCGACCCATCCAAACTTGGTGCAGTGTGAGCGACTACTGCCTTAAAACTTTCCTCCTCCTCCTCCTCTGAGACATCCATGGCCACCCTGATTTCAGCAATACACATTTGAGACAATATTTTGCTCCATCTGAAGGCCAGATAAAGCAGCATTCACATGCCAGCTTCCAGCACGCTCCAAAACGCTCGTGCCAACTCCTCTGCAACTGAGCAGCCCTCTGGGCTGCAGTCAGCAGACTGGAAGGATAACCAGCAGCTGAAGCACAGTCTTTTCCTGCCACCTTAGAGTAAAAAAAACACCCAACACTTCCAATTTCTCCCTAACAAAGAAAGGTGAGCATGATGAGAGGATTATAGAGTGGTTCTGCCTCTCTGTTCTCTCTGCAAACACAGCAGAAATCCACTGGTGGAGCCCTTAGGACAGTTTTAAGCACAAAATTCTCTGCCCTGCTTTGTCTGTGATGCTGTTCTGTACATACCTGGGGAGGACAGAGCCACAAAGATGCTCTGGGTGACATGGGTGCTTCAAGACAAAAGCAGAAAAACCCCACTTGAGCTCCATTTTTTGCCAACAAACCCAGAAGTTTGGCCCTGAGAGTTCAAGGAGGTTTGGAGGAAAAAGAGAGAAGTTCCCAGTGTGGGAGGAAGAACAACCCAGAATCTATAAATATTCACAGGTGTATCTTGGCAGCAACAACACATGAAATCTCCTCTGAACCTCAAGGGCTGCCACGATGGATCAACGTATTGCTCAGTCAAGCCTGGAAACTTGCCCCTGGCTATGGCCACTTCCAGCTGCTCTGCTGGGATGGGAATGTGCTCCCCAAGCTCCCAAGGACCTGACCAGCTGCACAGCACCTTGGTGTCCACCCCACCTGCATCACCTTCAAGGAGCATCCCCCTTCGTGACAGGCACTTGGGCCTTTACTGATGCTTTCAAGGTGATTTTGTGCACTGAAATCACCTCTTTAGGAATATGTATTCAGTTTAAAGGTACATTTCGAAGAGTCCCTATGACCAACCACAGCTGGGAAGGTCATGCTCAAATTGGTGAAGTCTTTGTAAACTATTTGTCACTGCAGACCATGCCCAGTGCCTTCTCTTCCTGTATTCACCTCACTGTGACTGTGGAGCATCAACCTGAACAGGGATGAAATGAAGAAGGAATGAAATGAAGGTCCTTGGTTATGGGACTAAGGATTTGGGAGGTTTCACAGATTTCCTGTGTGACTTAGGATAGGTCACACAGCATCTCTATGCTTCAATTCCTCATCTAAGAAGTGATATTGCTGCTCCATCTCGTAGGGCTTTGGGGAGGATAAATCTGTTAGCAGAGAGCAAAATGTTCACAGACTGCTGGGGTTTGCTGCAAAAAGCCAGTGAAAAAGGCAGAGGAAAAAAAAAGAGAGAAAACAACAATCTGCCTGGGTGAGGAGCACGTTCTAAGCTTGATTACAATAAAAACGATTTCTTTAACACCCACACAGAAACCTCCAGGACCTCACTGTTGTTCCCCCTCCCAGACTTGGCAGGGCCAGTCCCAAGCACAGCCCTGGGCACAGCTGGGGCTGCCAGGGAGCCCCCCAGGCCAGAGCACAGGGGGAGGACAGAGTGTTTAGTCTGCTGGGCACATTCCTGCACGCTGCTAAAATAAATAGCAGATTATTAATGGAGTCTCTTTTCCTCAGGAGCATCAGCCAGAAATGCCAGAGCTCTCAAGTGACTCCCAGGGACGGCACAGGGATGGGGAAGGAGGGACCCTTGGGGATGGAGGGACCCCCAGGGATAGAGGGGTTTCTTGCTTCAACACCTCTGGCCAGGACCTGCACCAGGTTTGGTGCTCAGGATTTTCCTTTGGGATGCTGAACTTGCCTACTTTCCCAGAAACATCCCAGGCTTCCCAAGGAAATCCCTGTTCCTTCCTCCATACCCACACTAAAAACCTCAACATGTTTTGCTACAGCAAAGTTCTAGCAGGAAAAATATTTTTCCAGGGAAGAGCAAGAACAAACATCACAAAAAGTTGGGTTTTTCTGCTTTAAAACCCTCCTTAACTTCTATATTTAGTCACAGCTTGTAACACCATTACAGGCAGTTTCCCTGGGGCACATCCATCCCTTTTGACCTATCTGCAGGAACTTGCTTCAAGTTCCACCTGATTTTGGGGAACTTTGCAGAACCTTGAGGGGAAAAAGAGAAAAAGGCAAAGGATGGTCAGAGGTTAAGACTCAGACTGGATCAGAACTCTCTTAAATCCTTCTGCCCCTTTGACCCACAGAATTCAGTTTGATGCTGACACTGAGGTCCGAGGAAGAGCTGGGAGCCAACCTGGTCTTGAACACATCCAGGAATGGGGCAAAACTTCCAGGGATGGGGCAAACACTTCCAGGGAGGGGGTAAACAATTCCAGGGATGGGGCAAACACTTCAAGGGATGGGGCAAACACTTCCAGGGAGGGGGTAAACAATTCCAGGGAGGGGGTAAACACTTCCAGGGATGGGGCAAACACTTCAAGGGATGGGGTAAACAATTCCAGGGATGGGGTGAACAATTCCAGGGATGGGGTGAACAATTCCAGGGATGGGGCAAACACTTCAAGGAATGGGTCAATCCTCAGGGCTGAGCTCACAGGGAAAAGATCCAGGGGCAAGCACCTGCACATTGTCTGTGCTTCCTTTCTGCAAAGCCCATAATAATAAAGTGATACTCCACACTGTATCCCTTTTTCTATTTCACCCTTCACTGGATCATTTTATGCATCTATTCCCATTGCTAATTCAAACTAATTAAAGTATAAAATAGAATAATTTGTGCAATTTCAGGGCTCCCCTCACCATATTGTGAGTTATGTTTCTTTTTTGTTAGTGCCCGGTGTGAGCAATTCCCCTCCTCACCGGCTCAATACTCACCAACCTCATTTCTGGGGAGACAAAGTGTTACAGCAGCACAGGAAGGAGGGAAGAGAAAGTTTAAAGAGCTCTGCAAGAGAGGAAGAGGAATCCGAGGTTTGCTTTTAAATTTCATAGCTGAGCACTGGGTGTGAAATTTCAGATTTCTCCTTCAAGCCATTTTCTCTCTTGGGAATACAATTCTCTCATTGCTGCTGTTAAGGAAGGAGACCTGTGTCTGTCTGTCTGTCTATCCAGACCCGAAATCCTGCAGCAAAGCCATGGCTCTGCAGCATTCCCTGCATTGCTCAAACCCAGCCAAGAACATCAGCATCATCCAGAGACATGCATGAGGCTGGAGAAGGCTCTGAACAACCTGGGCTAATGGAAGGTGTCCCTGGTGCAACAAGATGAGCTTTAAGGTCCCTTCCAACCCAAACTGTTCTAGGATTCTGTGATCTCAGCTTGCTTTCAGGATGGAGCAGAGTGGTGACATCAGATCTGGAGGGACATTAGACCTTCCTGCAGCCACTGAGGATGTCGGCCATCCCTTTACAAACAGCCAAAGCACTGGGGAGCTGAGCATTTGTGCCTGTGAATGTGCACGAAAGGGAAATTGTAGAAATATTTCAGGACTGTGGTTGCTTGCATGAAAACTAAACAATAGGTCTGTGGAAGAGGAGGAATTGAAAAGGGAAGCAAACACTGAAGCAAACACATGGGAACCCTGTGGTTGTGACTGGCAGGGGAAGAAACAGCCCAATACAAAGAGAAACCAAAGCAAAACAAACAAACTGAAAGCAAAGCCAGCCAGCACTTGAAAGAAACAACCACATGAGCAATGTCTAAAATATAACTCATCTAGAAAAAACAAACCCACTGACCCCGGGGTTACACTGGGGCATTTTTTTACCATTTCTTCCTGGAAAGTTTATTCTTAAAGTATTCATCACCTCAAAGACTTCTGCACTGAACCCTCCACACTTGAATGGTTGAGTGTTTTGTGTCTGTGCATAAATCTCAGCCAGCTGGGGGGCTGTAGGGATGGACTGGAACCAGTCTGGCCACCACTACGTCAGCCCCAGCACGGCCAGAGCTCTGCATGCCTGACAAATGGACTGTCAGCAGGGCAGGAGATGAGACAGCAGGTTGTCCCACCTGGCTGGGCTGCGGCTTTTTGGTCAATTGATGTTAATTAACACATCCTTCTTGTCAGGTAGATATTGTTAATGATCTCAGACAAGTTTTTAGCTGAATTTCTTAATTATTCTTAATTGACTACAGGGAGGGAAGTGGAAAAAACCTGCTGCAAGTAATGAATTTTAGGAGAGTGGAGCAGGAGCAGGTGGTGGTGGAAGAGGATGGCACAGAGCTGTGCAAACCTCCCTGTGGAGCACAGCCCTTCCTCCAGGATGGCACAGGGATTCTCTCCACACCCTGAGCTCCCTCTTTCATCCCCCCTACTCTGTCTCCTTTTTGTCCCAGCTTACAGGAAAAGGTTGGATGGGGCTCTGAGCAACCTGGTTTAGTGGAGGGTGTCCCTGCTCATGGCAGGGGTGGAATGAGATCAGCTTTAAGGACTCTTCCACCCAAACTATTCTGGGATTCTGGCAGTGGTCGTGGAGGAACACAAGCTGGGCAAGTGTGTTCCTGCACCCCAATGTGCTGGAGCAGCAGGAGGTCCCAGCCAGGCAGGTGACAATGAGGGTCACACCAAGATAAGCTGTGCATGGGGCCAACAAGTCCCACTGCACCTGTGCTGATCCATGAGCACTGGCACAGGATGAGCAGGAGGAGAAGATCATGGAAAGCAGGATTTTGGACACCTCTGGTGGGATTCAGCTGAGCCTTTTCCCCTGTGCCAGTGTTCAAAGTTTGTCAAGATTATGTCCAGCTAACTGGCTGTTCAACCAGCAGATAATGTAGTTAAAAATTTAATCAGTTCATTTTTTCCCTCTTGATGACTCCAGACCCTTTTATCCACATCTCTTGCATTTTTTATTGTGTTTTCTCAGTTCTTTTCAGGACACCATCAGTATTTACAGCTTTGCTACTCCACGACTGATGGACTTCCTTGTTTTTCCCGGCCCTCACTGCAATTCCAGCCTCTCCTAAATTATCTGGGCAGCTCCTGTCTGCCTCCCTCTCACTCAGCATCCAGAATGCTCAGGCCAAAGCAAAGCAGTTTCCACAGGACTTAAACATCTCTAGGTTACAGGACAGGCAGACACACAACAAACTTTCCCTGCAGAGCTGCAGCTCCTGACACAGGGGCATTTGCAAAGCAAATATTTCACAGCCCTCAGCACAGACTAAAATACAGTTTCTTTACCTAAAGCCACAATGATGTATGTGGAGGGGGAGAGGGAAATTCAGGGGCTGGAAAAGCAACAGGTCTGAGAATAAATAAAGAGAAGCTGTGACTGCCCCATCCTTGGGGAGTGTTTAAGGCCAAGTTGGACAGGGCTTGGAGCAACCTGGGATGGTGGGAGGTGTCCCTGCCTGTGGCAGGGATGTGGAATGAGATGAGCTTCCAACCCAAACCATTTTAGGATTCTATGAAAATACATAAAACTGTGCCCTCCAAGCCCTCCCTGCCTCCCCAAAGCTGAGGTTACCCTGCCATGGGCACGGGGCAGCTCAGCACCACGGGCAGAACAATCATGGAGCATCCAACAGTGACTGGAGGAGCAAAGGATCCCTGAGGACATGCCAGGCTGCAGAGTGCCATGTCTCTCTGAGCTCTGCCCCTGCTAATTGATGTTCACTGGGTGATTAGGTGTTATTATTCCTCCTGAGGGAATGGTGAGGTTCCCAGCCAGAGCAGGATGCTGCTCTCTTACACATAACACCAGAATGAAATCATCCCCCTGTGGCAGAACTAACCACAAAGTAACTCCAGCTGACTGGGAGCAGCAGTGTTTCTGAGGCAATGAAATGTGCAGGGGGTTTGGAGGATGGTTCTGGAAGATGAATTTTGCATTTACAACATCCTGGCCAAGTACTTGGTTGGGAAGGTGCTGCTTCACCCATCAGGGAGCAGAAGCACATCGCACGACCTCAGCTCTTCATCAAGGTATTTTACGTGATTAGCACAGACAAGTGATAGATCATTAGCTGAAAAAAGCGTTGGTAAATAAGGAAGGAAAAATATGTCTTGCTACAGTGTGTTTTCAGGTGGAAAAGAGGGTGATGAAAGGAGAGGCACCTCCCAGCACCCAGTGCTGCCTCCTGCACCCACAGGAAGCCCCTGATGCAGAATCAGGGCTTATGGGGAAGGAAAGACACCTTCTGGGCTGTGTTTGTCTCCACCAGCACAAGGATATTCCTTCCAGCAAGCCCTGTGATTATTTTGATCATGCTGTTTTAAATTCCGTGTTTATAGCCCTTGATTATGTGGTGAAATCTTTTGGAGCTGGCGAGCCCTGCCCCGGTGCTGCCACGGCTTTCATTGAGCTCCTCTCACTCCCACCTCAAAAATAGCAAAATTTGTGCTTCTGTCAAGAGCTGCAAAAATCTTTGGCCCCAATTCTGCTGGGGCTTATATAATGTGTGTCTGAAGGATGCCCAGCACTTCTCACAGGGTGAGCCTGGCTGGCTGGGGGTGGACGTGGGAGCCAAGGCAAACCTGCTGCGTGTGGAACCAGCCCTGCCACGCTCTGAGCTTGCCCAGGCAGCACACACAGTGAGGTTGAAAGGGCTTGTTGCAGCCTTGGAGTCATAAAATCACTCTCATCCTGCAGGGCTGATTTAATTGAAATGCACTGAGCTTTCATACATTAAAAAAACTGAGCGTCTCCCTGACACCGAGACAATTAATGCTTCAGGACTGAATTATAAAGCCACTTTTCCTCAACATAACCAGCACTTTTCCTGTAAGACTCAGCCTTTCCCTCTGGAAACAAGAAAGCAGAGATTTTCTGCACAGGCAGGGGTTGTTGGTGTGGGCTCTGTGACAGACTCAATATTGAAATGGCCATTTTTAACCAGGGGGATCTTGGTGACCCCACGTTTGTCACTGCATTGCCATCACCCCCTTGCTGGATGACTGGGGGTCCCAGCCCTGGCTGCACCTTCAGGTCAGCAAAGCAAAGCAGCCAAAAACCTGTCCCAACAGCAACATGAGTGATTCCACTTCAATATTGTATTTTGTGGGGTTTTTTCCTCTGGTAGAAACTGTTAATTCATTTATCTGTGGAAAGCAAGAGCAGCTCGTGCTGGGCAGTGGCTGAGAAGAGCCACAGTGCAGGTCCCCTCACCATGGCCATGCTGGTCCCCCCAGCACTGACCCTGCAGAGCACCCAGGGCTAATTTTGGGGAGGGCATGGTGGAACTCTGCCAGAACCCATCAGGCCCATTGCTATTCACCTCCTGGAACCACTCAGAGCTCCACCAATGCAACACATCCCCATCTCAGCAGCTTCCAGGTCTACCCAAGCCTTGCTCAGCTTGTGGGCAGAAATGGTGTTTGTTTGCTACAGCAACGCTGAGAAATGAATTTCTGCTTTAAACAGGGTCAGAAACATTTCTCCTTTTCCCTGAGAGCTATTTGAAAGCAGGTGCCCCATGAAGAGAGCCTGAAATAGCTCCTAATAACCACTCCTAAATAGCGTGGTTAAAGAACTCCAAGAGCCTGGAAGCAAAGTTTCTTTATCCTTCTCTCCCCCGGATTGGGCTGTGCAACTGTTGCTTCTGTGCTTTGTGGGAGTGAAATCAAATGTCAAATATTCTGCTTTGGGAGAAGTTGGCAATGAAACATGAAAGGCTCATGGAGAGCTCAAAAGGAGTGTGGAAAAATGGGAGCAAAGCACAGACAGGGCTGGGACAGGAGCCAGGGGAGCGGGGAGGGACTGTGCCTACAACCACAACTCCAGATTTGAGGATGAAGTGACTCCTTTCCCTAATGCATTTCAGCAGAAAGCTGATCCTAGCTGCTGCTAGCACAGAAGGAAGATGGGCTTCATGCCGAGATGTTACATCTCTTTGTTGGGAAGTATCCACACATCTCAGTTTACTGAGCATAGTCACAGTCCTGCCCAGCACTGCATCTCATCGCTGGGCTGCACCCAAAGCTGCAGCCAAAAGGGCTCAGGACCTGCTGCCCATCTCTATTGGGGAGCACATTTCTTGCCTTAATTCCACAAAAAAACCCCTCACCCCATTTTTTGAAAGGCATGGTGTCCTGTTCCTTTCTCAGCAGATCTTTAGAATCCCAGGCTCTGGACAATCCTCCCCCAGCCCGTTAACGTGCAGCACATCGATGTAAGAACAGCTGCTCTCTCTGTCATTTTACTGTGGCAGAACTTCATTTTGTTCCAAATTTCAAGACTTCAGAAGGCATTTTTTACTGTATATTCTCACTATTTCTCAAGGCACTTCCCTCCATTTACAGGCTGAGTCCTGTGATGCAGCTGGACCTCCCTCCTCCTCTTGGTGCTGACCCCTTTTCAATCATCACCTTCCTTTATAGAGCACTCAGGGAAAAATACATTCTCCCCTCCACTTTGCTGAACTATCACATTGCCAGGATGAGGGCACTGGGGTCACAGGAGCTGACAAAATCCATATGCAGTGGTATGCTGGGACTTCTCCAAGGGCAGAAGGCAAACCCTATGGCAAGTCGTGCAAGGAATGAGGGACAACATCCCCCAGATCCTGGAGTCTCCCCAAGGCAAGTGCTTTGCCAGAGCCATGGCTGAAAATGGAATTAACGTTCCAGGAGTATTCTATTATTTGTTAATTCTCTTCACATCTTTTTGTTTCACAATTAAGCAAATTAGTGCTTTGATGAATATTAAGACGCTCTCGCCTCATAAAAGATGAGTTGGAGGCATTCCCACTGGGTTTTCCTCCTGGTGAAAACAGTTCCTCAAGTGCTTGAGATGCACACTGGACTGTTTCCTCCCTGAGGAGAGCACAAGGAGCACGCGGCTCCTGCAGGAAATGACCAAGCATTAACATGTCAATAAAATAATTTGATTTCAAAGTTTGTATACATTCTTGTTATTACCATCTAATCCAAGTGCAAGCTGGAATGGGATCCTAAATTTCTGGCTGTTCATGGCAGTGTCTGTTGCTGAGTGGCTGTAACAAGCATAAAATGCCTCTTTCAACCACAGGGATTCATTCACTCGAGTCTTTTAGCAGGGAGAAGACTTTGCACTCTCCTAAAGCATTTATTCCGTGGCTTTAAATGACTTTATAACCAAGTGAAGGATTTCCCAGTATTTTTGTACTGCTGCAGTTTAGCCAGACAGTTTGGGTGGCTTTGGGAGGAGCTGGAGCTCCCAGTGCAACGTGAGCTGTTGGGACAGCTGCTCCCTCTCCACCTCCACCAGTACATCCCTGATCACACTGATACCTCTCCACAGCATCTCTCAGAGCAGGTGGGAGGGAGGACAGGTATTTGTTTCCCAGCAGATGAGGAAAGCTGCCATGACCAGAGGGTTAACTCCCCACAGAACAATTTAACAGCACCCAGACACGTTCAGGTGCCACCCTGCTCCTGTCTCCACCATCCACAAGACACCAGCTCCACTAATCTGAATCACACAGTCATGAGTAATAGCCAATAAAATGCTCAGCAGAGCCACTGAACCCAGAAATCTGGTTTAACAGTGGGGATTTCATGTGGTTTTGTGTCTCAGAGAGGAACAGAAGGTCCCAGATTATTTACATCACGCTGGCTCCCCTAAGCAAGACTCCTGTGGACTGTCAACCATCAATCCCCATCCTAATCATTTTGGTTGTGCTTCTTCTGTCCAGGGTGGGCACCACCCTTGGGGGAAGCAGCAGAACTGGCACAGTGATGGATGACATAGAGCAGGCTCAGTGTTAATGGGGCTTGGTCCCCCCTCTGTGCACTCAGAGCAAACCTCACACTGCATTTGGTCCCCCCTCTGTGCAGTACAATCACTCACTACAACCACTTCAATATACAAATAAATAAACAGATAAAGACATTCATCATAAATTCATCCATTTCAGGAGGAATTTCCTCATGGAAAGAGTGCTCAGGCATTGGAAGGGGTCACCCAGGGAGGTGGTGGAGTCCCCATCCCTGGAGGTGTTCAAGAAGCAACTGGAGGTGGCACTCGGTGCTCTGGGCTGGGTGACAAGGGGGGGATCAGTTGGACTTGATTATCTTGGAGATCTTTTCCAACCTTACTGATTCTGTGATTCTGTGTTAAAGGATGCTCACACAAAGCTATGCAAACCCCCAGCCTTGCTGCATGAGGAGCAAATCTGGAATTCTTGTGGCTCAGCATTTAGGCAGGGATGGTTCAGAGGCCCAGACCACCTGTCAGCAGCTCAGCTCAGCTTCCAACACCTCCAGCCAAGAACAAGCAGGTACAACTCTCTCCCCTGAGCACTGACAACAATCTGTGGTCAGAGGCAGATAAATCTGAGCTCTGATGCTCCATCTTGCTGTACCAACCCTGGCACCACAGGGCTGAACACACAACTTGAGCTCCATGTGCTCCAACAACACATTCCGCATGGAAGGAAGCCACAACCATGGAGAAATGGAAGCAGAGCCTCACCTGGCGCTCCGACATGACGTACAGGTACTTGTGGTCGATGGAGAAGGCCATGTCTCGAAGCACTGGGCTCCCGTCCTTGAAAACTGTCACCACTTCATACTGAATTCCACCATGGGGAGGACCATCTGCTCGGATCTGGAAGGAGCACAAACAGATTAGAGGTGATTTCACAGCAGCCAATTCCGGTTTTATTTTGGGGGATGGAAGGAGGATGGAGAGGAGGAGGAGGATGAGGTAGGAAAAGGAATCTGGTTCAGAATCTCAGATGGCAACCTGGAGAGAGGGCAAAGAGCCAGCAGGCAGAGAGTGGGTGCAGGACTTAGAGCAAAGGGTCCTTCTCCACTGCAGTTGGTGTGATTTTCCCAATCCATGAGAAATAACAAGTAAGTTTTGTGGTTGCAAGGTGAGCACAGAGGCTGCCAATGTGCTGTGACTGACCACTGGCCCCAAGAGTAACAAAGATTACAGTAAACTGTTTAGTTTCTTTCTAAAATAAGCCTGAAAAACCCCACAAGACTCTACAGGCAACAGCAAAGCCAAGATACTGCAGATATATATTTTTTAACTCTCTAGACCCCTATAGAATGACACTCAGACAACCTCCATCACCTCTTGGTGCCACAGAAACCTCCTGCAAGATCATCCCTGCCTAAAAAATTGGAGAGCTGCTGCCACTTTCATAATTGCAGGAGTCAGTGAGGCAAACCCAGCAGAGTGAGCAGAGAACTCACACAGCACCACATGGCCTGTTCAGTTTGATGGGCTCCAAGCATCCATCCAGCCCTCCAGAACACATCTCCCTGCTCCTGCAGGAAAACCTGCCCAAGCTGTGACAAACTCCATCCCTGCCAGCAGCCGCTGCCGAGGACGTGCTATCTCTTCCCAAAGTTAATAATTTATGGCCTCGGGGGCTGCACGAGGGGAAAGGGAGGAGGATAAACAAACTATTTACATTGTCTTTCCCACCAGGATTTGCATATTTGGAGAGCTATTTGATTGCAACACGGTGTGTGCTGAGCAGAGAGCTCTGGCAGCTCCAGGGCCAGCCACGGGCTCCCAGTGACAGTGATGCTGGGCAAGGGGGGCCAGGAACACTCCTGTGGAGGAGAGGGAATATGGGCTGGTGGCCCTGGAAACACCTCTTAGCACAAAGCTGCCATCTGCTCTCCAGCCTCATGCCGGGCTGTCTTGCTGCATCCCATCCTGCCGCTCGATGCCTCGCTGCCTGGCTGTGGCAGGGAGGAAAAGGCACGGGGAACCTGCAGTCTGAGCCTTCAGAAGAGGCAAGATGGAGTGGCACAGAGGGATGGCTATTGTCCCTGGGTGTCCCCAGGAGTGAAGAGAGCAGGTCGTTAAGCATCTTTAGATTTATCTGAGAAATGTGCCACCCCAGGTGGAAATATAAGGATATCTTCGTGTTCGTAGAGATGCTCATCCTGCACCCTCCTCCAAATAAATCTTCTTCTTGGAAAGAGCCCTGGTGCCTCCTGCCATGTAGAGACATGTTGGGTACACAAATGCGTTTATTTTCTGGATTTCTCTCTTTTTCTCTTTACCTTCTGAGTTTTTAGTGCTATAAAAGAACATCAGGTGGGAATGTGAGTGGTCTGGTTGAACACCCACAGTTAGGCACAGGGAGCCTCTGGCAGGATTAAGCTGCCAGCCCAAGCCTGCCTCAAAAGCCTTGAATTTTCAGAAAGCAAAATCCCCAAAAAGGCAGAAGGTCAAATCCTGCTTTAATTCCACCTGTGAGAATTAGGATCTTCACTGCCTTCATGGAATACTGAGAGCTAGAGGTGGGTTCACACCAGTACAAGACCAGTGCCTTGCAACCCGAGTCCCCCACGCTGCTTTGGGAGCCACCAGCCTGCACCATGGCCATGGGGACAGGGCTGCAAAATCACCTGAGGAATAAACAGCAGGAACACTGGGCTGTCAGGGACACACAGCCACTTCCATGTGAGCACCTGATTAATGGCCAAACGGGAATGGAAACGCCGGACGTGAAGGATCAGCAGCCTTTGTGAAAAACAACTGTTTTTCAGAGTTCCCTCAGGGCACCAGCAGCTCGTTAAATTGAGCTCCTTTGTAGTAATGAGGTCAGACAGGGCTAATAAAGAGAGATACCACTGGACAAGCCTTGTGCAGGCCAATTCCAACTGGGAATTGCGGCTCTGGGCTGGAGGCAGCACCACGTGCCTGATGGCTCTCCCAGCCTGGACAAGTGCTTGGTGCTGTGCCTGGCACGGGTGTCCTGGGGCACAGGCAGAGCTCTGCACAGGGTGCTGGGTGCTGCCTGCACCCTCCTGCCCCTCCACAGGCAGGGGAGCAGCCTGGGGGCTCTCAGGCAGCCTGTTGGGGTGAGATGGCTCAGAGCACAGAACAAGGGGAGAGCAGAACCCACTGCCCTCCTGCCCTGCATGCTGTGGTGGGTGTCAAACCCCCTGGGTGCCCCCCCTGCCCACAGCACAGTGCTGAGATGCACCCACTGACACCAGGATGCTCTACTGCATTTCTTCCTCGGGGTTTGGTTTCCATGGCAACAAATGATGATGTCAGAGAAGAGCGATGATTCCTGTGAATGTGGAAGAAGAAAGGATCATCTCCACAGCAGGAAGCTTCTTGTTGACGTTTGGAGAGAGAAATAATTCCTCTGCCTAACGTATGGGTGCCCTCCTGGGGCCAAACAACTCCTGACCCATCCCTAGAACAGCACAGTGGTACCAACCCTGCCAAGTCTGGGCTCATCCCGAGCCCAAGCTCCTGGCACAGAGATGTGGGAGAGCGATGGGGCTGGGCTGTGGTCATCCTGTTTCATTATATCCCCCTAAATCTACCCGTCTGTCTTCTCTCACAACACTCTGATGGGAATGGGAAGGGTTTAGGAGAGGGATGGAGGGAAGTGGAGCAGGTGGGAATGGGTGGGAGCACAGTGAAACAGGGAGCAGGCAGGTTATGGGGACCTGCACATCAGTGATGTGGAAACAGGCTCAGAGCCATGCCCAGAGAGACAGCAGAGAGCAGGGGGACAGATCACAGGCTCCCACACTTGGAAATGAACTGGAGGAGCCGTTTGGGCCAGATACAGCACTTCCCTCCATCACTCTTGATGGATGTTTACAAATCTGGCTTGAAAAGTGCCTAATGACATAATCTGCAAATCCAAACATCATCCCTGGCTCGGACGCCAGGCCAGGGGAAAGCCCCATGTGATGGAGCAGAATGCTGCTCAATCCAGGGAGCTGCAGCCCTTCAAAGGCTCCGCTCAGATGGATCTCTCTAATACCCCCACAATGCAGGCTGCAGGCATAAGCTCAGCATTATCTTCCCAGATTAGGAAAATACCATATTGTGTCACGTAGATGTTGCAGTGTAGCTCCCATGTAGGAGCCATTCAAGGATCTAATATGACATGAAGCTCCAACACACCTATTGTACTAAAGTTTCCCTTAGGTATTTTGCCCAGCCAATACCAGAGGTAAAATATATCTGCATTCCCTTCCAGTTTCTCCCAGCAGGCTCCCATTAGAAGACATTGGATCTCTTTGTAGGAACTTTCCATGATTAAATTACCTGTCTGTTTTCATTATGAGTGTTTCCACCAGGCTGACTCATGATAAAATGCCTGATGTCAGAAAAACAGCTGAATAAGTCCACGCATGAAGGGACTAATTCCCCATCCTGGATCCTACATCAAGGCCACCCATTAACTCCTCAAGAACTGCAGTTTCTCCCCCTGTTTGCAGGTGCCTGATGGGTCCCAAAGCACTTTGGATTCCCGGGGTCAGGAGCACAACACACTGACTGGACTTGTTTCCTTTTTGTTTGTAATGGCAACAAAGTGAAAAGCCCAGACAACCCTTGAGCCTTAGGACTGCTCCTTTCATGTTAGGCTTTCTAACCCTTCAGGGTGAATAAATACTATCCAGTAACATGGCATTTGTGCAAAATGGATGTTTTGAGAACTGTATCCGCTCTGGGAATGTGCACTGGAGCGTTAGTGCCTGAAATAGAAACCAAAAACAAGGAGCAGCCTTCACTGCCAAGGTGCATCTCTGCAGAATTGCCACTTCTTTTGGCATTTACACTTGCACATCTAAACTCTTGGGCCTTTCCCATAAAGCTCTAGGATGGATTTTTTTCCTTCAGTACTGGAAATTTAGCAGGAAGACTCTTCCTGGCAAAAGGTTTCTGAATCAGGCTGGAGCACAGTTTAACCTCAACAGCCTTTCCCTACCTCTTTCTGTCTGTGGTTCTGCAGAGTCCTTCCTAGCTAGACCTGGTACTAAAGAAAGCTTCCATAAGGAAGAGGCTTAGCAATGCCAGAGCTCCACAAAGACAGGACAAGATCAATAAAAAACAGCCCAGATTTCCTGTGTGCCTCATCCAAATAATCTTTGCCAAAAGGATTTACTTTTGCTAATCTGGTTTGATTTGAACTGGGCTGTTCTACATTCACACCAGACTAAAAAGGAGGTGAGATGCACATCTCAGGATCATTTTACAGGGCTACCAATGCTGCTGCTGATGGTCCTGCATCCTCTGACATCCACAGCTACTTCCAGAAGGGGAGAATCCAGAACAGAGATTGCAAATTATTACATAAGAAGTTTCCAAGAGCCCTTCAGATGCTCTGTGTAAAGAACCTCTTAGACTTCCTCAGAGCACTGTTAACACCTAGATTGGACCCATTTCCAGGTTGTTAATAAACCCAGGGAAGCCAAGGGGCTTGCTGAGGATTGCACAGCCAGTCCACAGCACATCTAGGACCTGAATTTGCTAATGCAGATGTTCGGGGGCACACTGATAGGATCCCTCACTCTGTCTCCATCCACAGGAGGAGAAGCCCAGCCCTGAAAAACTTTCCCTTCCCACACCAGGAGTGTGACTTGGCTCGCTGTTCCCCATGTGGGAAGTCTCCCCCTTGAAATTAAAGTGAAATAGTAATGCCATTAGGTATCTTTCCTTTAAATCACAGACATGTCTGTGAGGAAGTTAATGACAAACCTTACATGCACATCCAATTCAGATCAGCACATCCAATTAACTTCATTACCTGCAGGCTCCCTCATATCCCAGTCTCTTTCTCTCCTGTCACAATTTCTTTATGTATTTCTCCCAAATTAGGATGGAATGTCTCTGTCACAGTGGACATCACCTTTATCTTTACCCCAAAGACATCCCAGAGAAGCCTCCATAGATGGTTTCACTCCAGAAAGCCACGACTCTGTCAGGCTGAGGGGCTCGGAGCAAAACAGCTCCTCAAACCCCAACGATCTGGTCTCGGAGGGAGGAGAAAATCCATCCTTTCCCAAATTCTGCTGTCTAACCAAACATTAAATACACTCACTAATCCCTCCTGGGGTTGCCCTTACAAAACCCAGGGGAGAAAAATCAGCTTGGAGAAGAGCTTGTTGCAGGGAGCCCTGCTTGGGCACAGGCTGTGTTCCAACCAAGGTTTTCCTCAAGTGCTGCCCATCAGTGCCAGGAACATTCCCTAAATTCCTGCAGAAACAGATCTTTCTTTCATAAAGTCACCTTGAGCAGGGCAGTTGTGGGCATCAGAGTGATGGGCAGCAGAATGAACCAGTGGGACTGGTGGAATTGCACCAGCCTCTCATCTGCCACTGCCCAGGGCAGTGTGTGAAGACTCAATTTCAAGAGCAGTCAGGAAGTCACTGAGGCTGTGAGAGCACCCAAACACTCCCCCCACCTCCTCCTTCCTTGCAGGGAGGGCCACACAGGTGACACTTTTCTGAAAGTCACGGTGTCATCGTTCCTCTGCCTTGTGAACTTCAAAGAGAAATGAAAGTCCTGTCCAAGCAAAGCCAGAGGCACATCCCAACCTCTCCCTCCTGCTGCTGGGTACAATGCACACAAAGCATCAAGGCAGAGCCACAGCAGCCTTCAATGCTTGTGTTTTCCAAGTCCTAATCCCCTTTCTTGGAGAGGTTTTTCTCCTCCACTCCCTCCCTGAACTTAAGGGAAGCTCCAGGTTCAAGGAGACAAACCTCCTCTGGCCCTGTCTCTCCTGGACCTCACCTTTCCCAATAGCTGGTACCCTCAGCTCAGACAGTCCCTCATTTCCAAGTTCTGCAAACACTCCTGCCTGTACAGCTGGATAGCTGAAGTTATTCCTTCACAAAGGGCTGGGGCAGAGGGAAGCAGGTGCTGGGAGGCAAGTCCAGGCAGTGGAAGGTAACTGGGTTGGTCCCTGTGCATCCCTGTATGGTGCAGGGAGAGGCAGGATGGGTTCCAGCCTGAGTTTATTCTGATCAGGCTTCATGACCCGAATTATTTATAGATCTGAGGTTCCTGTGAATTCAATACTCATGTCAAAAATGTCTCTGTGTATCTATTTCACACCCACATGTGTTTCCCATCTTTTCTGTTTGGGAAATATGTTCAAAGCCACAACCTGGGAATGTGCAGCTCCCCGGAGGAACCAGGAGGCAGAGGAAGTGCTGGGCTAATTGGGGAAGAGCACAGAGGAGCCCCCTGGGCTCACAGAGGCTCCACAGGGAGCAGGGCTGTGTCTGCAGCACCAGCACCCACATGCACTGCTGAGCACAGAAGTGGTGATGCAGCAAACAAACAAACCAACCGACCCAAATTAACTCTCACTTTCAGTATCTCCAGCACTAAGGGTGGATAACTCTTCCTACAAGGGAGGTTTCCTCCCTGGGTGTGTGTGCCAAGTGGCTGCAGCCTGCCCAGAACCAGCACATGTGACTAAAACAAGAAGAAACCCAAACAATCTCAATGTTACTATTTCAAAGGGTTTGATCCCACCTAAAGGAAGGCCAGAGAGGTTTAAAACATAAAACAAGTTAAAACCCACCACTCCTTCTTTGCTAAAGCTCAAGTCACACTCAGGCTGTTGCATCAAAGAAGTTTTGGACGCTCCATCCCTGGAAGTGTTCAAGGCCAGGTTGGATGGGGCTTGGGAGAAGAATCCCTTGCTGTTTCTCTGAAGGCTTCTGGAGGTGAAAGAAGCCAATTGCTGGGTTGAAGCAGCAGCTCAGACATCCTAACAGCCACCAGACCTTCAGAGAAGATTACCACTGAACTGTTCTCTCTCTCTCTAAGCCTTTATTTCCTTCTTCCATCCTTCTCCTCCCTCCACCCTTCTGCAGAGCTGATCCTCCAAGATAGAGCAGGGAGGCTGCTACAGAGGCACCATGCAGAGACTAATCAGCAGCCCCCATGTCTTTAATTTATTACTGCATGAGAGGCTCGTTTAGAACAAAGCTGCCAGTTCGGAAGATCATTCCCTTAAAAGACTTCTTATTTGAAAAGCTGTCAGCTCACACCTTGTCACAGCCCTACTTGCAGCAGCAGCACTTTAATAACATGCCACCTCATGCAAATGAGCTGCTAATTAATTAAGTAGTATTCTTCCGGGGATGGATTCATTAGAATCAAATTTGGGGTAGGCTGGTTGGTGAGGTCGAATTGCTTTGGATGGGGCTGTAAATCAGCAGCACTGTCTTTTCCTTGAGGCCCAGCACTCCCATTAAGGGGGAAGATCCTTCCCATTGCTGTGCCCTTGGGAAGGCTCTGCCACGCCCTGGTGCAAAGCCATGCTGGAACCCACCCACTTGCATGGCCCAGACCAGCCCGAGTTTAGCTAAAACCAGCAGTGAGATAAAAAAAAAATGACAGAATGCAGTGCCCAAAAATTGTCTTCTACACTCTTGAGGAAAGCCAGTGCAGCAGAGGGCTCAGTTCAAAAGCAGGAGGTAGAGACTATTAACTCGGGGACTCCAGGGATGAGGCTGCCTGGCAGGGAATGCTGTGCAGGAGCAGGGCCCCTCTTTTTGGAGCACTTGTTGCAAAGAGACGGTTGCTGGGGGTTCAGGGCTATCAGTAGTCTTGCACCTTCCACCAGCATCAAAGTACAACCCATTAAAGATGGAAACACTTAGAGCATCTGTGGATTTACTTCCTGGAAGGAGAAGAGCTCAGGGCAAGTCTACAGCTGCTACAAAACCTGTTCACTTCTAATCTGTCCCCTAATGAAGAGCCACAGTGTGCAAGGACTTCCTTTTCCTTTTGTTCAGCAATAAGCCCCTTCTTCCCTTAACATTCCTGTATTATTTTTAAAGAGGTGGCTCAGTGCTCCTCTGGAAAATGGGAATCATTGTTAACAGCACTTCTCTGCTTGCAAGCTTTACATTGTGGCACTGAGCAAGGAAAGCATCAAAGGGACAAAGTATGTTCCTCTCAGAGAGAGGAACGACGTGGGTGTTGCTGTATCACAGGGCTCTGCACACTGACCCCTCTGCAAGCTGCTCCTCCAGCCTCTGCCATCCTTCCCTTGACTTAGTCCTGCTTTTCTCCTGCTCTGTGCAGCTTTAATCCAGCTCCTTCCCTTACAACTGGGGAGTAAATGAAAGCACAGGCGAGGGAAGAGTGGGACAGCTCCAGGATCAGGAACAGGGGTTTTAAATCCCTAAAGCATCCTCCTCTACATGGCAGTAACAGACATTAGCAGGGATGCACAGCTGGGTTAGTGGGTGCCAGGGGAGCTGTGGGTGTGCAGAGAACAGGCTGATTCCAGGCTGCCCTTCAGCCCTCTGGGTGCTACAAATCCTGGGTCATTCCCTGCCTTTTTCCTCTCTTTGCCCTGGCCCAAAGCTGGGCTCAGTGTCAGCAGGGACCCAGAGTGAGGAGAGAAGAGGCACAGCTCATTGTTTGGTGCCTGCAGGACACAATTAGGGATGGAGGGAGGTGTGAGTAGTATTTTGGGGAGCGAGAACAGCCAAAGTGAAGGAAAACAGGACTGAGAGCTAAGCCTCAGTCCTCTGTGATCAACAGAAAAGATGAGAAGCAGCACAGAGCTGGTATTATTTAGGACGAGGGAGGTACTGGGTATCTGCTTGTCACATACCATTTACAGCTCTTCCCCAAAGTCCCCAAAATAGCTCTGTATCTGTGCTGTCTATCCACACCTCACCTGTGCCCTTCCAGCCGAAATAATCCCCCACAGCTCGATGTCAAGCTCTCTCCCTATGAACATCCTCCTCCAACAGTACATTTCACAGCTGAAGGGATTGGTCTTGCTTAGTTTGGTTTGTTGACCTTGAGTAGCCATGTAAAATGCAATAAAAAGCCACTTAGACAAGAGTGTCTAATGTGGAGTTTGCTCTAAACGAGCTGCAGCGAGTCGTGATTCTCCCCAAGGAGGAAGAAACTAAACGACTGTCAAAAATTGTCACACAAAAACCCTGTTTCTCCGAAGTCACAGCTTCCAGCTGATCAGGTGGGAACCAGAAAGTTCCTCAGGAAATATTATTCTCTTTCCTTTTCAAAAACATCATGTAAGTAATATGTTTCAAATGCCTTAGATTTCCTGCCCAACACCTCCCGGGAATGCTGGAACATGAGCCAAGCTGTGAACTGCCGAAGGCCAAAACCCAGAAGGAAATAAAAGAACCTATATTTTATTATCTTTGGGGTTTACAAACTTGTGGATAAATCCTGCCTGGTAGTTTCTCAGTGCTTTAGGTCAGACAGGAGCGGTCAGGTGAACAAGGAGGCCGTGCATATTTTTGGTTTCAACTTGTGCATGCAGAACCAGCCATGTGTTACTGATCAGATCTAACCTTGCTCGGGCAGAGGATGTGAGGAAATTACAGAGCACAAGGCTTAGCTTAAATCCCAGGGAATGAGGCTCTCCCACATGGCTGCATGGGCAGCAGCACACCCCCAGGGCACAGCACTGCCCCGTGGGCAGGCAGAGCTGAAGGGAGGGAATGGGGATTCTCTTTTAAGGGATGGGCCAGAGCCACACAAAGCTCTCCCCAGCCGGTGCCTGCACAGAGGCTGAGTTGGACTAAAGCAACAGCCTCGCAGTGAGGTCGTGCGAGGACGGGCAGAGCCCCAGCCAAGCTGGCACTGCCCCACGGCTCCCAGAGGGAGGCTGTGCTGGCACTCCCAGCTCCCCCTTCCCTGGCACTTTGGCTCTGTGGTGCTGAACCACCCACCAGGGACACACTCTGCGTTTGGGGCTTTTCCATCTCTGGGCACACTGGAACTGGACCAAGTGTGGTCTCCACCAGGAGGGCAACAGGCAGAACCAAAAGGCACAAGGGACAGCCAGGGCTGGCACCCTGCTCAAGGGCATTTGCTTCTACAGAGCCCTGTACTGGAAGCATAAAAGCCTCCTGATAGGATTCATACAAGCATAAATCCATGGGAGCTGAATCTCTCCTTACACTTTCCTATCTGCTCATTCATGCTCTGATCTCCCAGTTACCAGCAGAGGCTTGAGGAAACTCATGTTCCCAGCGTGTGAAGAACACTGCTCCTGCCCCTGTGAGCTGCTTCAATTCTGGGGCAGATTGAGGATAAAAATAAAAATAAAAAGCAAAATCTCTTCCATCTCTGCACTGAACTCCCTAAGCCTTCGGCACATGCCCTTTCCAGCATCTCAGAATTAATCAGCAGATAAGCAGATGAACTGGCTCTGAATAATCTGTATATGCAACACATGTAACACTGCTCAGCACTGCCTTGAATGCAGCAGGGGGATTGCTGGGCTCAGGCACACGTCTGGTCCTGTCTGTCTGTCCTTGTCTGGCCCTGTCTTGGGATTGCAGCTATTGGGCAGCCACCCCAGAGCTGGGACAGGCCAGGGAGGAAGGAGAGGAAGCTGCTGGATGGATCAAGTACAGCTGGGGTGGGAGAGGAACCTGCAGGATCTGGGTGCTCCATCTGTAGCTCTGAAACAATCAGTGCTCAGGAACTGGTTTAACACTTGAGTGATGTGCAGTTCCAAGTTGTGCTCTAACTCACACCTGCAGAGCAGCCATGACCTGCAGTTCCAGCCCCACCCTGACAGCATCACCCAGGGACCAGTGGACACAGAGCTCTGGGCTTCCCCTTTCACCTCATTCACAGAAAAAAAACATCACAAAAGAGGTAGGTGGATGTGCCCAAGGCTTTGCTGCTTGATGCACGTGATGCCCTTGGTGGCACACAACCAAGGTGGGGTCACTTATTGATGCCACTGCTCTTCCTTGGAGGCCATGGGTGCCATTGGCATGTGAGAACAAGGGCAGCTACAACACTGTGGGAACAGCACAGAGTGAGCCAGGCAAGGCACACCAGCAACATCTGACACCCCCAAACTGGGAGGAGGGAGGTGAAAAGGGACCACAGATAAAGGGCTGGACGTGGAGATGATTTTGGAGCATACAAGCAGCACATGTGAGAGACTGAGCACCCTGGTTCAACAGGACCCAACTAGCCTGTGCCTAGTTTCAGGCTGAAAGGCCTTGTGGTCTCCACTGCATGAGGAGGTGGAGCAGATCTGCCCTAGAGCTGTCAAACACCTCATGAGAAGGACAATGCAGCTCTTTCCCCAGGCCCCTGCTTTTGTTCCCACAGCAGCCAGCACAGCTAATCCCTTATCATGCCCATGGCCCAGAATCAGCATCATGAGATAGGTTCAGGCTGGGGTCCATGGATGGCAGAGACAAAGCTGCACCACATTACTGCTTTCGCTTCCATAATTGACCTGTAGATAAACACATGGCTTCCCCCTTAATCCCCTGCAGCCTCATGAACATCAGCCACGCTAAATTTTTCATGTAATTAAGAGAAAAACCCTAATCCAGTGTAATTAGCTCCCTGATTGCCAACGTCAGGCAGAGAAGCGGTGTTTGAACAGCAATTCGGGTCTAGCTGGTTAGGCAAATACTGTGTGTGTGGTTCAGTAATTCAACACTGAAACAACTCCCCCTCTGCTGTCCTCACAGGCTCCTTCCCTAAACAGCACTAAGTGCTTTCATGATTGCAAGAGGCCTCATAGCCCTGAAACTGCTGCTCCACCAAGCTCCAGTTACGTCCCTGAAGGGCTGGGCATGAAACAAGTCAACCAGTTCACCAAGAACCACTTTATGCTGGTTTTGGAGTGGTACCCCCACCCCATCTGCATCCTTTAGTGACTACACCAAGATATAAGGACAACACCACCTCTCACTGCCTATACTCTGCACCTGAGAGTCACAACAAAGACCCTGATGGAGAAAGAGTCTCCTTGTGAATGATGCTCAGCACCAACACCACAACATGCTGGAGCTGGAGGTGACAGAAATGCTACAAGGATGCAGATCAAAATTCATCCCAGCTACTCAGCCTTTATGGTTTACAGTGATATTTTTCCTTTTCATTCATATACATGAAGGCAAAATTTTAAGAGTGAAATGTTAGAAATTTGGGAAGTGGAAGCAGATGGGAGAGGAACAGAGAATGTGGATGCATGTGCCAACGGGGAGGCAGAGAAACCAAGGAAGCACAGTTAGAAGATACCTTCACTTAGCCATTTCATCCATCCCCCAGAAAAAAAGGATCTGATCTACTGAAGCCACTGTCAAATATTGTTGCAGTCTTTCTAAAATTTGCCTGTGACAGAAACTACAGACAAATCCAGCTCTCAACTAGTCACATCTTTGATGTTCAGACTTAATATCAGTCTCCTGAACTACAGCGTTTGAAAGCAATATTATTGTAGCAGTATTTGTTGAGTCTCTCTAAGGAGGATTTTAGTCCTCCTCCTCCTAGGCTGTGTTGCAAAGGGTTTGGTTGGTTTTGAAAAAAGCTTTTAGCCTGTGCTTTGCTAGTTTTGGTTAATTCTACTGCAGAGGCCAAGTTTCTGTGCCTGGGAGCCTGCAAAGCAACCAGCCCCCCTTCTGCAAGGAGAAAGCTCCAAACCATTTCACAGCTTCAGCCTCGCAGACTGAATCCTTACAGAACACTTGTTTACATGCTGTGGCAGGCGAGAGCCAACCCTATATGTTTCTGCAGCTACAACTCTTAATTGTGACAGAGGCCACAGGCTGCTGGGAGGGGAGGCTGTGCCTGGCTCTGCCGTGTTTGGGCTCCAGGCTCTGGTCCCCCCAGCACTGCTCCTCTCTCCCCTCCTCAGCACCCAACATGCTCTGTAAACAAACCAGCAGCGAGCAGAGCAAGCTGCTCCTTTGTATCAAAGCCAGGGAGATTTCTTTATACAAAAAAAAAAAAAAAAGAGTGAAAATTTATCAATTTCAAGCTGCTTTTAAAGAGAAGCCCCTGAGGAGAGCGAGCCCAGATGCTTGCTTGCATTGGAAAGCCAGTTCCTCTGCCTCCCTCCCCTTGGACACACGCTATTTTCCATGGACAGCACTGTAGCTGAACTATTGACTGGGGGCAGCAGAGCCTCCTGGTTGGATGGCAGCACATCAATATGGATTTAAGCAGCAGCAGTGATATGGCACACTTTGGTGCTTTGCCATCATTCCCTTTATAGGGAAACAGCCCAAAGCCAACCTTCTCCCCAGAGGACCTGCAGCCAGCAGGCTCCTGGTGATTGTGTTTCCAAAGGCAATGCCAGAAATTCCATGTCTCCCTCTTCTTTGTCCTGCCTCAGGAGGTGGGAACCTGCAGGCACATCCCAAATTGCATTTACAGCCAGCCATGTGCTCACCCTTCCCTTTCTGACCACATTGGACACAGGGATGGGGACACTCTGATGCATTCCAGACAGGACATCATATTTGCATGCTGTGGCTGTCCATGTATTTAATTTTTCTGTCTCATAGAATTATTAATCATATCTCAGAGTAATTATTGCAGCTTTAAGGCAGAAACTGGGGAAATTCTGCCTGCTCAACTCCCCAGAATAGAATACCAGCAACACATAAATCTGTGTTGACTGCTCTGTGGTCTCTCTGCCTTAGATCCAACCCCAACTCCTCTCCATCACCCATGCCTTCCCCAAACCAGGCATCTTAAAGGTCTGTTGGGGAGCTGGTGGCTGATGAGAGGAGCTGGAGGCAGCTCAGTGGGGGCTGGATGTTCTTTTTTGCTCATTTTCTCCATTTCACAGCCAGCAATAGACAAGTGGGAATGCAGAGGCAACCCAGACTGGGGCACCACTGCTGGCACCCACCAGTCCAAAAGCACTCCAGTGACTTCTGCTACCAGCTCACAGGTGATAAAACTACATCAAAGCCTCATCCCAGGGAGCTGGATGATTTCTCCTCCTCTGTTTTGCCAGAGGATGGTGGAAGTGTCTCCAGACAGACCAGGAGTCTCAGGAATCTTTGCATTTGTGTTAATGAGCACTGGCAGGAGATTTGCAGCCAGTCAGTAAGAAGTGTCAGAGGTGCTGAAGGGGGCAGGAAGAGGTGTTGGAAGGAAAGGGAGCTGCTCAGCTTCACCTCCAGACAGCTCTGAGATAACCTGAAGGACAAGACTGAGTGCTGACGTTCCCAGCTTCCACCCCTCCTGGCCCCAAAAGCTGAAGTTTCTAACAAGGTAAATTACTTGAATTTCTCTCACTAAAAAGAGATCAAGCATCAGATGTTCCTGAAGCTTTTAGAGTAAGAGCTATAAACTGAGCCAAGAGACAGAACTGATATGAAAAGTTCCCTCCCAGGACAGATTTTCCCAGTGAGTGAGTGCTGGCAAGTGCAGCAGCCTCTCTGCACGATGCCACTGCTCAGATCAGAGGAGCTGAGCTCCTTCTTGCCTTTCCCTTCCTGTGGCACCAGAACTCACACAGCCCCCCCTCCACATCCAGACATCTGCATGATGGAATCTGCTGAGGATTTCAGGCCTCCTATTTTGTCCCTGTCATGATTTATTAGTTGTGTCAAGGTTTGCACTCAGCTGCAAAGAAATCTTGCAGTGACCCAGGATCACGAGACTCCAGTTTTGCTGGTGTGGGAGTCTTGTGGCCTGGTGATTCCAAAACACCAGGTATTTCCCCTGTCTCTTCCTGCAGTTTGTGCTTCCAGAGCCTGGTCCTGGTCTCTGCATCTGGACTCCTGTGGTTTGTGACTCAACCAAAGGGCTGAGCCAGCAGCCAAAGAGCCTGCTCCCGAGAGGCTTCATGCCTTGAAAATTTATTCTAAAGCAGCTTCAAAACCTCCAGTTTTCATTATTAATATGACTCCTTTCATCAGAGTCCACTTATCTTTTTGCTTTCTATTTCTGTCTCTACCCTTTTATTGTTTCCCCAAGTGCTTCCATGGGTTTGCTACCGAAACCCAGCCCAGGCGACCGCAGCAGCCACCCCTTCTCCTCCCCCAGCAGGAGTTTATTGCCATCAAAGCTTCCTCCCTGAATCAAGTTGTGGTTTGTTGTTTTTTTTTTCTCCCTTCATTTTAATTCCATCTGTATTTAATCCCAGACAAACACAAACAACAATCTCAGCTCCCTAAGGCCATCACTTTCTAAATCAGTTACAGCCAACTGCAATTAGCAGGCAAGCAGCATGAGCAGCTCTAGATGCTCCTGGATCTTTGGGAATGAGCCAGCCCAGAAGGTCCTTTTCCCCAGATTATCCCTTTTTTCATTCTGGAGAACTTGCACCATCAGTACAGTCACAGGCTCTACAAGATAAAACACACTCCCCTTTGCCTTTGCCACCACAGAAGAGCTGGGAATGATGCTCTGTGGCCTCATTAAAGCTGTTTGTGGTTCTTGTTCCCACACCTGGAGGCCACCTGCATGCTTTGATTTATAAGAGGATCCCAAAGCCTCTACAAGTGCTAAAGAGATACTTTATTGGTCACTTTAGCTTCCCTCTTAGACTGCACTTGAAACAGCTTCTTAATAGCCTCTCTAAGCCAGGCTGCTGGAGAAGCAGCAATGTCAGCTCCTGCCAGGGCTGTGCAGGCACAAAAGTCTCCCTTCTCAGGTCACGAGAGCATCTCTCAGAGGTATCCCAGAGAAGCCTCTCCCTTCTCAGTCCACGAGAGCATCTCTGGAGAATACCTTGAAGAAGCATCTTCCCCTCTGAGTCCATGAAAGCATCACTTGGACATACCCCAGAGAAGCCTCTCATCACACCATAGAACACTTCTCAGAGATATTCTGGAAAAGAACCCACCAGCCCCCAGTGGAGCTCAGCACCTCAGCAGAGGAGGTGGAGCAGCTCATGGACTTGTTTGATTTAAGCTCACTGTGAGTTCATCATCTTCAAACTGTTTTTAACTTGTTTGGGTGAGAAATGTCTGATCTCACAGGCTCGTGGGTTTGGCTGGACTTATCCAGACAGGCATGTGCTCTGCAGAGCTCAGACCTTGTGGTGCCTCCTGCTCTGCCATGGCTCTGCTGAGCTGACCCACCTTGACAGGTGCCTGGAGAGTGCTGGAACTCATCCCTCAGTCCCTTGGCTGAAGGGACCTGCCCCAGCCGTGCCAGCAGGAGGGGCAGGCTTGGCACAGTAACTCCACAGCCAGCTCTCCCTCCATTAGTGAGCTATTTTGGGCAATGATTTCAAATGAAAATCTGTATTTTATTAATTATGAGTCTGCTTTGCTGCTGAACTCTTTAATGTGTTCCCCAGCTGTATCAATCTGCAGCCATGAAGGAGCCCATTAAACCTCAATGCCTCGAGCGTGTCACTTCGCTGCTGGGACACATCCGTCACCAGGGCGAGCCTGGAGGTGGGAGGCCACGGCCAAAACTGCCATCCCCCCTCAGCTGGGGGAATATTGAATCACTAAGGTTGGAAAAGACCTCCAAGGTCATCAAGTCCAACCTTTAACCAGCCCCCTTTGCCCACTAAATCACAGTGCAAAATGCCATGTCTGCTCATTCTCTGAACACCTCCAGGGATGGTGATTCCACCACTTCCCTGGGCAGCTTGTTCCAATGTTTACCCACTCTCTCAGTGAAGAATTTTTTCCTAATATCCAACCTATCCAACACTTCACCTAACACGAGCAAAGCAAGGGACACTGGGGCGCTGGAGTGGATGATGTACCCTGACAAACCCAGGACTGCAAACGATGGCAGAGCAAAGTCCATCTGGTGACTCTGCCGCGTTTCTCCATCTCTCACACCGGCTGGCAAGGAATGCAAGGAGCAGTTCTGGCACTGCTGGGCCTCAGCTCAGTGTGCTGCCAGCAGCTGTCAAAGGGAGAAGACAAGGATGGGAAAGAAAATCACTTGCATTGCTGCAAACTCTCCCTCCAGCCATGTTTCCTAATCTCAGTGTCCGGCTCGCTCTGCACTGACAGCTCCTGTGTATGTCTCTGCTTGTCTCCTGTTGCACATATCACCTCTTCAGCAGCCAGGAAAGGGATTTCCCCAGCTCATGCATTTTCCTACCACGTAGAGATATTAGAAAGAGCAGCATCTGTAGGTAGACAGATTTATCCACCTCTTCTACCTGGCAAAACTGATTGGGTTTGACAGACACGCCGGGATGTGCCGATGCATTAATGACCAGTTTAGCATGGAAACTAGCAAAGCAATGCTCCTCACAGATGTTATTAGGATAAGTTCATTTAAAGCATATTTTATGGCTGTGGAGTATGTATTAGATCAGCAACCTTGAGAAAAATCACTACAGGCTCCATCCCTCACAAATACATAAAAATTTGTGAAACCAAACAAACCAAACACCTCCCAAATAAAACGTGACACTGATCATTTTACAAACCACATTCTTTGCTGCCGAAGTGACTTCAGCTCTTGGGTGAAGACTAAAGAGATCAGCAGCACTCAGAAGGAGAAAGGGCTGCAAGGTACCAGCCGTACCTGTTGTGTGATCCCACACAGCCCATCCATTCCCAGGACCTTCCTTCCCACCAAACAAACCATTTAAGTCACGTTGGTTTATTGTGTTCTTGAGACAGAGCAGCATTAATGGGCTCTGCTGTGTGAAAACTGCTCTTGCTTAGATCCCCGCAAAGCTGAGCAAAGAGAGGCACCAGGCTAAAAAATGTTCCCTCTCAGGCAAAACAGCCTTGCACTTGGATTGCACAGAAATTAAAGCAACAAAAGGTCTCTGAAGCCAATTGCAGCATAACTGAGAAACAGGCTCGTCACTTTGCACATCCATCTGGCAAGGACATACTTTCCATTTCAGCAAGTGTGAGGACGGGTGGACAGCAAAGGAGATGTGAAAACAGCACAGAGAGGAGAAGAATGCAAACCTGCAGGCCAACACTGCTACCCTGTTATGAATACTGTACGACTATTCACATGAAAATCCATACGGCTGCTACTGTTGCTTGTGCTCTTCTTACCCAGCATGAAATTAAAATTCCTCTTCAGTGTCGTATTGCCAGCACCACAGAGCAACTTTAGAGCAAGTGAACACACAATTTATCCTTTGGCTTCCTCAGATGGGCTTGTGCTGGGATTGAAAGCCAGTGGGGTGAGGGAGACGAGTCTACTGCCCACGGTAAAAGATTCTGCTTCCAAAACAAATCCCAGAGAAATATTGCTGGCCCTGAGTCTGCCTGTTGGGGGTAGTTCACAGTGCAGTCTCACATGCATAATTCCCCCCAGGCCCCCCTGCCACTTCCCTTCTTATCTTCCCAGAACAAACTCAACGTGCAGGCTAATTTCAAGGAGTGTTTCACCCAGAGTCCAGCCAAATGTCAGTGGATCTGCTGGAAATGCAAATTGAGACAATCATGCAAAAGAGGAGGGCCTATGGATTGTGTGTAAGGGCAAGAGAAGGCAAATAAAAGCTGACAGAAAGAGGGAGTGGGGAACAAATCTCCTGTCTCAAGTTGTTGATCATTCACACACGCTCGGTGAGCGGCAAAGACACATTTCCAAAAATGCACAAATCCCATTGATTTTCACTTCCAAATTGTCTGGGTGTTTCTAAACCCCACCTAAATCAGCATCTTGCTTTCACTCCCACCATTCCCACCCACTCTGCAGGGCTGTCAATGACAAGGAAGACACAGAGAAACAGCGATCTGGGGCTGAACTGGGGAGCCTGAGAGCGTTTTTGTGGTTTCCCAATTCCAAAGAGCCACTGAGTTGTCAAGAGTAATTGCAACTTTCCCAGAAAACATTTTATTTTGTGCTTTTGAGAAAGCTGGGATAACTGTGGCTCCCTGAGATCATTTGGGGACAAGCTGAGGGAAATATATTGGAGACAGGAACTTGATTAGCTCAAACCCAGCCACAAAATTTTTTCAGATATGAAGGTTTGCTCATTATGTATGCAAAGAAACAGCAAGCAAGAGGAGACAATCCATACTCTGTGCCGAAACATGATATAGAATTAATCCCCCTAGGCCAAAAAATTCCTCATAAATCGCAGAGGGGACGGTATCAGCTGTATTATATTTTATCACACTTTCTGTCAAAATATCCCTGGCAGGGAGCCTTTTTTGGAGATGCAATCACCAGCAAAGCCTTATTTGGGGAGGAAGACTTGAACTAAACAGCAGCAAAGTACAAATATGGTCCTTGTGAGACCTTTAGACAGAAACCCCTCAGAGTGGGGTTAGTGGGGTCTGATGTCACGTGGCTTTTTCTTAAACCTCATCGTATGGCTCTACCCAGCCCCATATGGAGCATATATACTCTTTAGTTTTATTAACAGCAACACTAATCCAAGTTGGCGGCTTCAACATGCCCTTGAGTCCCTCAGGTACTGCAAAACACTTTGCTAAAGCATCCCAGGAGCAAAAGTTTGCCACCTCCCAGGTGATGGGGGGCAACATGTGCATTGCACGCTCCCACTTGCAAAGCCCAATTGTCATCACTCTGTGAGGGGGAGAGGAAAGTGAGTGAGGGCTGAGCTCCACAGTGGCACTCCAGGGCAGGGACAGCAGGCTCCTCCACCCCAGCCATCCCTGGCCTCTCTGTGTGGCTGCTGAGTGCTTCTGCTTGGCTGGGCTCCGCACTTTTGTAAGGCGCTCCCGTGTTTTTGGCAGCTGCTGAACTGGAAGGAAAAGGGTCTGATTATCTCCTCCAGCACCTCAGTGGTGACCCAGACCACTGACCCCTTTCCTGTCACTCTACATTTGCTCTGGATGTTTTACACAGTGAAGAGGTAAAGCCTTCACAATTGATCCAGGCTGCATCCAAAGGCTGTGACTTTGGTTGTCACGTGATTTCTGATCCATCTCTTGCTCAGGGGCTCACGATCTGTGTGCCCAGCTTAGAGGAGTGATATGGGAGGCAATGCCAGGGGCATGGAGGAGGATGTGCTGACAGCCCAGATCCAGCACAGGCTTGGCAATTCTCATTCAGGCAAAAGCTTCTTCACTTCCATTGCCTGTTTAAAGTTAGATAACACAGCCTCCCTTTTGCCTTCATTAGCCAAAACATTGCCATCCTCAAAAAGCCATAAGTGGTCTCTGAGGTTTTAAGCTGTGCAGCAACAGTGAAAACCAGCCAGTTGAGAGGAGACATCCCACTGCTGGGTGGGAAGAGGAGAGCAGAGCAGAGCAGTGAGACCACCTCCTCCTTCCAGAGCAAGCCCACAGGATATTTAATGCCTGCTCAGGACTCCCTGCACCTTCACAGTTTGACTGTAGACACCAACACGCAGCCTTTGCCTGTGGACTGGACTTGATCCACCGACAGCAGCTCTGTCACTTTATCACGAGCGTCCCTGAGCTGGGAACATCGATCAAGGCAACCACCTATCCATCAGCTGCACTAAACCACTCCGACAGGACACCTGGGAGGATGCTCCTGGTGCACCACAATGAGTCTTAATTATTTATGTCTCTGTGACTTTTTCAATTATCCCTTTGGCAGGGAGGCAACGTGCCCCATTCCATGGAGGGCTGTTGATTACAAAGGGTAGAAGCAGGGACAGGGGGAGGTGAAAGGTGTCATTAGCCCAAAGCATGATGCACTCCTTTATTGGAGAAATCAAAGCAGCGTGGTGGTTTGGCAGGGTAGATCCTGTCTTATCACGTCTTGCTCCCCTGGGCAGCATCAGGAGGACCCACAGCTTGAGGGCAGTTGTGGTTGGCACCCACTCTGCACACCCTGCCTGTACATAGGGAGAAGGCTTTGGGAGCAGATCCAGAAACTTCACAGGATGTTCTGTCTGCTCAGTCCAGCTTTGCCCACATCCAACCAGTGACTCCAACCATTTTCCATCGTGCGTTTATGCCAAAGTCATCTTTGCCACAGATCATAGAATCCCAGAATGGTTTGGATTGGAAGAGACCTTAAAGATCGTCTTGTTTCTACCCCCTCCCATGAGGAGGGAACCTTCCATTAGACCAGGCTACTCAGAGCCCCATCCAGCCTGGTCTTGAACTTCCAGGGATGGGCAGTCCAGATGCTGACACTGCTGCCAGGTTAAAACCATTCCACTGTGTTTATATTACTTCAACACTGAAAACTGGCATGAAACAACCTGCTGCTGTTATGTGATGCTAACCCTGACTCACAGCTTGGCCTGCAGCTTCAGGGTAAAGTTCTCTGCAGCATCCAGAAGGCATCCAAATCCCACAAAGTTCCTCAGTCCTGCCTGATGTGAGCAGAGGTTTGCCAGCCTTTCCACACGGAGCTGTGCTCAGCTCCAGCTGAGCCTGGCGTGACCAGATTGTGTGAAAAATGAAAAATAGCCATCTGGATTCCTGTGGTGAAGACAGCCAGGAAAGTTTCTGGAGAAGGCACTCTTCTGTGGGAATCTGCAGAAACATCCCTGCAGCAGCAGCTGTGGTGCCAGAGGAGCGTGGGGCGCTGGATTGTGATACAAAGCCCTTGCCCAGGAGCCACTGGCTCCAGTCCAGTCCAGACTGGAAGATGTTGCTTCTCTGACAATGGTTTGGCAGCCCATATGATTTTGGGATGGGTTCATATTAAGCCCTTTGGCCACGAGTCAAGGACACAGGGCTTGTCAGGGGTGGGGAGGGGACCTCTGGACCATGACAGCCTTCCCCCTGCAGCAGGAGACAAGCTGGGGGCAATGACCCCCTAACACAGCAATCAAGCAATCTTTGTGTGCCCCGGGGCATGTCACTGTGTCCTCCTTTTCAGCTATAAAATGGACATAAAGTTCCCCCTCATTTCCATCCTGGTACATGCTCTTTGGGGCTGTGTAGAGGGAACAGCCAGCACAGCGGTGGAGGGATTTGCTCTGTATTACTGCAGTATAAATAAATAATACCCAGGTCCCTGCTGATATCTGAGCAAAAAGCTTGAGTAGAAGGAGGCAAAAGGAGGCAAGAAAGAAGAGCTCACACTGGTGCTTTTTATGCTTTAGTAAAACTGCAGTTCCTTGCACTGAATGCATTTTAAAAGTAAAGTGGGACTGGTCAGGCTCTGATGTTTCTTCCATGAGGTTGTAGAGCAGTTGGGAGATGCAGGGATGAACCTGCAGCTCTACAGCCAGGAAAGCAAATCCAATAAAAGCAAACTGAGCAGGAAACATGAGAGCGCCAAAGTGCAGTGCACTCCCTGATTGTGGCCCAGGTGCTGTTTCAGCAGGTCAGCTCAGCTCTGCTGGCTTTTCCCAGCCTGAAGAGCTGCTGTGTTATCATCTCTCTATCCTGTTGTTGATGCTGCTGGAAACCATTTAGGGGGCTCAGGATACATGAGGCTGGAACTGGAGGTCTGTGAGCCAGGCACATGGGCAGGTGACCCTGGGGCCAAGGGGGACCCAGCCAAAACCTGTCCCCTCCCAGGGTGGGGTGTCACACAAAGGGACACTGAGCAGTCCCTGCAGCACAGAGCAGGGCTCCTCAGGGCTCAGCCCCCACGTTTTGCTCCAGCCCAATGCCCAGCTCTGCCTAAGCCACAACATGGCACCTGCCTCCACCACGAGCCCACGCTACAGCCATGGCTTCAACAACGATGCCAAGTTTCAAACAGACCATCTTGGGCATCAGCAACGACAGGAAAGCTCCCAGCAAAGAGTTTAGGAGTGGGGAAGACATTCCCGAGCAAGACCTGGGCAGGAGAACAGCACAGGCAGGGGCTGATCAGGATGCTGTGGCACATTTGTGGTGGCATTGTGTCCCCATGGGCACAGAGACTGGAACCCACCTGCTGTCTCATACCCTGCTGACAGAGAGGATCCAACAGCTCTTTAATAAACTCATCAAAATATTTTTAAATTGACTCCAGCACACTTTGTGTCTCCTGTGCTCCCACCCTCAGGAGTGGCTGGAACAGACCTGGGTGTTGGTGTATAATTGAGTATTAACACTTGTACCCTGCACTCAACACAGTGCCTGTGTTTGCTTGTGTTAATTGGGATGTGAGGTAAAGTGTCTCACAGCAGAATCCTACATGCTTCCAGACTGATTTTCCTTAAAGATTTAGACAGCCAAATCCCATCTGTCCATGCTCCACCTTCCTTCCAATTCCTTTCCCCAGAAAAAGATACTCCCTGGAATTTTGTTTCACCACCTCCTGCTCAAATCAGCTCCCCTCTGATGGAGCACTATTACCTTGAGCATCCCTGGATCAGACCCCCTTCTCTTGGGCACACCTTTCCTGCAGAAACCCACTTCCCCTGTGCCCCTCACCTGCTCCAAGCCCCCTCCCCAGCTCTCTGGTGAGGAGCACTGGGACCCCTCACGCCTCGGTACGTGCACGAACGCACACACTTGGTATGATAGGTGCAATTTTGAGCAATTTCCCTGCCAGTCTCTCTGCAATCTCATGTAATCTCCCCCCAAAGCGGATCAGAGATCCCACGGTGCCTTTTGCTTGGCCATAAAGAATGCAAATCACATCCCCCCATGGTTTTGAATAATGCAGATGAGAGCAGCCAGCAAAATCCAGGAAGGTGGGCTGTCTGCTCGCTCCCATTTGGGGTTCCTCTGGCTCCACATCAGCTCAGAGGCACACAAAGAGCTTCAGCAGTGCCTGGGCAAGGGAAATAATTTGTTTGGACCATCCAAACTGCCAGCTTCTGGCAGGTGCCATATTTAAAGCTGCTGGGGACCTGTCAAAAGGGGCCCTGTGGGGTTTCGTATTCAAATGCTCTCACCAGAGCTGGGGATGATGACTCTGTGTGCTCCCTGTGCTAGCACAGGGTCACAGCCCTCAGTAGACCAGGTGTAGGGTTTGCTGGCCACTGAGACTCAGAGGGAATGCCCAAAGGATGGCAAAAGAGAGCTGAGGTTCCCTGGGCTGCACCTCACCTGGAGGATGGCCCCTGCTCCCATCACCATCAGTAACATCAGGCCAACTTGTCTCTCCCAACTCCCATTTACCTGCTTAGGTCAGAGCCAGCAGATTAATGTGGAGCTCTTGGGGGTGGAGGTGCAGGAAGGTAAAATGGGCTGATTTTCTCCTGGCACTACCAAACATCAGCTAAAATCCAACAGAGCAAGTCTATGCATTAAAAATATCTCCTCCTCATAGCCCAAACCGCAGCTATTTAACAATCCAGTTGGCAATTTCAGGAGAGCATTAGAGCTCCAACGCTTGATTGAAGGGGGAGTTGAAATCCAGGGCTGTGGCAGATGCACCTGAATGCTCTGGTTCTCACTCTTGACCCTCAGATGTGCTGGTGGGAACCAAACCCTGAATTTAATGTTTCAAACCTTGTTTGTAACCAGCAGAAAAAAGGCTCCAGAACTGAGCAACATTACCAGGAAAAGCAAGTGCAGGGAGAGATAAGGACAGAGAGACCCCTGATATATTTTACTTTATTATTCAAACGGGATGTGAATTGGGAGAAACTTCCCCGAGGGCACAGGAAACTTCTGCCAACTCTCTTTTCCATTTAGAAACCCCACTCAGGCTGACAGAGCACTCCAGATTAAACAGGGATTTGCTCATTCTGGGATTTTGCTGTAATCCAAACCACAATTCCCTTATAAGCTGTTACCACATTTGTGAGCTGATGTGTCCCAGATGCTCGGGCTGCCAGAAGAACCTACAAACTGGTTTCTCCTGGGACTGGTGGCCAATTCCCAGCACTGTCAATCTCTCTTTCATGGGCAAAGTCAGCAGAAACAGCAGAGCCAGGTAAGAACATGACAGCCCTGGGGTAACTGTCACGTACTGGAGCACATATGCAATATTTATCTGCCTGGCACATGGGAACAGCCAGGAGCACACACATCCCCACATGCAGATGGAGGCAATGGGGAGAGGGCTCTCAAAAAAAATATAGGAGCTGCAGATCTGAGCCACTTTTAATTAAACAAGCTCTCCTTTCCTAAACTTACTTCTTATAGTTGGAAAAAAACTCCTTTAAAGTTCTGGTATTCAACCCCATTTAAAAACCTCCTTCACCATAGCAACACTCAGATAAAAAAACATGGGTTTTGTTAAAACACCTTCCCAAGAGGCATTTCCATCTGCTCCCAGGGCTCAGGAGAGCAGTGCAGGGCAGTGCCTGCGAGCACAGACCTTCAGCCTTAACCCTGCTCTGCTTCTGGCCACAGAGCAGAGGAATCAAGAGCACAGACGTGATGTTGCTCTGGGCTATGACATGTCAGACACCATGTACACATGTGAAAAACATGTACACATATGAAAACCACACCTGGCAGCGTGTGCCAGCAGAGACACACAAAGAGGAGCCTCCTGGGCACTGACATGCAGATATTCCTGTAGGGAATAAAGTGAAGGGAGCCAAGGGGTAGATTAATATTTAATAAAAATAGATCAAAAATCAGTGGAAGGGCTTATTTTCCAGGACTTTTGGGAAATGAACCTTGTTGTTCAGACAGAAATAAGAGGAAGCAGGTCCCTCCCCTCTCCCTGAGGGTGGTTTGGCTGCTCACCTGAACCTGCCTGGACACAGCAGTGTGTCACCATCCCAGGCTGTCCCACACCAACAGGTAAATCGTCCCCAGCACCACAGGGCTGCCAGAGGCACAGCCAAAACATCCCCTCATCTTCCCTTCCTGCAGTCAATACTTGCTCTGTATCTCTTTTCTTTCCCTTCAAGAAATAAACCACAATTTTTCCTTTCTACATGAGCCTCAAGAAAACACAAAACTCATTTTACACAAAGGCTGACATGTCTTGAAACAATTATTGCCCATCCTGGGGGGAAAAGGAGGGCTGACAAAAGATTATTTTTGGAGATTAGGTCTAGAGTGACTGACAAACTGATATGCAACAGCGTTTGTTTTTAATCTGAAACAGGTTTGGGATAGAATTTAGAAAAAAAAACTCAGCCACCCACTGACAAGAGCTCATCAGAGGCAGGAAAGCTGCAGCCAGCAATACTAATGTGCTTCTCAGTTACCAACCACCCTCTCCTTCAAAGGAGACATACATTGCCTTTCCCAGAGCAGCGTGGGAACGTGCCCTCCCTCCCTGGGGCAGGGGACAGACCCACAGACTGGCAGGAGAAGCTGTGCTCAGGTGGATCCACTCATGGGGCATCACCCCCAGCCCCACAGGTCTTGGGCTTGTGCTCCAGTCTCACAGCAAGGCCTGCCAGGGGTGGCCAAGGGCATCGAGGGGATGCCCTGCAGGGTGTGGGGAGCCCAAACAGCAGCAGTGCCATCCAAAATCCATCCTGTCCCACACCTGCCCTCAGCACCAAGCTCAGAAACAGCCAAAACCACCCCATGCTGAGGCTGTGCATCATCCCACGCTGGGCACAGTGGGCAGAGTGTTCCCTTCTGCCACGCAGACCCCACTCAGGAGGAAGGTGTGGTCCAGCCCACCTGGATGCTCCATCCTGGACACCCAGCTCTGCCTTCACAGTCAGACTCCGTGTTTTCAGACACACCCCAAAAGGCCCTGGCTGATGTCAGTTGTGATGGGAGCAGAGCCCAGCAGATTCTCAAAGGGGTCGTGTTACCCTCACACACTGGCAGCTCCATCACATGCAGAGTTCCTGTGACTGGCACCGCAGTGATACCAGGGGAGACCAGTCCTGCACAAATTCCACACTGCTGCAAAAATGGGAATAAAAATACCTGTTGCCAGGGGGAGATAGAAAATTTTTGAACTGGGCCACCCCATTAAAGTCAAAATACTTCCAATTATTATTAGGTTTTGCAAATATTTTATTCCTTCCCAAGCCAGTGGCAGTGGGAGGAGTTGGAGGGAGCTCAGGGTGGCTGCACCCCAGAGCACCCAGTTCAGTGGGAGAACCACAACCCAACGACTTCACGAGCTCCAACACCAGCCAGGGAGTGAATGATGCCAATGAAAACACTAACAGATGAGCAGGCACACACCAGCTGCAGCAGAAGCTTGGGGTGAAGGCGGGGGGAATTAAATTAATCCCTTCATTATCAACGTGACCCCTGGAAAAATCTGAAGGAATGGCTGTGAAGGTTCACAGCAGAGCACTAAAGCCAGATCAGCTAACACGGCATCTGCCAGCCCAGACGGGCACGGCTCTAATCTCCCCCCTCCAGCTGGGGCCGTGGTGGCTCGAGGCTGCCAGGAGCCAGGCAATGCCACCATGCCATGCTGGCAGCCCCTCAGAGGGGAGAAATGGAGGAGAATGGGAAAAGGACATGGAAAGACAGAGCCAGACATGCAGCCCTGCAACTGGAGGAGAATGGGAAAAGGACGTGGAAAAGCAGAGCCAGACATGCAGCCCTGCAATATTTTTCACTATAGGAGGACTTAAATTACTTTCTTTACCTCTCAAGTACAAACCAGCCCAGTGCCCCCCAGCAGCAGGGCCCTGTGCCTTTCCTGGGGTCCTGGGTTGGCTTTTGCTTGCCCATTTCCTGGTCCTTTAGGAGCAAATTCAGTGGTTTTTTCTTCCACTGCTCCTGGTGCCTGTGTTATTCTCCAAGAACTGAACTGATAAGTATCAAGCCATTATGCCACACACTAAGTAAGTTAATGCTGTGAGCCTACATAGAGATTTCAATATTAGGTGAGCTTTGGATAAGGAGAAATGTGGCATGTGGGAAGAGGAAAGGAGGTGAGGATGAGCCACTTGGGGATTTTAGGGAGGAAAGATCAGCCATCCATATAACTCCAGTGAGAAAGCCCCAAACCTCCCTGTGTTATGGTATCTCTGGTCTCACAGCCACACTTGTTGCTGAGTTCACAGCCAGCTCCCAGAGACAGCTCTGCAAATGTCCCCAAACGTGGATCCCCACCAGGAGGGGAAGATCCAATCTCTTCCCATGCTCCAAACCTGCCCAAACCTTCACCCTAAACCTGAGAAATCTCCATTGGCTGCCCCATGTGCTCTTCTAAGCTGAAGATGCCTCAGAACTAAAGGCAGCTGCCTCAGTTCATCCTTTACCAGATTTTTAAAAAAGATTTTAAGAGGTTTTAGAAAAATACCCCAAAGCCACCCCAAAGCCACCTGAACACACACAGGATGCTCAGTGATTTCTTACAGTGGGAGAAGAGCACAGGGCAGCAGAGCCACCAGCACTGGTGGGTGCCACAGGCATCACCTCCAGTCAGGGAGGGGACAGGCAGCATTCCAAGGCCAGATGCCACATGGCAGAATAAAACCAAGCTCACAGTGTGGAGGGATTTCTGTCCCTGCAATCCAATCCCTTCTGCTGAGCTGCTGCCAAGTGCCCTCCTGGCCCCACTGCCACAGAGTGGCTGCTGCCAACAGATCCTGAGGAAAAGTTTGGGGAGAGGGAAACAATAGAAAATAAGAAAAAAATCCCTGTTTTTGGGGATTACTATCTCAAATGAAACTTATCTTTGAAGAACAATATCCAGAGAGCTAAAGGCAGAGAGCACCAGCCCTCAGCTTGTTTCCATCGTGGTGGTCCTGGATGTGGTGGAACAGGCACCACACCTGGGGGTGGATTAGCTCTGTGGGCTGCCCTGTGCTGTTCCCATTCCCAGCACAGAAAGGCAGCTGAAAGCAGATTTATCTGGTGGATAATAAAGGCAAAAGATTGTCAAAAGGGACAAGTTTCAAGCCAAATCGCCAGGCTCTTCTTTTTTTAATCCCTCTCAAAACTGTGGGTATTATACAGGGGGAAGGGGGAGGAAGGGGGGCATCTTCACCCAAAAAACAGCAGAGCAGACGCAGCTGAAGCACCAGCCAAGAGCTGCAGAGGTGCCTCTGAGGCACAAAGAGGAGATTAAGGCTGAAAGGCTACAGCCAGGCAAGGAGTCTGCTGGAAAGGATGGGAAGAGCGCATGGGAAATATTTTTGGATGCCTGACAAGGAGATGCAGAGACCATCTGGGTGAGGGAAGGAAGGGCAGGGTGCCAGGGAAGCCATGGGAAGGAGCAGCCCAGGGAGGGGAAGGCAGGTCTTCACAGCTGTGAGTGCAGAACCCGCTCCCACCCTCCTCTTCGTCCTCAGATGGGAGAGAAGCAACAGGTTGGAGCTCGGGGAGGGAGGCAGGTATGCTGGTTTGTATGGAGGTTTTATTCATAGAATCATAGAATGGCCTGTGTTGAAAGGGACTTTAAAGAACATCTCTTTTCACCCCCTGCCATGGGCTGGGACACCTTCCATTCTCCCAGGTTGCTCCAAGCCCTGTCCAGCCTGGCCTGGGACACTTCCAGGGATGGGGCAGCCACGGCTACTCTGCCCAACGGGGCCTCTCCACCCTCACAGGCAAGAATTCCTTCCCAATATTCCATCTAACTTGCCCTCTGGCAGTTTGAAGCCATTACACTTTTATCCTGGAGGCACAAGCACAGCACAGAGCATCCATTCTGTGCTGCTGCACTGAGCCCAGCAGCAGCTCACCTGAGCCCAGCACTCCCAGCCTCCTCATCCTCACAGGGGATAACAAGGCTTTACCTCCTCTGAAACAACCTGGGATGCTCTGACAGGACAAGCTGCACAAGCCTGGAGCACAGTGAACAGGTATTGTTGGATAACAGGGGCCAGCTGGTCTTTCAGGCCATCAGAGAGAGTGGTGACAGCAGGTTTTTGGGATATGGATGTCTGTGCCCTTGTTGGGAACAGGACCGGGACCCAGGGACTCATTTGTCACAGGGCGCTGAGCAGCCATTAGACATTAACGACTTTTGGCAACAGCTGACCTGGGTCAGATTCAAAGCAATGGCCCAAAAGGGAGATGTTTTGCTTTCCCCATCAGCAGCCCCTGGGAGCCATCCTGCCCTGAGCTGCCTCTGGAAAAAAGAGCTCCGAGAGGCAAGGCAGAGGTGCTGGGCTGCAGCACAGGGAACCCCATCAACATGCACTGCAGACACCAGCAGCCTTTTCCCCGCGAGGAATCAAAGCCTCATTGATACGTGAATTATGAATGAAACCTTAAGCTTTTAAACTTTTAACCTGTGCATTTCTAAGAAAGTCTTAATTTAGCCAGAGACATGGCAGGAAAGAACAATGGCTCCGTGGAAGGTACTGGATTTTCTGGGCTTTTAAAGCACACCCTTCTTTAAGATGAATATTTCATTTACTGAGCCATTCCCAGGGGAAAAAGGAACTTCTGATCCACAGTGACCAAAGACGTGGACTGAAATCTGTGTTACACTGAAACTCATGGATGAGAGTGATTGACACCAACAACATCCCTCCTTCAATCCCAGCTCAGGGCTTCTGTTTCTTGTTCCTCCTCACATCCAGGTTTCTAATTTCAAGTGATGAATAAACCACCAAACATCACCCAAAGCATGATGCCAGAGTGGAGGCAGCACCTCAAAGCCCAGGGGCCACCCACTCCCTCTCAGAACAGGAGTCCCACAGCACTCCACACTCTGCTGTGCATGTTTTAGGCTGAGCTTTGTGCTGCCCCTTTCCATAGGGCAGCTGAGACAGGCTCAGGGACAGGCTTTGTCCAGCTTCTGTTTTTGAATTTATCCTCAGCTAAAGGGCCAGAAAAGCTGTGGGGAAGCAGCAAAGCAGGAATGGGTATTCAGTGTGACAGGGGTCAGGTCACCTCACACCAAATAAACCCAGGGTGGGTCAGCTCAGTGGAAGTAACACTCATTAGAAGAATAAACTATATAATGAAGAGAGAGAGGGAGGTGCTTTGCTCGGGTCTAGTGAGGGGCTGTTAAACCTTATACCATGAGTACAAATCCTTTGCAGCCTCCACTCCACTGGAGTTCACCCAAAAAATCGCCTTGCTGACCAGTGCTGAATGAGATTTTGTTTATTTTCTAGACAACCATGGGCACATTGCTTCCATCAGCACAGAGCTGGCACAGAGCTGGGATGTGAGAGCAAAGCCAGGAACAAAATGAGCCAGAGACTCCAGTCTCCTGCTGCCCTACAACTGAGCTTTCTCCAGGACAAGGGTGCAGGGAATTGCCTGGGTAGAAAGGCTGTGCAAAATCCAAACCCAGCCCAGAAAGGACACCGGTGTCACAGGAAGCACATGGCAGGACAGATCACAAAATCACAAAATGGTTTGAGTTGGAAGGGACCTTAAATATCATCTCACTCCACCCTTGCTGTGGGCAGGGACACCTTCCACTAGACCAGGTTGCTCCAAGCCCAGTCCTTGAACACTTCCAGGGATGGGGCAGCCACAGCTCCTCCCAAGCCTGGTGGGTCCATGGATCAGGACTTCAACAAACAATCAAATTCTGCTGATGGGCTTCAAGAAGTTACAATCCCCTTCCCTGAGTCCAGAGGCATCAGCAGGGGGGACACAGACTTGTTTCAGCAACACAAAGCCTGTTACATTAATTGAAATCATGGGGAAGGTTTGAAGCAAAGCAGAGAATTAGGTGACACTGTCTTAAATCACCACATGAGGGTCCTCCAGTGCTCAGAGGTCCAAGACCTGAGGAGAGGACCTGTTACAGGTTGGGACAGAGAAGAGCTGGGCACAAAAAAGAGCTAAGGAAGGATGGAGAGGAGACGTGGTGTGGGATAGATCCAGGACTTGCCCACCACTTGCCCATCTTGGGTGGTAGAAGATGCTGCTGCTCAGAACCAGGCAGAACTGGGGCAGAAAAGGCAATGCCACCCCTGGGTATGTAAGGATTAGACATCATGAGCCAGCAAAGCTCTTAATTTTCAAAGGATGGGTGGGGAAAAAAAAAATCTTAAAAAAAAAAATAAAAATCAATCAGCCACAAATTATAAATAAAAGAGATGAAAGTTAAGAGAGAAACGAAACAAAGCCCCAGGTGGCCTCTGCCTGGGGCACTTCTGCTAATTTTAGTTTCTCAGCTCTTCCCTGAGCTGTCTGGTTCGATGACTGTACAGTTTTAGAGCATTTACTTCACTGTAGCTCCCTAAAATGTTACACACTGGGATGGGCCAGCCTGGGGACTGGTGGGAAAGGGGAAAAGCGTGTGGGTCTCAACCTGGGGGTGACAAAACCACTAGGTCTGGGTCCCTGAGCTACTCTGGGGTGGCCAAAGCAGTGGTTGCTGGCTGTGCCATTGTGTGCCCAGGCCAACACATCCTCAAAGCACAGGGATGGATGGAGGGGCCATTCCAGGCTGGATGTGCCCCTTCAGTGCTGAGCAGGCACCAGGGTGTCCATCCTCCCTCCCAGGATTCCCTTGCACAACCCCCTTCCCACACCCTCCCCAGATGCTGAGTGATGCCCCCCCAGCCCCTCTCCTACCCCACTGCTCCTCTCCCTGCCCCAACCCACAGGGCTCTGCTGGGTGCTGGGGGAGGTTGGCCGGGGAGAGCCGCTTGGCAGCCACCTCGTTCACTCCACGGAGAGAAAAAGCAGTGGCCTCCCAGAAGCATCCTATACAGCAGAATGTATTTAAATACCTAATGAAGGAATAAATCTGGGAGAGGGAGACATTTACTGCATACTTATTCACACAGAGGCTTTGTGCAGGCGGGGGGGTTGGGGGCTGGCTCTGCACCTGCGCTCCGGCCCCGCAGCCTCTCTGCCGGGTAATGAATATGGCAGCATCCTGTTAAATGAGGCTCTACCTGTCAGGGGGGGATATGGAGCACTCCCAGCCTCCACATCCATTCCAGAGGACTCGTCTCAGCTCCGACAAGATGCAGAACCTTATCGACAGGGACCTTCCCAGGGGGCTCGGAGAGCAAACAACGTGCTGAGGGGGGACAGAGACAGATTGGGCCACTTTGCCTCTGCACAGACAGCAGGGCTTTTTCTTTTGAGCTTTTAATTCCCCCCAGGCAATATGTCAGAGGGTAGAAGTCATGAACTCATCCCATGGCACAGGCAAGGCTGAAGGCCAAGGGCTGCACTGGAGCAGAAGAACCTCAGACCAGAGGATGAGGGCAAAGATCCCGAGAGGACAATTAAGTGCTACTTGTGGCCTCAAGCCCTGGAAATGTTGTGCTTCCTTCAGCCTGGCAGAGCTGGATCCTCTGCCATTTTACTGCAGGTGGAAAAGCCCAGTTTGCTTTGTTGTGAGGGAGTGAGAACAACCTGCTGGGCACTGAGCAGCCCAAGGCCACACAGAAACAAGCTGGGATGGGGTGGATGCCTGTACAGAGCACCCTGTGTTTGCCAGGGTTCAGATGCAGAAATGGCACACTCCACAGAGCCTGAGCTGTGCCCCAGGCCCCCAGACATGCAGGAGCTGCCACAAACCTGTGTGTTTAGAGCCAAATGCCACGAGCATCGCGCAGAGTCCTCTGTGCCCTGCACTCCCTCAGCCATCACCCCACCCCACCAGCACCCCAGGGGGGTTTGCCCCATCCCTGCAGGGCAGGGGAACCACAGGAGGGTACTGATGACACACAAGAGCTCAGCCATTCATGCATTTTACATTTCAGGGAACTAAATCCATGGGTATTCCAGATGGATGCCAAGTGATGGAGCAGCAGCAGCACCCGCTCCATGCCCACAGCCCTGTGCTCACACCTGGCATCCTGCAGCATCCCTGAGCCTCCAGGCACCACCCAGCCCCCAGACCTGCCTCCCCCACCTCCCAAATCAGCCAAACTCATCTCGCCCTTTGCTTGCCCTTCTGCCTTCCCTCCCTCCCTCCTTGATAGAAAAGGTCGGGTTTGAAATTCAGGGGTCAGGAGGAAGAAATGGAGCAGGGTCAGGGGTGAGAGAAGCGGAGAGGGGAGGAATTTCACCTCTCCAACCATTTGCTTCCATGAATCAGCAGCCCCAGAGCTCCTGCCAGGAGTGGGGGTGCTGAGCTCACCCAGGGCAGTGCAGGAGGGGCACATCCCACCCCACAGCCCTGGGCAGAGCAGCACAGCAGCCCCCACACTCCTGCAGCCTTCTCTCCTTTTTTGATTTGGCTTATCCCAAGCTTACCAAGATGCCAGCAAAAAAACACCTAAATGCCAAACCCCCAAAGCAAAGCTAGAGCAGAAATGGAGCGAGAGGAAATTAAAGATGTGCTTAACACATCTGGAGTTTACATTTTCCATCTGCAGAGCCCAGAGAGGCAGACGGAGAAAGGAAAGGTCCTTCAGGTTCCTCTCCAGGTGCCTCTTAAGGGGAGGGAGTTTGGCTCATGTTCCTCTTCCCAGGCAAGGTCTGGAGTGAATAAATACATCATCCCATATTACATATGTCATCACTATGCCCTAAACACTAACTTCTGGGTTTTTTCTTTAATTTACATTATCACATAGATTCACTATCTGCCAGACATGTCCATTAACTCTCCCTCTCAAACTGCTCCACAGCCAGAGCCAGGCACTTTGGGAAACCCTGAGAGGATTCCTGCCTGCTCGAGGATTTCACACTGGCCTCTCTCTGCTGCAAAGGTAAAAATAATTCCTGTGCACAGGAGGAAATGAATGCACTGAGCATCCCAATGAACTTCCAGGGTGGCTTAAAGAAAGAAGAGGGCAAGGGATGAACTGTGACATCCCTCTCTGGAGCATGGGGAGGGACACAATGACTGCCACACTTGGAGATGGACCATCACCGTCCATGTGTCCCTGAGCCTGGCAGCGATGCCCAGGAGAGAGGGCAGCCCCACTGCAAGGGAAGGTAGAGCTCTCCACTGAGGAAGTGCAGCTGCAACTGGGAAACATGCTGCAAGTGCAAAAAATGCTGTTTTCATGTAAATGTCCCTAATAATAAAAGAGTGAATGAAGAAAGCAACACATACAAACAAGAAATAGTACATTTGTGCTAGAGAAGCAAAAATGATTCTAAAAAAGAGAGCTTTATCAACAAATTCCAGAAGGCATCGGCTGCTCTTTAATGCTCCTCGAGGAATAACACACAGATCCTGCAGAACCTGGGCTGCCTGGTGCCTCTGATCACAGGCTGCTTAACAAGCCCAGGCTGGGGGCAGCACACTTGATAAACATGAAACTTGCTTGTTTTCTCAAGCAAATATTGAGCCGCTGTTCTCTCAGCCCATAACTGGTGTTTTGAGCTGTTTGCCCTGGAACTGCTCACAGTTCCTGCATTTCCATGGCAATCCTGACTCCCGGGCTGCTGGAATCAACCTAATCCCAGGCAAACCCAACCAGTGGCAACAGGGTTTCCCCTGTGCACAGAGGATTTGGTTTAGATTAGGTATTGCGAAGAAATTCTTCCCCATCAGGGTGGGCAGGCCCTGGCACAGGGTGCCCAGAGAAGCTGTGGCTGCCCCATCCCTGGGAGTGTCCAAGGCCAGGTTGGGCAGGGCTTGGAGCAACCTGGGCTGGTGGAAGGTGTCCCTGCCCATGGGAGTGGGTGGAATGAGATGGGCTTTATGATCCCTTCCAACCCAACCCATTCTATGATTCTATGATAAAACACTTTGCTTTTATTAGTGGGATGAATTCCTTTCTCTCTGACCAAGTTGAGATCATCTAAGCCTCTAAAGGTCAATGTTTCACTCTTGCAGGGAGGGGTAAATCAAGACCAAACTGCTGAAAATAAGTCCAGAGCTAAGTCTTTGGTTGTTGATAGCTGACAAGTTCCCATTTATGCTCCTCAACAGCTTCCTGGAGTGACAAAAGGAGCTCAGGACCGTCAGTCCCTTCCCCACACAGCAGCATCCCACTTGCCAAGTTTACAAGCCACAGAGAAACAAGAGACAATGTCTGTTGTCCCTTGATAAGTGTCCTACTAGTTCAGTGGGAGAAGTGCTGCCATGGTGGGGACAGCTCTCACAGCAGCTGGGCAGAGGGAATTCCCACTTCAGCTTTTAATTAATCAGAGCAAGCTGCAGGATACAGCTCCAGCAGAAAACAAGAGTACTGCAAGAAACTCTCCAACAGCTCCTCAGATGAACAGAATCACAAGTGAAACACCAGCGTGGCGCTGGGAGAAGGTGGCACAGGAACCAGCTCACAATGAGCCCCATGCCTGGCATGGCAGCATTCCCCAAAGCTGAGGGCCTTGGAAATATCAAGGGCAAATATCAGCTGTGCCCTATGAAATGGGATGTGCTTTGTTCCAAAACATACAATATTTAAACACATTTATCACTTGATTCCTAATAGTGAAGGTCAGTATTTATTTTGACTTCTTTGCATTTTGGATTACAAAGTAGTTTTCAGACGAACTCCCCGTGATGTTCAAAGCGCTGTTATCCCCCTTTCTGGTGGGAAAATGGGGGGCAGAAAGCAGCCTGCCCATGTTTCAAGCTCTTCAGTCTCTATTCCACTATACCTGCACCTTCCAGATATTCTAATTATTTATTTCTCAATAACAAGACCAAGTTCCCAGTGTGAAAGGCTCTGTACAAAGGAATCACGAGAAGAAAAGCAGAGAGGGTCACAGCCTGCTGCCCTTTTGCTTCAAAGCTCTGCAGAATGATTTAGCCCAAATATACTCAAGAAGTGCAATTGCTCTGCAAGTCAAAAGAAAGGGGAAGGTGGGAGGAGGGGACTCTGGTTTTATTCCAAGTCTGCCATTCATCAATTTGAGCGTGGAAGATCAGGGTAGCCCCTCTGTGGTAGCTCCTCGGAGTGAGGAGCTTTAAGAGCAAAAAGCATCAAAGCAGCTCGGAAGGGAACGCAGCCAGAAGGATGCTCTGTTTTCCCACTAATAACCCAGTGGCTGCAGGATGAGGAGCAAAAGCAAACATTGCATTAGTCAGCCAAAGGCTCACTCAGAGCAGGGAGGGTGCAGGCTGGGAACACTCGGGGCCGCTGGGGAAGGTAAGTGCTCCCAGCTGGAGGCACAGCACTGTTTATTTGAAAGACCTTGTTCTACCCCAGTGTCTCCTCCTCACCCTTTCTTCTCTACTTTGAGCAGCTCAAGGGACTGACTCTTCTTCCCAACTAACACATCTCAGATTGGCATCCTCTCCAAGCAGCAAATGCAAATCACCCTCTGAGTTAGTGGCAGTGACCAACTTAACAGGCTCCAGAGCTTTTAATGAGCTGGGGAGGGGGAGAAGAGGCCGAGACAAGACAAACAATTACCACCTACAGTCCCGCAGCGCTTTGTGCTGCCTGGCTTCCAGCTTTCCAGGATGCTCAGCCTGGGTTGAGCATTCTCAGGCTGGTTTGCCTAAGGCCTGCAGGCAGGTTTATGAGATTAAAGCCCAGCACACAATAAATAATTTAGCAGCTAACCACAAAAAAAAATAATAAAAAGAAATCCCGTGCTGTAGAAGAGCAAGGCTGTATGATGTGTACATTCATTTTAAATGCACATCACTTTCATCTACATGTATCTATTTGATGCAAAGACATGTAACCATATGAGGAGGAACAACCAGGAGAGGTGCAGGGTCCCCAGCTGAGACACAAGCAGGAATGTCGGGACAAATGCTGACAAAGCCTCTTGCTAATTATTCCAACCTGCCCATGCTGCTCCCTGAACTCCTGTTTGCATCCATGTCCAAGAAACTGGAATCTTAAACCTTTCCTCAGCCAATTATTCCTCCCCATCTTCCCCTGCTACTAGTAGGGTCCTCAGTATGGACTAGTTACCCTCAGCACTGACCAGGAGAAAATCCCACAGGGCTGACAGCCTGGGGTCACACCCTGGGCAGCATCCCCTCTTTTGGTGGGTTTAATGGCTGGATTTAATGACCTTAGGGGTTTTGTACAGCCTTTATGGTTCTATGATTGCACAGATTTTTGGGGGGTGGCAGCACCTCAAGGCTGGCAGCAGACCCTGGAGCACAGGGCTGGGCAAAGGCTTGTGATTTTATAGCCACAGAATGGATGCACAGGAAAACCTGCCTGGCAGATGGGAATTGCTGCCATGTCTCCTCAGTCCCAGCCAGACTGTTCTGTGACCAGAACATCCCTTTCAGTGACCTCAGGGCTCCCTGAGCCCGAGGTGGGAGATGGCCACGCACAGGGGTGTAAATCACAGTGTGGGGATTTGAGTTATAGAGCAGAAAATTGCAAGCTTGAGTAACATATTCCATGTCAGCTCAATAAAACCAGTGGGTAACAGAAAAGAATGGGAGCATCCTCACACTCAGTACCACCACATGTCTCTCCTCTAGCCCATGGATGTGGCTCCCCCTGCACCTTATCAGCATCATCTGAGATTGCTTTGAGACACACCAAGTGAATGACCATCATCTTCCAGCCTAGAGTTAAGGGGAAAAAAACCCACAACCAAAATCTAAAGGCATGGAAAAGCTGAATGCAGCAGAGTGAATGCAGGGGGGTTAGAGCCAGGAGGTGCTACCACTGCTGTAATAACACCAGACATGCTCAGATTCAGTGTTTTGTTGTTATATTCATCCAAGTCACAGCCAGGAAAGCCCATGACCTTTCCAGAGGCTCCAGGGAATGTCTCTGGTGCAAAATTCCCCTTGGGTGCTGCACGCCCCATCTTGGGAGCTCCTTCCAGCAGGCAGGGGTTTCTCTCCCTCTGTTATTTCCAGGCTGGGAAATGCAGGGCTCTGCCTGCCCAAGCATCTCGACAGGGATGGAAAGAGGGTCATAAAAAGCAGGGGGAGGTGGGGAGCCCATGCATCATAACAGGCATAATGGACTCGTGCTGATATAGGGACTGGCCACATCCAATCCATGCCTGCCCAGCGCATCCATAAATATCCCACAGATGCTCCAGTGATGGATTTGCCATCGCAAACCAGGCAGTATTTTACAGCCCTGCTGAGGCTGTCGTTGTCCTGCCTGGCAGCAAAAGGCAACTGTAACAACAAAGGGTAGTAAACTTGATTAGGGGATTGAGGAAATATTAAAGGTGGCATCAGTCAGACGCACAGGGAAAGCCCAGCAGCAATCCCGCCACAAACCCTGCTGCTTCTGCATGGTATTCCACTCCCTGATTGTCCCTAAATCCCAACCTTTTTGCAGCAGCAGCAGCAGCTCAGGGGCTGTGCCAGAGCCCAGGACTATTCCTGCAGATTCCCTTGTCTCTCCCTGCACATTTGTGGTTTCCACATTTGTTTTTTCTGCCTCGAGGAGGCATTTATAGAAGCAACACTGCATGGTCTTCTCACAGTATTTCTTGCCACCCAGGGATTTAAAGATCTTACAAATGGACCAAAACCTATGTTATTTTGACCTTTGAGGATTTTAAAAGCCTGCAGAAAAATATGTATGTAGCAAAGAAAGCATGAACTTCTTGACTCCTAAGTAGAAAGGTAGAAGTCTCACACTGCCCTACCCCCCAAACCCAACAACATCCAGAGCACAGCAACCCCTTCAGATTTACACTCAGAAGAGAGCAGGGACAGTCAGAAAAGCTAAACTGAATTCACAAAATAGTTTGGTATTTGCTGATATTTTTCACCAGGATCACTTCAACAAGAAACTCATTACTGAACTAGATGAAAGCATAGGGAAACGGAGGAGGAATAACTTCTGCCTCACTTCATGCTCATAAAGGAGATAATACCTCTCAGACAACGTGTGGGGATTAATTACCTTCTAAATATGTCAAAGAAAAAAAAAACTTGGTTGGGTTGGGCACTGAGCAACCTGGTTTAGTTGAAGGTGTCCTTGCTCATTGCGGAGGGGTTGGGCTGGGTGACCTTTAAAGGTCCCTTCCAACCCAAACCACCCATGATCTCAGAGGCAGGATGCATTCCATGCAGGAAGCTGTCCAGCCTGCACTGGCTTCACTTCATTTAGACCTGAACAAAATGTAATCACTGCCCTCCAAAATTCCAAGTTGATTTTTCAAGGTGCCTGAACCTGTGTAAGACCCAGAGTCATGCCCATCTCATAAGCCAAGAAATAAGATTAAAGCAGACTTGGAGCCCACCTGGCTCAATTTCACATCCCCAGCATTTCCTGAACACCTGCCCCTTCGCTCTCCAGCAGCTCTAAAAATATGTGCCAACTTCTCAGTTTTTTCTTATTTTACTTGCTCTGGCAGGCAACAGATAAGAGAACCAGAGAAGTGATGTTGGGAAGAGACCAATTTCACGCCACTAAGAGGTGTCAGGGCCATTCCTGAATGTTCAAAACCAAAGTCTGGAGGGACTCAGCAACTCTGTTCCTTCTCCAGCCCCAAAATACACATCTCAGAGCTCTCCTCTGGCTTCCATCACACATTCCCGTGCACAAATTCCAATTAATAATACTTCAACTTCTGGCTATGAACAGTAACGAATGTAAGGGACCATCAAGTGTTTTGGGGACCCATTTCTGAGGTCAAAGTTTGACTGCACCTTTTTCACACAGATGGAAGCAAAGAGGCATTACTTTCTGAGTCTTGGAAATCCTTGTTTAGGAAGAAAATGAATCCCTGCTCCTCCAATCACACCAGAGCAATGACCAGCAGAGCAGTATTATACAAATATCCCCTTATTTCAATCCTAGGGCAAGAAACAGAGACTTGCTTCTCAGACCTTTCAATCAAGCAACTTCTTCAGTCAAACAAGACCCATCTGCCATCTTACACCTCTGCTGGGACGTTGAGATCTGCACTCCAAGAGTGATGGAATGATCATGGATGCAGCAAAGTCCCTGACCTTACAACCTACAGCTAAACCCAGGCATCCTCTTTGGAAGGCACCTGAAATGGGTGATTTTCATCTGTTCAATGACAGCCTGATGTCCTCTTGGCTTCACTACATGCTGATGCAACTGACTTTTTCCTAAAGTGCTGTGGAATGTGTGTGTGGGGGCGATAATAAAGGATAAATTAAAAGGATGAGATAACCATCCATAGAATGAAGTCATTTAAGGACAGGTTCGGACATATATATTTCATTGTGAAAGACCTATTTTATTCCCACTAATGGAACAGATGAAATCAGCCAAGCTGAATAAAACTATCACGTCCCAAGATGTAACAACACACTTAGAGTTTGCCTTTCCCCTGGCTGCGTAATCCAATCAGTTATCACTATCCCTTGGAAAAATGGAGGTTGGGAGCAAGGGCAGACATTGCACCACACATCCAGGGATTCAACAGGTGAACAGAAGTGTATTTCCAATCAGGGAAATGAGTCTCTGTAGCACTTCTCCTGCAGACAGATCCCAAACAGCTCTTTAGGGTGCCCTTCCATGCTGGGATGGATTGGAGCCATGTTCAGTTCAGTCAGGCATTCAGAACAATGTGTGATGCCCATTTACCCAGGTGTGATTTGAGATGCAAACACCACCCTGTACCTCAGGGCACCTGAAATAACCACACCTGGGCTCTTGCCTGGAGCACTGAGGTTTGCACAGCCAATGCCCCACACCTCCAGCATCTCCAGGATGAAATCCTTATCACTGCTGAGCAGCTCAGTGCTGGGTGAAAACCAGATACAACATCACTGTTCCTGCTTTTCCCTCACATGTGCCACCCAGGAGCATTCCCAGCTCATGTGGAGGCAGGCAAGGCTGCAGGAACTGCAGTTTTCCAACAGCCAGCATAAACAGCATGATGGCAAAATAATATCCAGACAGCACTGCCAGACATAGAAGAGACATTTATTTATTCTTGATCACAAACAATGTCCTCCATTGACAAGCTGAATGAAGGGCACTTCACTGATTTATTAGATCTAATAAGAAACAGACCTCTCGGGATGAAATACAAGATTGATTTTTAGTGGGGAGCCTTGCTGCCATCCCAGCCACTGTGCTCAGCCTGATGAGATGAAACCAGGCATGCACAGGGACAGAGGCTTGAAACAGCACCGGGCAGGAGAAAGAAATGGGAAGGTTTGCATGAGGAAGGGGGATGAAGTGGCAACAAGACAAGAGCAGCCCTTCAAACTGAGGGTTGCTTTTTTCTCCTTGCAATCCTTCTCTCTCCCACTAAGTCTACGTATCTTAAGAGCAGCAAACCACTTGGAAGTTTAAAGGCAACTCCAGCTCAGTTCTTGGGAAACCTCTGAGCTGGACCCTCCCCATGCATCTGCCTTTCCGAGGAGCCCCTCTAAATATAGCAAGTGTAATTTTCACATCAGTCTCAGCATCCACCAGGCAAACCACATTAACTGAGTTCTGTGGATGCCGTTTTCCATCAGGAAAAAGACAACTAGCACAGCAGTGCTTAGCTTGAGGCCCTATTAATAGCAGTCCTAATTATATGGCTGCAAATTTAATTCATAGCAATGATTAGTGTCAAAATCAAAGGCATCACACATCAATATTGATGGAATTGTATGAAGCCCATAAACAGAACAAGCAAGCTGACACATCTCCCCCCAGCAGTTAGTTGCTGTTAACTGTTGCATTAATGTCCCTTCTAGTTTTACTTGATGAAAATTGTTTTATTGGAGAAATCCACCATTCTGAATGATAACATCTCTAACATGACACCCTTCACCCTTGCTCCCCCAGCCAGGAAGCTGAGACGTTCAAGCACACCCTCCACCTAAACACAAACCCTGACCTCAGCTAAGGCTCTGCTACCCCACAGGAATGATGCCAAGTTCACTGTCAGATGGTTTCTCTGATATTATTGATGTTATTTGTCACAGCTCTGGTACCAATATCCCCCCAGTGCAGCTCTGCCCATCCCACAGCAGACTCAATGGGTGGCCTGCCCGGGCTGCCAACATCGACTGGACCCTGTAGGGCTCCAAAATCAGCAAAGCAAGAGGTGAGCTCAGGCTGGGAAAGCTGCCAGCCTTGCCACAGGGCTCTGCATCGCTTCCCAGCAGAGAGAGAACTTCCTCCACACCTCAGCCAGTGCTGGCTGCTGGAAGGAGCAGGAAGGGTCTTCAAATGTACCCAGGAAAAAGGGAAAAGATGGAGCTGAACAACATGGGGCTGTACCAGAGCTTGGGGCTTGGGGACCTTCAGCTTTGGGGGAGAGAGGCTGAAAGAGCAGCAGCTGCTCTGCCAGGGAACATAGCAGGAGCAGTTGAGTGAAGAACTAATGGCAGAAGGACATCAGTGAGATAACAGCATTTTCAGCAACTAATTCTCACTGGGGAAGCACAGGCAAATTTGAAAGATTGCAGGGCTGGCTCCCTGACTTTCCCTGAAAGCCCAGACTGAGGACCAGCTTGTTTCCAAAGGAAATCAACAGCTGTGGGTGAGGGAATAGGTGTGATGTAGCTTCCAGACATTAATTGTGTGGGTAGATATGCAGTGGGGGAGGATACAAAGCAGATCAGGTGGATAAGATGTCTATCCACAGATCTCTGGCACTTACAGAGGTGTGTACATTTTTACCATCCTCGTCTCACAGATGGGAAAGAAGAGATATGGAAACAGTCCTGAGCATCCTGAGCACTTGCTGACATCAAGACATGTCTGGTCTTGGAACAGGCACAAAAACTGGAGACAACTTGTCAACTTCCCACTGGGCCTGAAACGCCTCCTCTGCAGCGAGAGCCCCACGAGCCCCACAGTTCAGTGCAAAGCTGCTTCCTACGCTTCACTTGGCCCCTCTTGGGCCATGGAAAAGATAATCCCGTGTGTTAATGAAGAAAGATTTACCAAAGGTGTAGACAGGAGCATAAGATAGAGAAGAGCAACACCCCCAGCCCTTCACAGGGGAGGACAGGACCATGATTGTCCCAGTTAATAATGGGGGACATGGATCCCATCAGCTGCAGGCAGCTCTGATACATGTTAAATCAGGGCAGGTGCCACGAAAGCCTGACTGTGGTGAATGTCTGGAATTAATTTATTCCAGGAATGGACCAATTTTCTTCCAAAAGGTGAAGGATTCCAGGTGAAGGATTCCACAAACCTCCCTCTGGACAGTGAAGCACAAATAGATTAACTTTGCATCAAAAAGGTGTTCAGTGTAGACCAGCAAAAGGAATTAAACCCTGCTGAAGAGACTGCTTCTTCTGTAATCCTACATAATTCCTGGAACAGGACCATAAATACCTCGTGTGCAGGCACAGGCTGTTTGCTTTTACTGCCTCTAAATAAGACAACTTCCCTCTCCACCCCAAAACCCTGCAAACAGTGAGCACCAGGCTGCCTGGCTGGCTCAAAGCTTGGCATGTGCATTTGTGATGTGCTGAGGGCTCCTCTTCCATCCATTTAGCTAAAAAAATCCTGGCTCTCCCTTGTGCCACAGCGGGGGGAGCAGGGAAGTGAAGGGCTCTGCTTACAAACCCCCTCTCCCCCACGTTCAAAATTGCCCCACTGACACTCAAGAGGCACCAGGGAGGCACCTAATTTACTACTACTCAGCACTTGTAAAGTGCTGAATGAATATTAATGAACTGATGTAATTAAAATGATGCAGACATTCAAGTATAGTATCTGCCTGTCCTTGTATCTTCCTGGATAGATGAGGAAGAAATTCCCTGCTGCTTAAGGACACAAAAAATTAACAGCCTGCTGTTGATTACATTTGTTAACTCTTTCCCTGGTATGAAGAAGCAGGGTCTGCATTTAGCAGGTTCATCTAATGCTGTCATTTATATCTGAGGTTAATTTCTAGGTTCTCAACTTTCCAGAGCAGCATCTCTAAGCCTGGCTTTGCTGGAGCTGGATCAGATTTCTGCACCCACTGACGAGCTGGATTCCAGCTGCAGCTCCAGCTCTAAGGACCAACAAAGGTCTCACACACCTCTGTTTACATCCCAAGGCCACTGCCACACTCATTTCAAATATGGAACTCCTGGGAGAGGTCTCTTCCAACTCATAATACGATGTGATTCTATGGTTCAGAAGCAGGGAAATCCCAGCTGGACTTTGAAATCCTAAAAGTCACTCAAGGCCAGGTTGGACAGGGCTTGGAGAAACCTGGTCTAGTGGAAGGTGTCCCTGGCCATAACAGGGAGGTGGAACTCCATGTATTTCAGATTCCTCACAACCCAAACCATTCCATGACTGCCAGCTGAGCCCTCCCAAACCCCTTTGCTGTGGGAAGGAACCAGCAGGAGCATCTCTTTGCCCTGGGCAAGTAGCACCAGTGTTTTTGATGCAGAGGTCAAGGAAAGTTATCTTCCAGGACTGATCAATCATCCAGCTGTCAGGGGGAAGAGCAGGAGGCAAGAGGCAGAGGGAAGCAGCAGGACTTTGCCCCAAGGCTTGGTTCCAAAAGCACCCAAGTTAACCCATTCCTATCTCTCCGTGACCAAACATCCTGCCACCATCAGCAATTTTGTCATCACCAAAAGCTTTTTAACTCACAGCCTTCTACAGGAGTTGCAAAAGGATTGCTGGGAAACAGCTATTCCAAGATTCCCATCTGTCAAAAAGGAGGAATGATCCAAGACCTTGGATACAATGTGCTGAGGTTCACTCATACTCAGAAGTTCCACGCCAGCTCCTCACTTTCCTCTAATCAGACCAGCCCATTATTGCCCTGATAATTTCTGCACCAGCCCCACAAACACAAATCACAGGTCACTGAATGACAAAATGCAAAAATCCCAGACAAACAATACATCACACACAGGCAGGCAGTGCAGGAGGAGCTGGCTGGGGCTGAGACCCCCAGTACCCTGCTGCTACTGAGGGAATTCACTGACTGGCAGAGCAGAAAGGTGCCCTCAGCCCATGCAAGGGGATGCTCTGGAGCTGGAAGGCAGCAGAGCAACTGCATGGCCTCGTTTGGTCACCTCTCCAGGACCATCCTGCAGCAGCTTTCACTGCACCTTTCCCAAAACTTGGCACTTCAAAACAACAGCAACACTCCTCTGCTCTAACAGCACTGAGAGATCAAGTCTGCCTCACCAGCAAGGCTCTCTGTGCCCCAAACTCTGCAATCTCTGCTCCCAATTGCCTCCCAGCTTCACAGTGGGAAATGCCTTTAAGACACAACAACAGCAACATGCATAGAGTCTTCTGAGAGAGATGAAAACTGGATCTTGTCTCTCTGAAGCCGTGGACACAAGCTTACCTTCTTCAGCTTGCCAGTCTTAGTCCCCACGAACACCACACTGTAGCCATTGTAGACGTAGGAAGCCACGGAAGTCATCCTGTCGCGGCTGGAGGTGAAGAGCGTCACCCCGTCCACGGGCGTGGAGCCCCCCAGGGGCTGGTTGATGTCGAGCCCACAGAAGTTGTCATCAATGGGGACTGGCTGGAAAAACAAGGTTTGGGGCAGTTGTGAGTGGAGCAGGGCACAGGGCAGCCCCACACACTTGGGGTCATGCAGAGGGGAGCTGGCAGTGCCATCCTCTGCCAGGTTCAGCCACCTTCCCCCGTGGCTTGTTCCCAGGCCAGGACAGGCTACAGCTACTCCAGAGTGTGTTTGTGTTAGGGAGGAACCCCAAGTCAATAGACATTTTCACTCATTTTCTAAATCTACTAAGTTTCTCCTGGGTTCAGCCCCTCTGCATGGCCATGCAGGGACTCTCTTCCCCAGTGATTTCATCCCCTCTCAGTCTGATTTGCAGATAAACAGGAAAGTGCCCACCATGCCCATATCAGCAAAGGCTTCCCTTGCAAACCATACCAGTCCTGCTGTCTGCAGTGCCAGCAATGGTGTGGGACAGGCTGAGGTCTGTCACAAGCCAGAGGTCAGCTGGACATGGATGATCTCATGCCCTGGAAAGGTGGGTGAGCACACAGGGCAACAGAAACCACCCAAGCACTCTGTGGAAAGATGAACTCTTGCTCCTGCCACCACCCAGCCATGTACTTTGCTACAAACCACCTCTCTGTGCCTCAGTTTCTTTTCTACAACACCTGGAATATGGACACCCCTGGAGCCCCACTTGCCATGAGCAAGGGAAGATCATTCTGCTGACAGCTCAGTGGTATTAAGTCACATCAGCTGAGATTTCTTGAGCAAATTCCTACATGGCACCGATGGCAGGAGGTGACGTGGGTGGCCACTCGCCTTCACACTGAGTGCCATCCACTTATCTTCCACCAGGGACATAAACTACCAAATTCTTGGGCACACTGAGCTGTAACTGTGGTGGGATGAGTCTCCTTGTGCAAGCCAGCACTTAAGATTCTCATCTTTCCCCTTTCATTTCATTTAATCCATGTTTATCTCTCCCCAGCAGCCAAACCGAACATGCTGGGCAAAAGAAGACCCTGGGATTCCTAAGTCAGCCTAAGAACAATGTTCACGTGAATCAAGATTAAAGAAATCAGCCGAATAAAAATACAAAAGACACAATTGTCATTTATCTTGTTAGTTTGTTGATACCACTCTCCTGCTTGGGAAGGGTGAGAACTTCCCCCAGCTTCCAGAGCCACAGGTAGGGAATGGCAAAGACTTCCAGTGAGCTGTACACCTTTACTCTGCCTTAATGCCACCCCTTCCTTTCACTCTCATCACAAATTGCCTGATAAGAACATGGCTTAAAGGGGAAGAGCACTATGACTGTTCTGCATTCAGGGAGACTGAGGCACAGAAAAATTTATCCCATTCTGCAAGCTCGCATTCCATAGGGCCAGATGCTGTTTCCAGTTCCTTAGAGCTACCACAACCAACATCCAGAGCACCCTCACCGCTTTAGTGCACTGCACATCCTTCCCCAGCAGCCAGTTGAGCTCCAGGTTGCCCTCCCCCTGGTAGCAGGACTGCAGGCGGTCCTTGATCTGAGCGTTGATGGTGCGAATGGGGAACACGCAGAGCGCCGAGTCGTCGGGTGGCTGATGGTACTGCTTCTGCCCCTTGGAGAAGATGGCAAAGAGGACATCCTCCTGGGCTGTGATGTTGAGGGACTTGGCCAGCACTTCCCCTGGCTTGGAGAGGTATGCTGCTTGCAGGAGGCGGTACTCTGTGTCCCCCTTGACACAGCCAAAGGGCAGAGACACATAGGAGTGGAACTTGGGGTCATCTTTGCAGAGACGGACGATGCGAGAGGTGTAAAAGAGGTCACTGGCAGAGTTGATGGAGACGCCCTCGGGGGTCTCAGGCTGAACAGTCAAAAAATAAACAAAGTTGCCGCTGGCAAAGCCATAGATGTAAAAGATGTCAAAGTGCGAAACGAGAGCCAAAGTATCTGAGGGGATTTTGATGAGGGATGAGACAAAGTCACTGTGGAGCTCATAATCCAACATAGCTGACGACTCTGGGTCCCGGGGAAGTTTGCGGCTGGAGAGGGTGGGGAAATAATCCTGCTTCCCATCCACCGCCGTGCCGATGAAGAGCTTCCCATCCTCGCCTTCCGAGCGCACGATCACCCCGTACATGGTGCCCGTCTTGTTGACGCTGGACAGGTAGTGCTCCTTCTTGTGGGAGGGCTCCACCAAGATGAAGAGGTCATCGAGGCGCAGCAGCTTGCAGACCCCCTGGTAGAGGCTGCCACAGGCCAGCAGCCGGTTCTCAGAGTAGTCAATGATGAGCAGCTTGTTGACATTGTTGGTGAGGGTGAGGATCTCGCTGCATGGCTGGACAATGAGGGGTGGGTAGCAGGATTTATTGTCCTCCTCAGGACCAGTTTTGTGAGCCACCAAAATGGTCAGGTTACCTGAAAGCTTGTAAACCCTGTTGATAGCCCCAACATAGACTGCTCCAGTGCCTTGGTGGACAGTCAGGTGGTTGAACGTCCAGTCCCGGTTCTCAGAGTGGAAAGTGCTGAACAAGACATTGCTGGACACACTCCGGGAGAGCGATGCCAGGAAGAGACAGAGCAAAGCCACTGACCAGCCATCAGAGTCCAGTACTCGAGGCCAGTTCTTCCTCTGATCCATCATGGGAAAGGCAAACTCTGTGTTCCCTGTGCGTGTCCTGGGCCCCAGCGATGTCCCTCACATGGTTCTGTGGAAAGAAAGGAAACACACAGAGCAAAGGATTAGATCCGCTGTGCCCTGCAGATAAAATTCAAAGGAGGCTTTCTAATTACACAGTCCTTGAGATAAAGTGAGGATGTCTCTAAGCGCAACAGGAATTAAGCAGGTCTCCTAACTTACTGGTGAGCAGTTCAGGCTTGATGTTTTGCCACTTGGTTCAACCTCTGCATGTTAATTTGTTGTGTGGTTTAGCTGTTTATAACATACTCTGCTCAGCCATGGGAGGGGATAATCAGCTCTAAACCAAGACAAAGCCTGCAGCTCACACACCCAGCCATCCATCTGCAAGCTTGGCTAAAAGGATGCCTCCTGCAGGGTATGTTGTGTGGAGCAACAGAGGAAATAAGAGGTGTTTTATGCCTTTAAGCCCTCTCTGATTTAATTTGGAAACCTGAGGAAGAAGTCTCATGCAGCCACATACACACCGAAGGCACCAGCATCTCCCCTCCATCCCAGAGCCAGAAGTGCCTCAAGCAGGTGGTTTTCAGTCAGAAACTTCTCCCAGCCTTCACAAAGGTGCCAAAAAGCAGCTGCCACCAAGGTGGGAGCATGTGGTGAGATCAGCCACCAAACCCTGCCAGCAGCATCACATATAGGGGAGTGACTACCAATCTGGGAGACAAATTTCCTGCTCTAATAAAACTTACAGGCAATGAAGAAAACCTACCCAAAGAGACAGCTTGGACTTTGAGTCCAGAAGACCCGATGTCAATCAAATTATCCATATGCTCTTCCTGATAGCTCTGTGATAACAGTCAGATGCAGAATCTCCTTCAACTGACGTGTTTTCACCCATATAGACAAAGCAAAACATGAGCTGGCAACCTCTGCCCAAAATCTTTATAGAAATGAGGCACAAAACCAGTCAGGTTTTGTTCTTGTTTTGGTTTTGTGGGTGCTGCCAAGGGACCTAGAGCTCCTTCAGGCCTGAGGCATGGCTAGAGCCCTGCTGATCCCTACCCCCATCCTCCTGGCTTGCACAGGCAGCTGCCAGGGTGAATCAGGAATCACCAGACTGGAATTTCCTTAGGAAGCATGTGCTCACCTCAGAGACACTCTGGCAGTGTGAGGCATGTTTACATCAGAGCTCTCCATCCGCCCTTCCTCACAGCACATGCCCAGGCAGACACAGGAGCTGCTGGAGAGGACCCTTGTAACCCTCTGCCCGTTCCACCTCATCACCAGCACCTCTGCTAAGCTGGCAGACTCCCCTCACAACAATATGAACATTAAAGTCAATCTAAACCCCTTCATCTCCATGTCTGTCTCGTCTAACGTGGGTCCAGCTTGGGTCACCCCACACAGGAAGTATTGGCTTGTTCCCAGCTCAGCCACGGAATTCCAGCACCACCTCGAGCTCCCACAAAGCAGCTGGAAGCAATGACAGCCCTTCCCAGAGGAGCCCTGGGACCATCAGAACAACATTCTGATGTGGACACCATGTAAGCATTCAGACAGCATTTTCTGTACCCTCCTTGTCGCCACAAATGTACCTGAAAGTCACTGGATTGTGTCTCATCCCTGTCCAGACCTGACCACAATATATATTCTTGGCTTGACCTCAGTCTTGCTCATCACCATCATCATAGAATGGTTTGGGTTGGAAGGGATCTTAAAGCTCATCTTGTTCCACCCCCATCACGAACAGGGACACTAGACCAGCTTGCTTAACGTGACCATAGATGTGTCTGACTGCATGGACTCAGAAAACCACCACAATGTTCTCCTTTATCCCAAATTATTCATTTCTTATGTGCTCCAGGCTGGACAACTGAAGGACAATTTCAGCCTGCTCTGGAGAGAGACATTCCCCACCAGCTCAGGGTGACCCCAGCCCTGGGAAGGGGCTGAGGATGAGCCACCATTCCACCTGTCCTCTCTGCACCCAAGCCCCATCAACCCCCACCATGGCCACACAAGTCCCCAGCACACACAGGGGGATAACCCTGCCCTCTGCAGCTCTGCCTCAATCCCCTGTGTGCAAATGTTCCCTCGCACAGCCCCCCGCTCAGCTGCCCTCACCTGCGGGCACCCCCCGCCCTGATTGATGCTGATCTCTGTTTTGGTATTTAAAATAATTCACGCTGCTGAAAGCCCACACTGAGCTCATGAGCTCATGTCAGCGAACAGCCGCTCTTTAGGCTTGTTCCTGCCAGGAGCCGGAGACGGGTGTTCCTGAGAGGTGACAAAGGAGCTCTGTCCCTGGGCTGCACGTCTCCGTGTCACTGACAAGACAGGAGAAAGAGAGCGGTAATGGGTTTCTCATTCTGCTCAGGGATACATTTCCCTGGCTGCCTCTCATTGCCAGCCTCTTAATTCCCACCTTTGGCTGAGGCAGTTTCTCCCTCCCAGGGAGGACACACACCCGGCCACATCCCTCTTGCTGTTTGGATGATTGTGGCAGGAAACAGCTGCTCACACTGCGCTCCCCAACACGCCCCAGCAGCACCAGGGTGACCTCCCGGCTCTTCTGGGTGCAATTCCCAAAACTATTCTCTGAATACAGAATCTTTCATAATGGCACAGATGAAATGGTTCACAAGGACCTGCTCAGAGGAGTCTGTCCCCACGAGGGATGCTGGTGACCCATGGTGGGCACCAACAGCCTGATCACTGGGCACAGGGATCTCAGAGCGGCTTTACTCGTGGATAACATGTCAGTGCAGCCCAAGACAGGAAAAAAATCCATGTGTGGCACTGGCAGGGAAATGCCAGTCAGCAGTGGGGTGACTTCTTGTAAACACACAGGGAAACCTGCACCATAGAAGAGCTCTGGAGGAGTCCAGGAAAGGTGGCACAAGATCTGTGGATATGGGGGATTCCACAGAGTATCCAAGCCATTGGCAGAACACCCTCAGACCAATGCACAAGGCCAGGAGCTGAGCACCTCCAAATAAACACAAGCCTGGAACGCCCCAGGCAAGTGCTGAGACATGATCCTCTACAGGTAGAGAGCTCTGGTTCAAGGGAAATCCTGAAAGTGAAAGGTTCTGTGGAGAGCAGGGAGTAAAGCTCACCACACACAATTTTCCTGCTCAACATTTTCCAGTTTTCAAAAAATTGTTCCATTGCAAAGTGATAAAACAACAGTGCAAGCTAGAAATTAATACATTTAAATAATTAAATTTTACGTACATCTACACTTACGGGACAACAGCAGCTCTTCACTTTGACCACAGCAGTTTTGTATCTTTCTCAGCCACGTTTTCATCCAGAGACAGAACAAATCAAGCACAGACTGCAGCTGCTGTGCAGCAGAGCTGTCAGCTGAAGCCCAACTTGTATGCTGTGCCTTACAGTGAAGGTTTTGCAGAGTATTTGTGAACAGTCACTGCCAACGGCAAGAGAGATCATCCAGGAAGAAGAATCTGTGCTTTCAAACATTATCTGAACATGACAGAGCGTGGCCATGAGCTGACATCCTACCCAGTGCACTGGGGATGATGAGCCATCCCTGGCTCTGTGTCACCCCTGGGGGCACCTCCTGCAGCTCCCACTACTCCAAGGCTGGGGGGCAACGTGTGGGTGCAGGATTGAGCAGAGCTCAGCCATACATCAAAAGGAACCCCCTACATGCAAGGTTTAGATCAGATATTAGGAAGAAATTCCTCCCTGTGAGGGTGGGCAGGCCCTGGCACAGGTTGCCCAGAGAAGCTGTGGCTGTTCCATCCCTGGAATTGTCCAAGGCCAGGTTGGACAGGGCTTGGAGCAACCTGGGCTGGTGGGAGGTGTCCCTGCCCATAGCAGGAGGTAGAACAAGATGGTCTTTAAGGTCCCTTCCAAGACAAACCATTCTGTGATTCCCCCTGGAGGAGTCTGGGGATGGCCAAACACCTGGGGAGTTAAACAAGAGGGAAACAGGAGAGTGGGCAATTTTAACTCTGGTCCTTAAATACTATCGGATCATTAATTTTTTTTTTTTTTTGGAAGACAGTTTAAAATACACCCTTCAAGGCAATCTGAAGCTATTAGTAACACAAGGTGAAAGCGAGAGTAAATTCAGGGACACAATATAAACCCAAGCAGCTGAAAGGCCTCAATTAGGCTGAAAGGAGTTATCTGGTATTTAAATAATTATTAGATTGAAGGAATAATCACAGGTCTGAGCCGATTTTTTTCCCCCACTGTCATCCTAATGGAGACTATAATATTATTATTCAAATGCCCATGATTCTCATTGAGGGGAGAAGAAAAAAGGGCTCATTTAATCTCCATGCGACAGGGCTTCAGGAGGCACGATTAGTCATTTCTCTTATTTCAGCTGCCACTCACTCACAGGCACCACAGTTTGTCATTAGTGGCATTTTGTGCGCACCAAAAAAAAAAAAAGGGCAAAACACCACGCAGGCAAAAAAAAAAAAAGAAAATTAAAGCAAAACCAAAAAGAGAATCTCCTGTGGAAAATGACGGATCAAAGGAACAATTTTGATGTCACCAGCACGGCAGCTGTGTTTGCTTTGTGGTGACAGTGTCTTTTCTTTCAGGGGAGGGCTGGTCTTGTGAGCAATGATTTATACAGAGCACCACTGTGCCCTCACCAGCTACTCCTGCTCCATCAGGTCCTGCACTCCTGGGATACTCCAGCCCCTCTGAAGGAGGCAGCTGCTACAGTCCAGGCACCTCCAGGACACAGCAAAGCATCCACACAGCCCCCAGTGCCCTCAGTGACCCCAGAATCTGCACTGACCTCCACATAGTCACTGATGCCCACATCCTCACCGATGCCCACATCCTCCCAGCCCCAGCATCCCAGTGCCATGTGCTTTGCCCAAGGTGTCCCTGCATTGCCCCCAGTCCGGAGGGTCCCCAACCACCCACAAGGTGGGAGTGGAGTGGGTGATAAAATCCACTCCAGCTTTTCCCCCAAGGGCACATGGCCTGGAGGAGTTGTCTCTCTGAATAAACTCTCCTGAAGAATAACAGAGCCTGCAGGGAGAGGAGCAGGAGGCCCCTGATTGCTTTCTAAGCTGGAGGTGGATTCTGCCCTTTTTGCTTTTTATAGTCAAATAAGATTCATTGCTGCGAGGCTGTGAGCGGGGAGAGCGCCTGGCTCAGGCTCTGACCTCCCCTGCAGGTCACCAGGCTGTCACAAACCCCCCAGAATTATCAGAAGGGTCACCAAAAGGGCAGGCTACACTACATAAACCAAAAGACAAGAACAAACCGCTTGGAACAACCTCACCCTTGCACCAGCCTGACCCTTTCTCTTTGCATTGGCTCCATATCGTATCTGCCAACTGGAATAATGGGGAAAAAAGCCACGAGTTTGGCCATTTCTTTGTAGCAAGTGAGAGCAAATGTGTTGGGTCCACATCCCTCCTGGAGCCCACTGGGAATTTTCCTATGAAACCTTTCCAACCATTAGAGCTGCCCCAGTGATTTATCCCCTTTGGAGGAGGGATAGTCAGGACATACTTGACAGCTATAGAGGAAGACCTTGCAGTAATTAATACAGTTTTGGTTTAATGAGACAAAAGCTCTGAGCCAAACTGTCTGATGGACACATCTCCAAGCTCTGGGATGTTCCCAGCCCAGATCAGAAGTCTGGATCATCAGTCCTGTCTCCTTGGCCAAGCAGGCAGACAAGTCCTGCGCTGCCAAATTCCCTCTTACCCAGCAGAAACCTGCCTGCCCGCTCACACAACTCCCTGCCTTGCTCCAAAGGTCTTCACCTCTTTCCCCAGGAAGAGAAGCCTTGACACTCCATACCCCAAGCAGAGGATTTCCTCAGCCATCCTGGAGCAGGGCTGTGGAGAGCCCTGGAACTCATCCTTCTAAACCCCAGCAGCTTTCAGCAGCCAGACACCAACCAGAGCAGAGCCTGACACCGGCTGATGTTATCACCAGCTTGATGTGAATAATTACAGTTCTGTAATACAAAGCAATAAGGGGGGCTTCCCTTTTCCTAAAGCACAAGCTGAAACCCTGAATCCTTTGGGTTTTTGGACTGAAATCCACCATCCTGCCTGCCCCTGGGGGCTGCCTGTCCCTGCTGCCCAGGGCTGTGCTGGCAGCCGCCAGCAGGAACCGCGCCGGGAGCTGCGTCCCGACTTCCCCGGAGCTGTTTATTCACAGGGACGGTATTTCACAGCCTCGGCAGCTTTCTGAGAAAGAGTTAAGAGGGCAAAATACAGTATTGTGATTATTGCTTCCTCCAGGCCTGGGACAAGGAAAAGGAGGGGAAGAACAGAACCCAGCCATGAAAAGGCATTTCCCTGATAACAAACACGATTGCATGAATTATGCAGAAAATTTGTTCATGTTGTCCAGACCTCAGATATTGTTTATACAACATGCACTGTGCAAATCACCTCTTCCCCCTGTCTCCTTCTTGTGCACACACATCCCAACAGATCCAGAGAAAGAGAAAATCCCAGGGAAGGACCTGCTGTAAGCCCAAACTGCAGTTTGCAGGGCAAAACACAGCACCCTGCCCTGGAGTTACTCCTGGCTTGGTCTCAGCCTTGCTGAACAAGCCTGGACAAGTCATGTTGATCAGCCTGAGTTGTTCCACATGGGAAATGGGTATAATCCTTCCATGCAGGAGGCACTCAGATGTTCCATCCATGAAAAACTCGAAAGGAAGTTACCAGAAATAAACTGCTGCAGTAAAGGATGTGTGAGGCACTGGTTTAGCACTTCTTGGTGAACCTCTACTCAAACCCTTTGATCACAGACTATCCTGAGTTGAAAGGGACCCAGAAGCGTCACTGAAATCCAGCTCCTGGCCCTGCAAAGGACAAACCCAAACCCCCACTATATGTTTGAGAGCATTGTCCAAACACTCCTTGAGCAGGTTTGGGAGCCTGACACTGCCCTGGGGAGCCTGTTCAGTGCCTGACCATCCTCTGGGGGAAGAACCTTTTCCTAATACCCATCCTAAACCTCTGCGACAGAGCTCCAGCCATTCCTTTGGTGCCCCTCATGAGGAACCTGCAGACCCCAATGAGGTCTGACCTCAGGCTTCTCTTCTCCCAGCTGAAAAAACCAAGTGACCTCAGAGACTGTTCAGCAGAGCAGGGCTGCTCTGCCCTGAGTGATGACAAGCAAACACAGGCATGGCTGCCTCTGCCCCCCAAGGATGCTGAAACACCCCTGCCACACAGCGAGAGGCATTCCCTTAATGCTGCCAAGCTCATCAGTGTCTCCAAGGGATCACTGGCTCCTCTGGCAAGTCTAAAGCAGGAGTGCAGCTGTGGCTCCAGCGTGGCTCACACCCAGCTGTGCATTACAGCTGGAGTCATTTAACCCACCAACCCCAAAAGGCGGCCACAAAAATTCATAATCAACCTCGGACACCTCGGTGGCAGAAATTAGACACCTTTTTCTTTCCCTGTGCTGACACTTGACACCTGCTATCTGAGAAACCACAGCTGGCAGCTATTGAGCTTCAAGTACACTGCTGTGAAATAGCTTATAAATTACCTTGCATCAAGAGAGGTGCTGGGAAAAGAGGACTTTATTCACCAGGCAGTCCCTGAGGACAAACTCAAGGCTGGTGACAACATGACACGCTGGAGCACGGAGCAGAACAGACCCTGACTTTCCTGGTTGCCTTGAAGTATGACACAAAGGAAAAATTTAACACCTCTGAAGTTTCATAGCTGGTTTATTCAGGTTTTGGAAAGTCTCAGGTTTAGCCAAACCCGTATAAACAGGTCACTGGCTTTGGATAACGTTCAATCATAAAAGTTTGTGGCCAGAAAGTTGTGTCTCTAATCCAGCCTCCTGCCGCAAGGACCAGCTGTTAAAACCATCATTCAACTGATGTTTCTCTAAGCTGTCCTTAAGGACCCCCAGAAACAGAGTCCACAACCCCTCCAGGCAATCTAGGTCAGTATGTGCCTTAGAAAGTGCTTTTTCTAGTTTCGTACCTGAGTCCTGATGGACTGAGGTTTATCCACCTCTTCACTGGGGCACCTGAACATCGTTTGATTATTCATGGACTTTATTCCTAACAAAATGGAATTTAATGGCTGGTGACCTTAGGTGCAAGCAGATTAAATGATTAAATGATTTGCTCAAGGCTAGTCACAAGGTCCCAGTGGCAAAGCGAGGAGTTTTATCTCCAGAGCCTCAGCCCAGCACTCTCTCCCCAGGTGACATCCAGCTGCAGTTTATTACAAGAGAATATTACGGTGCAGCACGAGGCAAGATCACAGAGCGGCCACTGAACTGGAGGAGAAAAATAAGCAGCAGCTTCTCCTGGCCTCACTCCAAGTGCACCACAGGCAAGTGAAGAACCCCAGCTTCAAATTAAATGGGTCCCCAGCCACTCCATTAAACAGAAATCCTGAAACAGAAATCCTTTGGCTGTGCCAGCCCCGTACAGCGAGTGGTGTTCGTTATCCCCAACACTCCCTACGGCAGCCAGATGTATTTACACAGTAGCCACAGTGCTGTTACCTAAGTAAACCAGGAAATTGTACATTTGTTAAAATTAGGTTCTGAGATGCTGAATCCCCAACTGTGCAGCTACAGATTTTGCTCAGCCAGCAGGGCTGAAATTCTTAAGAACACGCCACTGCCCGTGTGCACACTCAGGCATGTCTGAGGGGGGTTCACTCGTGATGGTGCTCCGTGTCACTCCAGAATGGTGTTATCCTCATCACACTGGCAGGGCAGGGCTGGTACAGCATCAAAACAGGGCAGGAGTTGTCAGGGTGAGAAGTGGAGGAGCACACACAGGGAGAGGGTCATACCTGCGCTGAGCCCAGCACCAGCTCACTGCTCCACTCCAGATTCCAGTTGCCAGTCACAACACTGCCATTCCCACCACAAGCACAGAAGGGATTATCATCCAGCTACCACTGTGGGATGACAAGGATTTGGAAAGGCAGAACACAACTGCAAAAGCCCTCAAATTAACAGGAAAAATGAAGCAGACAGGTTGATGCAGGAGAGAGGCCACACAGCACTGAAGAACCCTTCAGGGACCATTAACCAGCCCTTGTCACACCTGTCTTAGTGGAAGTGTGTGCTGGGAACTACAATCACCACCAGCTTCATCAGCCACACAAAGGAAACACTTTACCTCTCAAAGCCTTTTCACCCAGGACTGTTGTTCCTCTAAGTGCATCACTGGGGGCTTGATGCAATTTTTGACAGTGTATGGAGATACCTGAACCCTGGGAATTGTGAAGTCCCTTCATCCCTGCCCAGTCTGCTTCCTCAGGCATGACAAGTGGCCATCACCTACAGAGACTGTAGCCACAGGGTCAGCAGCTGACTCTGGACAGGATCTCACGTGGGCATCAGTGCCCGGGGGGCTCCCAGTGTGGTCATCCAGGTGCCCCCAGCCTCATGTTCTGAGGTCCAGCTAAGGATCCCAAAGCCTGGAGCCATCTCACTTCTGTCCCACCATCAGCTGAACATCATCTCCTCTCCTACAGTGTTTGGACATCAATGTCTACTTGAGAAAGTGGCTCTTTCCCATTCATCTGCTCCATGCTCCTCTGCCCTGCTTTTCAATTTCAGAGCTCTGGCAGATCACTGATTAATTCAAGCCTGTTTAATAACCCTTCTGTTTAGATGAAACAAGCTGTCTTGTTTTCTTTATTTTTAACACTAACTCTTGTTTCTTTGCTAAGGATCTCTGTCATTTAGAAACTTCTCTCTCTCCAACCAAGCTGATAATAAGATGGAGAAAGCATCTGCTTACGTCCACATCTGACATCAGCCAGAAGTTACGAGGCTAAAGAGGGACTGGATACTTTGATGGATAAGACATCCCAAAAGCCTGGGCTTGTCTTGCAAAATCAGGAGCTCTACTAATCCCTGGATAGCTCAGGGCAGAGCACAAACACTGGGACAGCAGGGACAGCTCTGGAAAACGTGGGTGAGAGGAAAGGAGTCAGGTGAGCTGGAGCACCCAAACTCCCAATCCAGCTCATTCTGCACCCTGTGGGGGTGGAAAACATGCCATAAAAAAAACCCCTGGGAGCTGTTGCTGCTGCAAGCTCTGTCCCAGGCTGTGCCCCCAGCGTGGCAATTGATTGGCAATGGTCAGGCCAGTGCAGAGCTCACAGCTGCTCCCACCACCACAACTGGCCTCTCCCCTCTGGGGGATCCCACCTTCACTCTGTCACTTGCTCTCCCATTGCACCCTCACACCAGAGGGTTCTGAGGCACCATGACCACTGCCAGTCCAAGCTCCTCCCTCCCACCCCCTGCCCCATCCCATCCAAAGCCCACCAGAATTCCAGGCAGGAGGAGTAACAGACACACAGGGGTCTGACTCCTGATGGGAATGAGTTGGAACCTCTCAGCTGTCTCCTGCTTCTTTGAATTTCAAAGCTGCACTTGTCTGTAGAGCAACTGAGTCACTTCCTTCCTATATCCAGCCTATCAGACTGGATCCAGCAGTGCCCGGAAAACAATAAATCCTTCAAGGGCTTGGAAGGCCATATTTCACAGGAATGCAGCGAGCCTGGCTGCCTGGAGAGCTCCTCACACACCCTGTAATCCAACACTGCCCAGTGGAAGCTCTCTCAGCCTGGCCCCAGTCCCATCTGAGCAAGGCAGTGACCCCCATCCCAGCCACCCCCAGCTCCCCAGGGCACTGCAGAGCCCAGGTGTGCACCAGCACTTGTGATCCACCCAGAGCAGCATCCCCTCATCCCCCTGCCTGGATGCATCACTGAGGGGATGACGGGGCAAGAACTGACAATGGAATTTCCTTGAGTCTATAAAACACACAGAGGATCTCAGAGGGAGAGAAGCTGCAGCTGAGTTTGTTGCAGGACTCCACAGATCCTTTGGCAGACCCAAAGAAAGCTGCAGCCACCAAGGAGTTTGCTCTAAAATCACTCCAAAGCAAAATGGGAGAACCAGTGCAGGATAGGAAAATACTTTCAGATGGTTCAGTTTTACAAGTGCAACCACAAATTGGTCTTCCAGGTGCCCAAAACATTCCTATAAAGCTCATAGGGGTTGTGGGGACAAAGCCAAAACTCAATGATTTGAGCCCAAAAGCTGCAGCACTTTCACTGGGACAACACTGTTGAGATGCTTGGCCAAAAAGAAACTCCCAAATCTGAGTTTCCACACAGCTCTGAGGAAAACTGGTGATCCTGGAAAATCCAGGATCACTTCAGTGCTGATTCCATTGTCTTTTGAGACACCAGAAGAAAAGCCCAACTGCTTTACATTACAATTCATAAGACTGTTAACCAAACGATCCCACATATATGAGAAAAAACTAAATGACAAGGAAATTAATATGCTCTTCTCCTCAGTAACAAGATGGCTAAAGCAGATAATCTGCCCAAGTGTCATGTTTATAATGGGAAGTTTCAGAGCATGAAACAGGAATTCTCAGGGATGAACAAATGAGGGAATATTTTGCTTTTTCTCATGTTAAAATGTGCACTGTCTGTGATAAAAGCACTGGGGTTTTTTCAGATCTTGAGGGGAGAAGAAAATTCAGCCAAAATCGTTTGGGTTTCAAAAGGTCTCTGCAGCTCAGATGGTGTGAGAGCAGATTCTTGTAGAGAAGAAGAGCTTCCCAAAGCCCTGTGCCAGCAGGACTCGCACCCAGGGAGAACACACCTTTAGTAAAAGTAAATTAAATCTCATCTCAGCCACAGGACTGACATAGAGCCTATTTTGTACAGGTCTTCAAGGAAATGAATAGTTAAAAACCCAACACATATTGCTGAATTCACACTTAGAAGTGAAAAACTCTCTCTGCAAAGCCAGACCAATCCCACCCAGCCTGTCACTCCTGAGGTTAAACCTCCCAATGACCCAGTACTCTGGGCTGGGCTTATTTTTTTTTTTTTAAACAAGTTATACAACATCGTTGGAAGGCTTTAAAAAAGCCTCTGCTTTGGTTCCTGTCTTGGAATTTGCTCTAACACTTCTCAGCTCAGCCCAAGACAAGCTGTGGCCACCTCGACTTCAGAGGGTTCATTTGGTGGAACCGATGGAACCGAATTGTCCCTGTCACACAATTTATGCCTTGAAAAGCTGAGTTGCACAAGCACTTGTACCAGCACCTTATTATATCCCAGGGGACAAGCCAAAGGGGCTCCTGTCTCTTTCTTCCAGTGAACTCTGGAGTGTTTGCCTGTGCTGCTTGGTTGCTATGAGATTTTTAAAGACAGTCTGAACCTGTTAGCACTGCACAGGCCTTTAATACAATCCCTGCTCCAGGAGGCTCCTCAGCTGCCAGAGGAGCCAAACACACCAGTGCAGTGATCAGAGCAGGGCTCCTCTTTGCTGCTGCTGTGATTAACTCCCTTAGAACTGCAGAGAAAACTTCACAACTAGGAGAGAAGAGCCTGCAGTGACCCTTTGGCTGCTGCATCATCTCTCAGCCAAACGAATTACTGTGGATGTTTGTCCATCTGGTCCTTGTAGCTTCTGTAACACAATAGATGGTGTCTCTGTAAAGTTAAATTGATTCGGAAAAACAGAGGGGCAGGCAGCAAATGTCAGAATTAACAGAAGGTTTTAGGCAAACACAGAAGCATTTCTCATTCCAAGCTGAACTTTGAAAAGCTCTTCCTGTCAATTTGTCTGCTCCAGATTTATCACAGAATTCCAGACTAGTTTGGGTTGAAAGGTACCTTGAATATCATTCAGTTCATCCCCCTGCCACAGGCAAGGACACCTTCCACTAAACCAGGTTTCTCCAAGCCCTGTCCAACCTGGCCTTGAACATTTCCAGGAAAGGGACCTTAAGGTCCTTTTCAACCCAAACCATTCCGCAAGTCTATGTTTTAGTGTCAAATTTAAAACTTGTGAGAGGGCAAATTTTAAGCAGAAAAATAATTGAGCCAGTTAGGAAACCTCCAGGCACGCTCCCTTTTCCTCCCCACCTCTTTGCACTTCCATTAAAAATCAAAAGGAAATTCACAGGCTTTTTTCTTTTCGTTTAAATAACATTACAGGCAGTGACATAAACCAGCAAAGGCAGGAAATATGATGATGAGGGCAGTGCTCCATCCTCTGCTGCTGTCACTGTGACTTTTTGGGGACTTGGCAAATGAATGAGTAAAGGAGACAGCCGGAGTGTTTTATGGAGTTGAACTGTAACATCCCTGTTAAGCAGCCAACTTACCATTTCTCTGCTCTGACACCAATAAATCTACCCAGCCACGGGGAACAAAGCTCTTCACACAAACTGGCCACATGTGAATCCCTCAGATTTGGCTACCTGGGCAAGCACCCAGCCCTTTGGGGTCTACTCTTGGAATATCCTCCAAGAAGTTGGAAATAGCCCATTTCAGGAACATGACTTGGGAGGTTTTAACCCTGTTACCAACACACCACAGCACCTGCCTTTCCAACTGCTGATTCCCAGAATAACATCTTCTCACTCCAAGGGGGTAAACAACCAATCTGGACTCTCCAAAAACCTTGACAAGCCAAAACCTAAAAGCCCAGAAATCGAGAAGCGAATCAAAAGAATTCAAAGACTCATTTTAAGTGCTATTTCAGTATTAATCTCAAAAACTTGGAGCACAAACTCACTTTTTGGAAGCTCATTCTCAGGTTAACTAAGCACAGCAGGAACAGCCCCTGCACACCTCCAGATTTCTGCCCCTCTCTTGCTGGCCGCCCAGTTCCCCCCAGTACAACCAGTGCCACGCGCCGCACACGAGGGATCGCCCCGAGCTCTCACCCGCTGCCATGAAACTGCTACGAAGGAAGAACTACACATAAATCTCCCCGGGAGGCATTTGTTCCCAGGCTCTCTGAGCCTGGAAATAACACGAGGAACTTCTTCCACGCTGAGTCAGGGTGTGACAGCGGCTCCGGGACCGGCTGCGCTGGATGCGCTTCCTTCCCGGCGCGCGTCACGAGCAGCAGAACCGGCGGCAGCCCAGCACTGCCCAGCAGCTTTCCTGTTTTCCCCAGTGCTGGGTGACTTCCCGAGACATGGGACAGGGAAATGGGGCTCCAGAGCTGCTGCAGGAATCAAACTGTTGGTTAGCAAGTGCTGGTAAGAGCCAGCCAGGAGCTGAAAGCAAAATAAGCAGTTTCCTTTAACCTGCCCTGATATTCACCAGGAATGGCCTCTCCAAGGATTGTGACTCCACCATCAACCATCCCTCCACTAGGAAAATGGAATAAGACTTGCCTGTGCACACCAGGGGGCTTCCCCCCGCACATCCCAGCACTCCCACTGCTAAGCCCTGAGTTGAGGCCACTGCTCCTGCTCTTGGAAAGCCCTCTCAGACCCTCCAGGTCACACAGAGAGGCAGACACAGCTCTCCCTGCCTGTGCCCGCTCCTCTGAACAATCTCCTGCTCACATGTAATTTTTCTGGTCTAAGTTCCTACGAAAGCTTCTGCTGCTGGAGCAGCAACACCCTGTGCTCCCACCAGAGTTAGTGGTTGGGCTGTGAACACGAGTATGGCATTACAAGGCACTGGCACCCACCAGGGGAGCTCCCACCGCTCCCACCAAGCCTGACTGACCACTGATCCAACATCCACTCACCACATCAGGAAGGAGCCTGCCCTTCCCATCCCTCTCCCAGGCATGAGGCTTCTGCTCCAGCACAGAGCCCCCACCGTGCCCTGAGCCCGAGCTGCAGCGGCACAGCCCCAGCTCTGGAAGGGAACAGCGGCGGCAGCGGGAGGAGACGAGGTGAGAGGTCAGTGTAATATTTACTCAGACATCACCTTTCACTTTTATGAAGTGGGGAAACGGTGCCGGAGCAGGAAAAGGGCTGTAAGGGACGTTCCTGCCTGGGAAGCCGCTGGAACACCAAGAACAACATGCAGCTAATCCAAACAGGCAGGGCCTGGATGGGCTAGAACCTTCCCTCAGAGCCCAAAAATCACTCAGGGATGACTCTGGACTCTTCCCCCCCGACTGCCATCTGCCCTTCATCAGAGGAGCAGAGGGAATGATTGGAGCAGACCGGAGTTCTGAAGACCCCCTCCAGGCCTCCTGGGCTTCAGGAGATCCCCAGCCAGGTAGAAGGGGTCATCCCTGTGCACTGGGATTTTTAGGAACTCACAGGAGACATGGAGCATGGTGCAGACTGTTAACATATCATCAGCTGGATAACAGAACTTCCACAGAGGACCTCTCTTTCTTGGAAAAACTATCTGCTTTAGCAAGTGGTGAGCTGGAACTGAGCATGCCTCTTGCATGGAGCTGTGCCAGCCTAGACAATGGCAGGGCTGGTCCCAGGGCAGGGGCAGGGTCTCCCTACCAGTGCCAGGCAGGGAGGAGCAGCACCAGCTGCCACGCTGGCACAGGGGGCCCTGACTGGCAGGGCTCTCCCAGGCTCACTATCGTTCTGCCTTTGGAGATCATCTGGACTTTTTTATAACGTGACTCTGATGCCTTTTATCTCCTGCTCTGAATGGCATTTTAGCCCAGGCAAAGCAGGATTAAATTTTCATAATACGATACATTTATCTTGCTTTTCAGCCCCCCCATCGCCACCTCCCAGTTCAATTTCATCCAAACAGAAGCTGCGATTACAGGAAGAAACATGAGATGGGCTCTCTCTGATAAGGGGAGGAGGGCACCCCTTTCCCAGCTCCCCATCCCTGGCAGCCCCTGCCAGGCAGCAGCCAGCACCGTGGTACCCAGCCTCGGGCTGACAGCATCACTCAGCCCCTCCAAGACACATAGATGGATCAGAATTCCAACTGGAAACCACGCAGCAGATTAGGTACATCACTGACATTTGTTGCACTCGCGTGTTTGGGAAACTTGTGCTTTCTTGGTGAAGTCCTGCTCGAGCAGCTCCAGTGCTTGGGTTCAGACACAGCAGGCAGAGAAGCCACAAGCCACACAGACAAAGACAGGTACCCACAACCAGTCTGTCTTGTTCAGGAACGTCTGAAAAGCCCCCAGATCCTCCTGTCCCCCTTCCAGTGCTGTGGCAGCAAAGCTTCGGGTCGGACTTCCAGCCCCTGTACCCCATCATCGAGGCTGCACCTCGGCACAGCTTTGCCCGTTGCTGGGTTTACGTTCGTTTTCCAGTTGGATCCAGACGATCCCCTCTAGTGGGATGAGGAGGAATTTCAAGCCCACATCCCACTCCCATATCCCCCCAGCTCTCTCTCTGCCGGCTGTGGGGCCCGGGGAGGGTGGTGGGCTGCCATGAAGAGAGCCAGCTCACAAGTTACTCACCCCATTTTCCACAGCCATTCAGGGTGAAGCCAAACCCAGGCAAGGTGGGAAGAGCCAGAGAAGAGAGAAAAACGACAGCAGACATCAAGGATAAATCCCCTTCACAGCAGCAAAGGGGATGACTTCCATCACCACAACTTTGACAATAACATGTGCCCTGGCACACGCGTCTCACCAGCGAGTCTGGGCACTCCCTACAAATGAGGGCTGGAGGTGTCGCGGCCACCCTGTGACACAGCAGCACGTGGGGACGCAGCCCGAGGAACCCGCAGCCCATTTCCCTCCCTGGCACTAAACCACCCAGTAAATACATATATTTTCACTGCAGAGAAAGCCTCTGAACGCGAGCCCCGGGCGGCCGCCTCTGCCGCCCAAGGCCAGCACGCTGCCCTCAATTCTGCTTTTGTTCCCTCTTTGCCTTTCATCCCGGAGGCTCCCGCTGCACTTCTGCACACAAAGAGCTCGTGGCCTCCTCGGACCAACACGCACAGCCCAGCCGTGCCCTCGTCCTGCCGTGCCCGCGGAGGGAGGTGGGCACCCCATTAGCAGAGCTAAGGAGGTCAGCGCGGGGTGCTCTGGGTGATACGGACACAGCAGATCCAGCCACCAGCGCCCGTGGCTCAGCCCCAGGAAGAACCTGGGAGCACCTTTTCCCCCCTGGTTCCCCCTGCCCTCCTCTTTGCTGTTGTGGCGGTGGCCTCCCAGCCAAGCTGGTTAAGAGATTAACACTCTAAAAACCACATTTACTCTAATTAGCCATGAAATCTTTGTAACTAAGTGAAAAAATGTTTCCCTTGAGGGATTTTTGTCCATTCATCACTGTTTGAATTGCAAGGGAGGGGGGTGGGGGGAAGAGAAAAGAGGGGGGACGAGAGAAAAAACCCTCAGATCTAATGAATTAATAGCAGAATGCCCTGGGGGAGAACGGGCTCCTACACAACACGGGCACCTCAAAGGGGGCTTTTCACAGCTCGCCGAGGGGACGCTGCTGAATTATTTCGAGTTAACAGACTGTAACACAACGCTCTGCTCCCGTACGAGCCGGGCAGTGCACTCCACTCCTCCCTTGGCTTCCACAGGGATGGACAGACGGACGCTGTGCCCGGCCAGCTGGGAGCCCCTGCCCCGCCGACAGCCCAGGGAAATTGGGCTCTGCTGGCAGCACCCACCAGTGCCCCCCAGTTCCTGTTTACTGGGAAAAACATTTCAGAGTTAGGTGGGAGGGGAGGCAGAGAATCTTGCCACAACTTAGGTCCATAAATATTTCATATCGCTGGAAGAAGAACGATTATATTCCTGCCAGCACTTTTCTTGTGTATTTTAAATGTGTCACCGCCTTCTACTTTCTCCCCCATTTGTGTTTCTTGTAACAGGCCCATGAAATAAAGATTAGCTGAATAATCAAGAGTGTTTAGAAATGTGAAGGGGCCTGTCTCAGGAGCACTGCATGCTCAGGTTCATCTTTTTTCTCTTTTTTTTTTCCTTTTTTTTTAAGGATGCCAAACGCAGATGGGGGAGCGCAGTTTTCACACGCCGTAAGAGACGGGCGGGAGCGGAGCCCGAGCGCGCAGGGATGAGGAGAGAGGAGAGCACACGTTTCCCCATCAAAAATGACAGCCCCAATGCCGTGTGGAACAGGAGGGCACTCTCCCCCATTACATATTTATTGTTCAAGCTGCAGAGGGGCCAATTAAAACAGCTTGATCACTGCCGTGTTCAAACAGACGCGGATGTGCTCGGAGAGGCGGGATGAGAGAAGCAGGTGTGCGCTTTCCTGTTGGATACGGCGCAGTCCGCTCCTCCGAGAGTCACAAATCAACCTCAGCTGAACAAAGGCAGCTCTGCTCCCACAGGAGAGCCTTGTGTTGGCACCCAGCAGCCAGCCCAGCTTTCCACCTTGAGCTTCTCACCGCATGCCCCACGCAATTTCTAAATATCAGCTCCTGCTTTCTTTCCTAGTTCAACTCTTCACAGAAGCTGCCTACGGCATGAGACAGTCTGCACCTACATCTGCCCTAGCTTCTGGGCAACGGTTCCAAGACATGCTCTAGACTCCCACATTTAGCTGCAACAGGAGTTCCCAAAGTAAGTTCTGGAAAGCCTCGTAGCCGTAGTTAGATTGGAGATGCCGGGAAGATACTGCAAATCACATGTTTCCCCGAGACACCACAGGGTCTGCACAGCAAACTGCTCCAAATGTCATTTCCATTTAGCTGCTTTGCGAGCCAATTTGTCACATACTAATGCAATTTGCTGAAGAGAGTTAAAGAGCACGGGGAAGGAGCAGTCACCCCTTTTCCAGGCTCTTGCAGCCAGCCTGGATCTACGTGTTCCCTTTTGCATCCAGCTGAAGGTCCCTTCTGCTGGGAAGCAGGGGAAGCTCAGGGTTAATGCAAAGAACAAGACAGAGCATGGTAAGAGCATGGGAAAAGCTGTTTCCATCATACTGGTGGGTCATGTACAGATCTTATGCAGCATCTGTTACCTGTTTCCACCGCACAAACTTGTTACAAGCCAGGGGGAAACTCCACAATTCATTACATCAAACACCACCAATAAAGACTATGAGGGCTAAATTGGGTTACTTTATCTTCTTGCGACAAGAGCTGTGGATATGGTTAGAAGAGTTGGGAGAGAGGACTGGTTTGCTAGATAAGCCATTTCACAACAGACATTCACGTTACTCATTGATTGCACCAAGTTTCTCAAATCAAAGCTGTCTTATCTGGTTCCATGCACCACCCCAAAATATCACATTTATGCTTTGACGGTCCTCAAAGTGACAACAAATGGCAAAAGGACAGCAATAAAGACCAAAAAAACCCCACTGAATTTTAAAGGATCTAACACCTCTGTGTTAAAGGTAAAAAGCCAAACATCTGTTCTGAGAATGGCACAGATTTCCTCCAAGGCATCTGTCTCTCAGCTGTAAAGTAGGTCATTTGATTTAACTTTGAGACACCGTTATCAATGAAGCCATCCAGAGCAGGAGAGCCAAGACCATGTCCCCAAGTCAGCTGAGATCTATTAAACACATTCAAACCACCAGCAAAGCATCAAGTGCTCAGCAAGTAACAGGGGAACCCTGTCAGCAGCGGGTTTTACATCATGACACTCTGCTAACTTCACTCTTCTCTCACCTCCAAGCTTGAGGCACTGGTCACAGTTACACTGCGTTTCTTCCCCTCTACCACTTACTATTCACGTCACTTAATATTCACCTATTGACTTTCTGATACCCCTTAGAACACAGATTAATTGAACATCACTCACTTCACCTCCAGGAACGTGCAAGTATTGGCCATAGCTTGAATGGAGACAAAGCCGGGAACGTCTGACCGTGCCAGGTTAAACGGAGGTCACAACCGGAGAGGACAGCTCACATAGAGCAGCCTCAGCTGTCACCAACACCCACCCACAGCTCCGGGGATGGAGAGACTTGGACCATCACCCAGGAGTTGGGATTTCCCTCAAGGGAGCACAAGTGCATTTGCCATCATCCCCCATCACACCTTCCAAAAAGGGATTTGAGAGGATTTAGGCAAGTTTTAATGCGGATTTTATTTCTTTGCCCCCCAAAATTCAGGGGTGTTTAAATAAAAGTCCCTCCTTTCCCAGAGGAACTTTTTATGGAGATGAGTTTATCCCGGTGCATTGGCCGCTCCAGACCGTGACTGAGCGGTACCAAGCGGCCGCAGAATTAACGAGGAAATAAAATACATCGATATATGTAACGTGTGTGCGCACGTAGAGCAGCCGGGGAGGGAGCGGGAGGTGGATTCTCAGGAACAGAGAGGGTCAGAGCGGCTCCTCCATCCCTTTCGCAGGCAGCGCCGGGTACCCCCATCACCCGCGGGCAGAGCCGCTGACCCAGCGCATCTCGCCGGGCACGGCCGGGACCGGCGCGGCGGCGGGGCCGGTGCCACCGAGTACCACCCCACGGTCTGCAGCCCCCGGTGCCACCCGCAGCCCCGGTGCCACCCGGCTCGGGCACTACAGCGGGGATCAGCCCAAACCTCCTCCTCGCATCCTCCATCGGGGGATGCCCAGGGGACACCCCCCACGCACCCCGGCGGGCAGGAGCGCCCTCGCCATCCAGCACCACTCACCAGCCCTCGCAGCTCCGGTGCCGCCCGCCTCCCGGGTGCCGGCTCCGGCTCACGGCGCGGGGATCCACGCGGCGCCCGGCACCATGGAAATCCGNGCCGCAGAGCTGCGAGCGGGGCTCGGCACCCCCACCCGCCTCACCTGCGCCCCCCGCCTTCCCTCAGCCGAGCCGGGGGAGCCACTGAAACAAAGCCCCAGAACGACCCCGGAGCGGGGCAGCTTCAGCCCCGAGGGATGCGCGTCCCGGCACCCGCACAGCTGTCTCTGCGAAAGATCCTGCACCTGCCCCCTCAGCTGTCCCACCTTGCGGGGCTGTAGCCTCTCCATCAGCGCTGGGAGGGAGTGGAATGCGGGCTGCTGCTTTCTGTTCCCAGCTCTGACCGCCCTGGGCACACCTTGCTGCCAGTTCTGGTGGGAAGAGTGACACCTGAGCTCTCCATTCCTCAGTTTCCTTGTTTGTGAAAGGAGCTGCCAGCCTGGTTTTCTGCCAAGGCCAGGTCACTTCCAGCAGAGCCACAGCTGTACACGTGCCACACAACCACTGAAGCCACTGACCTTCACACCTCCTGGCCTGTCAAAAGCTGTCAGAGCCCAACCATAGTGGCCATGGCCACCTGGGACAGGGAGCCCTGTGACCACTCACTGCTGGGAACCAGGGGAGCCCATGTTGGGATCCAATGGTTCACCACAGAGCCTCCATCTGGCCTCCCCTGCTGGCTTAGCACAAGGGAAAACACCTGGAAGCTGGAGGGTACCCCAAGTGAGGAGCATCTTCAGCCACCTCTGAGCCCCACTGGTTATCTGTATTGGCCCACAAGGGTTTGGGAATACCTGGGATTGGGCAGGCAAAGCCAGCCCCAGTGCCACAGCAGGACAGCACAGCCACACTGCCCCAAAAACGCAGGGAAACCATGATCCAGCTGACCCTACCCCAGCAAGGGGCATGGGAGTGATTCTGAGGAGTGCAACTGGTGGAGGGAATCAATACCATGATGGATTGCTGTTTGCCATCTCTTGTCATCAACAATTTTTTAACAATTTATCTATTACACATTGGAATAGTTGCCAGAGAAAATTAGAGCCATCATCCTGGGCCTCCTCCACAACCTTAGCAACAAAACAAACCCAATCTACTCTTGCAGTTCCTCTCCAGCCTCTCTCACCTCTGCTGCTGTAGCACAGCCACTGATGCCTCACTGCATCTTCCAGGCTCAGCCCAGGGAGGGACACACCTGACACGATGCTTGGTGCATGTCACAGCAGGACCCTGCAAGAGTGGGTTTTTTGGGGGGGGAAAAGACACAGTTGCAGTCAGTTTTGCTGTACAGAGGGTTCAGGAGCCCCTTGTGCACGGGTCCAGCAGGGAATGCTTTCCATCCCACTGTGCTTCCCTCCCTCCTGGGAAGGTTGTAAACCAGCTCCTGCACTGCCCCATCTGGGAAAAAAATGACAGGTTAGCTTGCCTGTGTGCATCCTTCAGGAAGGATTTCCTTTCCAACAGCCCCTGCACAGCCATCAGTGGAGCATGGATAATCTCCCTGCACAGCACAGCCAAGAGCCCAGACCCACTCCCACGAAAAGGGTCCCCTCGACGTTGCTGCAGTGCTGGAGCTGAGGACTTTGACATCCTGGGAAGATCCCCAGGTTGCTGTTGTTTAGCTCAGGAGAGGAAACAGAAGATGCTCAGTGGATGGCAGCATTGGTTCCTGAGCAAGGCTTTTCTCTTTCCTGTTCTTTCCCCAATACAGTTACTGTATTGCACATTCACAGCAAACAGAACCAAATCCCATCATGAGACTCATCCTTGGCCAAATGCACATCCCATTAATGCAATTCCTCCTTATGCAGAAGCCATACAGGTCAGGTCAGAATGTCTCAACACCCCTTTCTCCCCTCTTTGCAGGCCTGACTGCATCCTATCTTCTGTTTATTATTTATTGATGGTCAATTATGCTCCTGTACAGAGAGTTTGTTTCCAGCTAATTACAGGATCACTCAGCTGGGGAACAACCCTAGACTTGCAGTGCAGCTCCTGCACAGGGCACGTGAGCAATGGGCTGTTCCAGCATGTGGGGAGCAACACAAAGCAGGTGAAGATTCACCTGAGTTTGTTCTGGTGATGGATGAGTTGTCTCTGTGCTTCAACTCTGTGCAATCCCTGTGCTGAAACAACTGCTGGAGAAATCAAAGAGTATCCTAGAACCACGCTAAGAATTACACCAGGTACCTGGGAGCATCCAGGTATGATCCTTCTATGGACATCTGCATTCACCTTTTCCTGGAAAGGGTGACAGGTCTAAGTGCTGGAATCAAACCCTGGAACTGCAACAAAAGGAAGGACCTGGCTCTAATTCAGTCAAATACAAATGGTGACAGATATACAGAGATGTACAGTCTCTGTCCACAGAACCCCACAAAACCTCTGCACACACATATTTACACATACTCATGGTGTCATTGTGCAGAGACACAGATTAAACAGCCAGGAGAGCAGATCCTGGTCCATGCCTGACATCCTCCTCTCTTGAGACCCAAGCATGAGGGACAGAACAGACCCTTGGACCCACCTGGGTGCAACCAGCCACTTCTTCAGCAGGAGGTCACTGACACACACAACCACAGCTTTGCAGAAGAAACCAGGAGCGCAACAACCACTGGCCAAGCAGAGAAGATCAGCTAGAAAGCCCCCTTTAAACTTGCTGGCACACAACTTCTCATCCCTGTTTCCTGACAGGGGGAGTTACACTGAGCACCCCTTTTCTGCAAGGCAGGATCTGGGCTGCTGATGACAAAGCAGTCTTTGAGCAGCTGGTGAAGCAAAGCAGCAGTGAAAGATTGGGCTCTGCTCTGAGCCCGTGTATTCCCAATTTCTCTCTGTCCTCATCTTTGATAAACACCCTCACTTCAGAGCACGGGGTCATGAATCTGCCTGAGCCATGTGAAGCGAGGAGCCTTTCAACCCTCCCCGTACCCAGAGCTTCATATTCTCTAAAAGTCCAGGATAACGTGGCTTTAGATGTTGCCTCAGGCACTCCTCTTGGTGCCCACAGAGGCAGCAAGACCCAACAACAGTCTTTGCTCTGCATTTGCCATTCCCAGGGTAATAAAACACGTTCAGCTCTTCCCCAATATCTAAAGCAGGAAAACAGTGGTAGAAAAACAGCCTTTTTTATTTTTTCCCCCCCGTTCCTTGTGGCTATTTAGGACATAGAAAGCACTTCCAGGCCTCCGATTTGCAGCTCGGAGCAGCTGCCGGAGCTGCGCGAGGCGAAGAGCACCATCTATAGGCACCGTCTATAGGCACAGAGTGGATCGCGCAGGTGCCGGGGCTGACAGCTCCCGGTGACTCGCATCAGATCCATCCATGCAAAATTCAGCAGAGCTAATAATTATTCATCTCTAATCACTACAATAGAAGAATCATAGGCAGTTATTTAGAAATGATTGTTTCCACTCCGTTATTACTTATGACAGTGAAAGGAAGTATCAGATAGTCAAACCCACATGTATATGGGAAGCTGAGTGAAAGATCAATGGGAATTTAACCAGCACTTTACACTATTCTTTCTCTTTAGAAGAACCTTGTCAAGTAATTTTTTTCTCTCTCTACTGTTCATAATACCTTCTTGGGAAATAAAAAGGATTTTTCTTTTCCTAGCGCACCTTATCCTCTCCCTTCCTCAGATTTTCTCATGCCTGTGAGCTTCAGTTCCTGCTTCTGTATCCCCTGGTTTGAACTGAGCTGAAATTAACTCAGAAAGGCTTTTTCTTTCTAAGACAAACTCCAGTTTCATTAAGTGCAAGGGCAGGAGAACAGAAAGTCTCTGAATCCCGAGTTACAGAGTGTCTTGTTACTGTCAGAAACACAATTGCCGACAATGTCTGTGCTGATGTTGTGTCAGAAACTCAAGGTGCAGACAATGTGCCATTTTTAATAGTCTTCCCACAGCTAAGAGCTGAAATAAAAGGGATCATACAGAGAAGAGCACAAAAATAACCCTGCAAAGATACCAGTAACAGTAATTTTTTAAAAACCCCAAAACACAACATGAAAACATTGGTCATATTGGTCCATACCCAGAAGTAACTGGGTCACCTTCTCCCAGCCCTTCCTTTGCTCCACAGTGTGACCACCCAAGGTCTGCACACCGTACCACTCCCACATCTTTTTTTAAACAAATATTCTGCCGCATCCTCGTGTTTCACACTCCCGAGGCTACACATGTTCCTGGCAGAAGGAGGTTTTCCATCTCAGTCACACATTCAGCAAAGTAGCCAAAGAAAGGTCTTCTGAAGAGTTTGTCAACTCCTTGTGGCACTTTAATCTGACTCTGAAACACAACTGTGTTCAGAAGTGTCACCAAAGTGATCTGTGAGCTCAGAGCTGGACAGAGGCCCCAGAACAGACGCTGGGGCTGGCAGGTGCCCAGGAACAGGGAGCAGAGCCCTTCCCTGCACATGGGCCATGGGACTGGGCATCCAGCCATCACTTTTGGAAGTGTTACCCATCCCAGCTGCTGCCCCCCGATCCAGCTGTGCTGCCCTGGCCCCAGAGTGGCCCCTCCAGCTGCCAAAGCATTGCCTGAGCCCAGGAGCTGCTCTGCTGGAGCCTCACAGGGTGCACAAGGCCAGGCTGCACCTCCAGCCCTGGGCTGTGATTGAGCGGGGTGAGCAATTACAGCCCATCGAGCCAATTATTGACCCTCTAACGAAGGAGTCTCTGCACAGCCTTCGACAGGAACCAACAGCCCAGCATTTCCCTGGCCTGTCACAAGCAGAATTTACAGGCTAACGATTTCCTAAGAGCCAAATGCTGCTGTGACACAAGCACATCCATTTCAGCATCATTCTCCAGGGAGAAGGGGACATCTCCCTGCTCATGGGTTACTCCTGAACTGCCACCAGCACCAGCCCTGCCTGCTCCATCTCCAACTTGCTTGTTCAGGGGCTGAAGCAGATGCTGCAAGGGGGATGGTGGTTTTTCCTGTCATTGGTTTGTCTACATTATTAATTACTTACTAATGATACCGTTACAACCAAATCCACAGTGCCTGGGGCAGCCTTCAAAGATTTCCCATCTGTTGAGGGAAAAAAGCCTTTATTGCTCTGAACTGCAGTCAGGTACAGGCCAAGGCACATCATCAGCATTATTCTGAGATGCTGGTGATCAACATGGTCCCATTTCCCACCATCTCCATCCCAGGCTGTAGAACCCATGGTTGGGAGATCAGCACAAACCCTCAAAAATGTTAGCAGGGCCCACTGTGACACAGATGCCCATTTTAAAGGATGAGTATCCAAAGGAGGGGTTTTAACAGAGCTCTAATTGTGCTTTCCCAAAATCTCTGCATCTCCATTTCCTCAGGATCTGCTGAGGTTGACCTGCAGGGTTCCCTCTTCCCAGGTTCACTGAAGGGGTGTCTTGGGGTAGAAGTATCTACACAATTTAGTTAAGGTGGTCACTGTGATTAACAAGCTGGTTTAGCAATAAATCTCCTCTGCACATTCATTGCAGCGTGTTCATTGGAAATCTTTAGTTCCTTCATCATAAAGAAATGAGTATTTCAGGCTCCCTGTCCTAATGAACATAAAATACAGAGCATATTGTCAAACACGCTGTGGCTCTGCCTTTTATTCTCCAATAATCTTTTTAATTCTTCTGTAGCCAGTGTATATGACTAACACCACCAAACTGAATCCAGTGCAAACCTCAATGATTTTTAAACCCTATTTTCCTCTCTTTTTTACCTCATCAGAGGAAATTGAGGGGTTTTTTTCCCTCTTTCATAATAGGTAGGAGGGGGGTAGAGCTGGAAATCCTTTGGTTTGGGGGTCTGGGAGTGTTAATCTGCTGCTGTGAATTCTGCAGAATGTTTTATAAGTGATGGAGGAATGTGGAGTTCCAAGCCTGCTTATCATTTCATACTCTTTTCAGGTTTTCTTAGGAGTTTTCTTTCAGGAAAGGGAGGGAACGGAGTTGTTCACAGCCAAATGCAAAGTCAGAAGTTTATAAAACTTCTTCCCTTCAGGGAATTCAGACAAAACAGAGAAAGGAAGAACAGGTGCAGGTTCATTTTAAACATTCTTATCAGTCTTGATAAAATCACAATGAATTTAGACTGATAAAGGATAAAAACATCAAAAAAAGAAAACTTCAAGAGCACCAACCTTTTAATTTACCTCCTAATTTCCATCTTTGTTGCTTCTCCAACTTCTCCTTCCAGCTCTCTCAGTGCATCAGATGTGAGGAAAACACAGTTCCACCTCTGCAGGGAGATGTTCTGCTGGAGACCAGGCTGGCCAGGCACCCTCTTCTGCTTTCCCCCATCACATCTCCTCTGCAGAGCCACCTGCCAGGAGGTAGAGAAATATATATCATATGGAGTGATTTATTTCATGTGTGTCAGTGATGACTGCAGAAAGGTCTTGGGTTTAATTGATGTATTGGATCATGTATGATAAGTGTATCCAGGGAGTTTTCTCATCACAGATGTATAGAGAGGGACCTCCTCTGGCTCCTTTCTTTGCCTCAATACCCAGCAAGGGGCCCAGGAATATTGGGGGATTAATGTCACAACAGAAGGAAAAAGTCTGCCATTCAATCTATTTAAACATTTTACTTCACCAGTGCACCAATTAGACATTCCCTGTCTAAAGAGACCATGGATTAAAGCAATAGAAACGCTGAAAAAAAATCATAATCTCTTTGGAGATCTGTCTATGGATGGATCTTTTCTCTCAAATGATCAAGGAAAATATATGAAATTGAAAAAAAAAGACCTCTTAGAAGTGAACTTTAGGGCTATGTGAATAATTTCTGTGCTCGCTTTCATGAGCTGCTTTTCCTTTCACTGGCACCTTCTCCCTTGCAGCCCATTTGCATTCCCTTAATTAAGGAGCTGGCAGTGCTGCAGACACTGCTCTCTGCCCTCTGTGGGGTCTGGGTGAGGCACTTCAGATGCTGAGTCCAAGTGCTCAGGGCTGGGAGAGGTGGATGAAACCACACTCTGCTCCAGGGTGAGCAATCCCAGCTCATGGTGGGATCAAACCTCTGACCACAAAGCAAGGAACCCTCCCTACAGTTTACACCAGGACCAGGGAAAACCACTGGATTTCCTTCAAGGACACCCCCAAGAGCACTCATAGGTGGTCTCCACTGAGCTGGTGTGACTTAGCAAACTGGTCTGCTTTTAAACAGTTTCCTTCTGACTAAAGAAGGACTGAAAACACCATTTTTTCCCCTCAAAAGTCCTCTCAAGGTGCTGGCGATGGCACCTTCCAGAGCCAGCCTGGTGGGCAGGGTACCTTTCCTGACTGGGATCTGGGATGAAGTCCTGGGGAATAAAAAAGACTAAAACACATCCTAGGGAACAAAAAGAGTTTAAACTGCCTGTCGAAACCAACCCCTGTGTCACTCTTGGGCCATGACTGACACCAGAGACATCACCATGTGGCTCCCAAGCTGTGCACCTGCTGGTTTGCTGTTTAAGCAAAGCAACTCAGGATTTCCAACTGAGAGGAAAAGACTAGATTTAAAAAAAAAAAAAAAAAAAGGAGACCAAGTGTAATGGTGTTCCCCACGACCTACTTCCAGCTCTTGCCTCTTTATTTGGATGAGTGGAAGGTTTAAATGAGAAAGTTTTCCTTGGCAAACACATATTGGCAGTGGAATGGACCCAGTTAAATATACCCAGCCCAGACACAAGCAAAAGGCTGTTTCCAATTAGGAACACTCCTATTTTTTTCTGTTCCACGATTTCTGATGTTGCTTGGGCCAGAGGTTTAGCTCAGGGACAAGGGGGAAAAGGGCAGGGGGAAACCAAGTATGCAGATTTGCCACATCTGATCAACATCTCTGAATTCCTCAGCACCGCTGGCGCCGCAGCATCCTCAGGCTCCGGTTCCTGTGGCATCTCAGGGCTCCAATCATTTCAAGTTACTTGTGGTCACTGTAAAAACAAGCCTAGAGCCCATTTCTCTGTCACATGCCCATGGGAGCAGAGCCCTTGCCTGGTGTTTGGCTGGTCCAGGGGCCCTCACGCCCCTTGAAGGTGGCACCAGAGGGTTTCCCATGAGGATATGACCCTTCCCTTTCTCATCTCTCAGGATGCAACTTCTTTGCAGAATTCCTTAGTCTAGAAGTAATTTAAACTAAATTTAAATAAGAAGAGACTCAAGCAGGCTATCCATAAATTTGAATATCTTATTTTAAGATTATTTTATCCTTTATTTCTTCTATGGCTCTGGACACCAAATGGGAGAGATACTGATGCCCATTCAGCAGGTACAGCACTGACCATGAAGGAGTGAAAATTTCCTTTCTGTTAAAGAGGCTTTACAAGAATTACCCCAACACGCTGCAGTGAATGTGCATGGAAGGATCCCAGCTGGGTTATATCCTGCATTGATAAGCTCTGGGCTGTATTTCATTACAAGGTATTTCTCAGTGAGAAGCAGGAGAGCCTCAGAACCCCATCCCTGGCAGACAAAGAAACACCAGTCATTAACAAATCCAAACAAAAATAATAGAACAGAGCCAGAAAATCTGAATGTGCTTAACACTGAAGAACAAAAGAAAAAGGAACCATTTGTTACCTAATAAAGGAACTGGAAAAGAAAGTCTTTGACAGTAAGGGAGGACGATTTGCTCTCATGGGCCAGTGAACATCCAAATATATACAAGCTGTTCGCAGCAGACTGATTGCAGCTAGGCCATAATGCTATTGTACATGCTCTAAAATAAAAAAAAAGGAGGGGGGGGAACCACTACCACAGAGAGGTACTTGAGAAATAAATCATGGTCCATTCATTAAACCAGATTATTTTACTGAAATCTATTTTCCCCACTCTCTTTATTGCTTTGTTTTCTTTTATGTTAATTTTGTGTCTGCTTAAAGTTGAATTCCTTGATCTGCAACATCTTTAATTTTTTTTCCCCCCTCTTCTCCTCTTACCAGTGAAATGAATTCAAATCATTTGCATTTATTGCAGAGAACATCCAGCCTCATCTGTAGCCTTTAGTCTGACTGAATTGCTTTTCTGCTTCACAAGGCACACAGTGGAAGCTGGAGCGTGCCCCTCACCACTCCAACACCGCCAGAAATAATCTACTTGGCACTTCCATGTTGCTGCAATATTTATCATATTGATCATCTATAAAATAAATAAGCAAAATTATATTATTGGAAGCAATGAGCTGATGAACCTCTGGACCAAATCAATCACTTGGCAGAGACTGTAGAAAAAGCAGCAGCTTGCTCTCAACTGTTTCCAAAGTCAATTTTCCTTACAAATAGGTTTCTCATCAACCTAAGCACCTTACAGAGGGAATGTGTCCTTCCACTACATCTCCTTTGAAACTATGTGTATTATATATGGATGCTGCAGCAAATCCAACTTATTTATAACCATACACTTCCCTTTCTCTAATTAACATTAAAAACCACTTGATTCATTTCATGGATTTAGCTTAGAGAGAACCAAAATACTCAGAGGGGATCACAACACATGGCAACAGAGCTGGCTTCAGACTAGGCCCATTTGTTTAACTAAATTTGTAAAAATTATGGATATAAATATAGAGAATTTGTTCAGCTTTTATTACATTTTCATCTCCTGTGCTACAGAAACAATATTCCTTCTGCAATCCTATATGACAAAGGGAGAAGTGCTGGAGCTGGGGGGAGGAAACTGGAGACTCAGCTTCAGACAGCATGAAAACTGACCCCAGCAAATACATCATTAAACAAGGAGCTTGTTCTAAGCAGGTCTTTGCAGCTCTGAAGCCCCAGGTGCTCCATTTCTCCAGCGGTTTCCAGATCCACAGTCTCTTCCTTGGAGAAACTGGCTCTGGATCAGAGAAGATGGAAATGGCTAAAGGGGCTTAAAAGGATGGAAGGGGAATCCTGGATCCCCAAAGAGAAAACACATTTAAACTGAAGCACAGGCATTCTGTGAACTCCAGGAGATGCTCCACTGCCTTGCTAAATAGAGATGGACCTGAGCACGTGGCTGAGTGCTCTGTAATTTGGGTCAAAGCAGAGCAGTTGGGGCACACTGAGGGGGGTGACAATTGTTCCGGAGTGTTGTCACCAGCTGGGACCCACCAGGATCCCACACACGGGCTGGGGCTGCTCCTCTCCCAGTTCTAGCAGCTTTATCAGCAGCAGCAGATGCTGCTGCAGTCAGATGGAAACAACACAAGGAACTTTCCACATGGTGTCTAGTCACAGAGAGGAGAGGAGCTGCTGGAGCCTGGCTGGGGCTGCAGGGGAATCTGCTGTGGGAAGCAGGCACAGGAATTCCAGGTCAAGCTTTCCCTGCTGCAGTGCCATGGACACCATGGTCCCAAAGCACTCGGGGTGCAGTGCCAGGTCATGGTTGTACTTCTCCAGCTGAGAGCTGTTCTGTCTATTTTATTGACAGACAAGTGAAAGATTGAGGTGAAGAAGCAACAGCAGGAGGGGGTTCAGGCACGAGATGAGTCTGAAAGTCTTGGCAATAATCTCATTGCATATTCTGTACTTGTAATCTAATGCCATGGGATTCACATTGCCTGTAACTTCCAAGTTGTCACGTTCAGAAGCAGCACTCACAACACACCTCAAGTGGCAACACAAAGGGCTTAATCCTTCTTTCTCTCTGTCCCTTTAAACCTGGAGCATCAGCCAGTGAACCATGCCAGACCCTCATGGGGTCACCAAGACCCAAACCCCCTCCCCTGCTGACAAGCTCCCCACTAATGACCTCAGTTCTCATCTCACACAGTCCACAGTGAGGGAAAAGAATTCCAGGAAAATCAGCATGACCATGGAAAGACTCAAACTTATTGATTCTGTATCAGGTATACACAATAGCTGTAATTAAACACCATGTAGGCTCTATGCTGGTTGTCTGCCCTTGGGTTTGTTCCTCAAATAAACTGCAGACAGACAGACTGTTCCCCTGGTTGGGACTGCAGACTTGTGGAGGATGAATAAATTAATCAAGCTTACCTCTCCTTGCAGGAAAGCCAATTGAGCTGGCTTCTCAAAGGATAACTGCTATAAAACCCTGCATAAAAAGGGGGGGAAATACAGCTGGGACATCCACACCGGCTTTTTAACAGCTGTTTGTAAATATGTCTAATAATTCATCCTGTCAACATGCTCACTTTTCCATTACAAGGAAATATTCATAAATGGGTATTCCCAGTGCTGATGGATCCATTTCCTTAATGAAATCCACATAGTTTACTTTACAAAGTTTAATTGCTGGAAGAATGGGTGTCAGGTTTCTGTAGTCGACCTACAGCCCTGAAATCCTTCCAGCTCCCATGTACAACAAGTAAAGAAGTTAATGGAGCTTTTGCAGCAGTGGCTTAGGAGCTAAGCCACCTTTAAGCAATAATCCCAGCAAATATAGATGGAGATGCTGGAATCTCCTGCCTTCTAGGAGAATAGATGTTAAGTAATATGAAATTCAGCCCTGCTAATTGACTGAGCAGGGGATTTCTACAGGGAATGCCTACAGCATTGAAATCAAGTCATTGATTATATCTCCTAGATATGAATGTCTGCAGCAGGACTGCAGAACGGGGAGTGCTGAGCTGGAAAAGGAGCAAACTGGATGAGAGGTCATCAGGGCCATGCAAGGATGGGGGGACTGCACAGAATGGGGGTTTGGGGCTGAATTGTCATATCAGGAGCACACACACACACCCCAAATTTGTGGTTGATCCATTAAATCTGAGATAAACTAAAGGCTGAAATTGCTGAAATGACTGGGATGTCTCTGTAGCCTTGACTGTGAGTTAGCAGAGAACTCTGCATTTTCCCACCAGCAAGGTGCTTAAATCTCACTGGGGATCTCAGACCAACGTGACACCACCCCAAATGGGGCAAAGCCCAGAACTGAAGGTGTGTTTTATCACATTAACCACTATAGACAGGACCTGCACACTGCCAAGCTCATTTCTCTTCTCATTTCTGACCAAGGTGGTCCCTCCAGGGTGTGCATCTTTCCAAAATGGAAACAGCAAGTTATGTGCACACACTGCTGATGATCTCATCTGACCCCAAACAAATGGAGAGACATTTAAATCAAAGCCTGAAATAAATTGCTGAGCCAACAGTGGTGGTGTGATTTTTAGAGACATTCAAATAACAAAACAAACTGCTTTAAGCACGATCTCTCTCCTTCTGTATGTTAATATGGAAAAGAGCCTGGAAAACAGTGTGTGCCTCAGCCAGCAGGAAGGTGAGCTGGTGCCAATACTTAAACACAATCAATCACTTCCAAGAGCAGGTTGAGCATGGAAACAAAGCTCCCTGCATGCCACAGCACTTTACACCACTGAAGTTTCTCCAGTTATGCAAAACTAAGCTAAAAACTTACTACTGACTTTGTGATATGTATGAGGGGAGCACGGGTATAAATGATTCCTCATTAACATGAACTATTATACATTAAACAAACCACAGCATTTCCTGATCTGGTTCATGACTTGTTAGTTCAACACCTGGTACATTTGTAGATCATATAGAGATTCTACTCCTTGAAGTTCCAACAGAGAGAAGAAATTGTTGGGGTTTTTTTTCCCTTGAATTTTTGTAAAGTATCATTATTGCATGATATTTCACATTGAAGGTGACCATTGTCCTAATAAGCCCAAAAATGTGTCAAGGTATTGCAGGACAAAGAATGATACAGAAATATAAGTTGGTTCTTCCTCACAAACTGCACATTCCCTGTTTCCACCTTGGGGTGGGTTCAAGCAGAGCTGAAAGTAGAACAGCACATCCATGTTCCCTTCATTCTCTACATCTTTGGGGTTTATCTCCTCCAGATAAGGTCAGCTGTGGTTCTCCTCCTGCAGCAAGAGCTGGGGAGCCTCACAAAGAGTAATTTCAACTCCCTTTTCAGCCTGACACAATGGTCAGAGCAGAGTTTGCCTGAAGAGGAACCTCCATGGAATGGTGGAGGAGCATCTTCTCTGAGGGAAAAGGAAAGTGTTCCACAGCACATCAGTTTGTCATGAGGTCAGTCCATTCCAAGGTTCCTACACTCAAAATACAGGAGGATGTTCCTGTTCTAACAAATAAATATCCCTGTGCTAGGACTCTGGTCCTGGGGCACATCCCTTCACACAGGGAAAGCAGCTCCCTCCAAATCCTACACAAACTCTGCCAAGGGGTGACTGTGCCCCCTGGGAGGTCTGGGCACATCATCCCCCTACTCAGCACCAGTCCTCAGGCAAGAGGAGGGGATCCAAAAACATTCCTGAGGGGAAGGCCCAAGGCAGAGCCTGGAGAGTCACTGGGAAAAGAGAAGGGCTCGAAATCTGTGCAGGGAACAAGCCTGGGGTAGGATGCACCAACCAGCACAGCAGCTGTATCTGCAACAGAGGTCTGTTTGTTTTTACTTCTGTCTGACTCCAGCAAAGCAGAAGCTGATCATATGTGAAAGAGCCAGGATTTGAACAAGATCTCAGACAATAAAAAGGGCAAGGCAGAGGACCCTACAGAAGGAAGAATGATGCAGTTTTATTCCCAGATGGAAGCATTCTCTGCTGCTTCAGATGTTAAGGTCAGGGGAGGACAGACAACTGAATCCCCTTTAAACCTCAGAAGGTGAATGACCCTCGTGTAGCCCCTCTCTGACAGAGACAGACTATTTCTCTACAAGCCCTCATACAAACACACAGCAGAAGAAAGGATTCATTCCTTTTGAAAAAAAAATGGAGCTGCAAAGGCTGTCTCTGCTCAGGTTTCCAAAGCAGGGTGTGGGATCTCCCCAGGCCTGGCTGCCAGCCCAGCCCAGCAGAGCTGGCTGCAGGACAAGGTGCCACTCGCAGCACTCCCATCCCGCAGCCCAGACGCGCCGGCTGCAGCCTCAAAGAAAGCCTCCAGCTCCCAGATTTTCCAGGAAGAAGTGCTGTTTAACACAACCAGCACAGGAGGCAACCCTGGCTGAGAGAGCTGAGCAATCCTCCACCCCCCATGGCATGCCAGGTGCCGCCTGTGCTGCCTCCTCCCAGTGATTTGTACCAAGCGGTACCCGCGTTCCTCCCAGTGCCTGCATCCCACAGCCAGGGGCACCTGGAGGGGCAGGAGCCATCCACAGGGATTTTTGGAGTGGCTGTCTAGGAGAAGAGCTGGATGAGTGTGGGCATGGGGCTGTGCTCTGGAGTGAGGCTGGCTGGGCACTGCCCGGTTCCACTCCTCCACTGAAACTTCCGCTCCCAGTTCCACACACACCTCTTGGCACCAGAGGACTCTGCACGGCTCCTCTGGCCATGCCACAAGTGCTCAGGGCTGTGCCAGGGCTGAAGGGTTGGTTTGTCTGGTGAGAAAAATAACCTCTCCCCCTGCTCTTCCCCTTTGAACCCATCCCTCTGTGCTAAAGCAGCTCCTCTGTGCTCAGACTTTGATAATCCCCGGGGATCCCTTCCAAGCCAGGACATTCTACATTCCAAGTGACACCAACCTGCAGAAATAAAGCCCATCTGGTGATTTATAAAACCACAGGGGAAAAAAACCCCTACAAGTACTCTCCAGTTTGGACTCCAGACCATCACACAACAACAGCCACAAAGACAAACACATGCTGATGCTTGATGGGGTGAGAGCACCCGATGAGGGATTTGGAGGCCAGAAAGGGTGTGTGTTAACATGAGCTCTGCAGCTTTTGGTGACCCTTGGAGCTCCTCCTCAGACAGGCCCCCTCCACCACACAGGGCAGCAGGAGGTCACCCAGCCCCACAGCACCCACAGCCCAGTGCCAGAGGCTCCAGGAGCCCACGGGCTCATCATCTGCCACTGGAGCACAGACATCCAGCTACATGGAAAAACAGATTTCAGGCTTTGATCTGACCATCAGGCTCACTCTGAGGCAAAAGCAAGAGGCTGGAGCAACAGAAGCTGATCATTTTAGGTGGGCACCTAAAGCTTCCTTATGTTTACACAGGGAGTTAGTAAAGCCCTCTGAGCCTCTGAATATTTTTGTTGATCTGTCCCCAAATATCAGCCTCTGCTGCAGGCAAATGCTGTGATTTCCCAAGGAACCTTTTCATCCATTTTTTATACAGCTCACTTTCTTCAAAGGCAGATTGAGGCTGGATGTAAGGAGGGAAACTAATATTTCACTTTCCTTCTGTTGCATTTTAATTCTGAGGTTTGGCACTTGGCTGAACACTGCCCCAGTTTGCCAGGGGAGACATCAGGAGTCAGTGGGCAACTGAGATCAGAGTCCTTAGTGCAGGAGAGGACAGGATCTGGGTAACTATTTTAAAGGCAATTCCTTTTGGTTTTTTCCCTGCTTTATTTTAAAATTAAGCTTTCTCTCTAATCCTTCCCCTTCCATCAAGTCATTGTCCCATTTGGACAAGGCAGGTGGTTAATTAAGAGCTATTTTGTTTTATCAAATAATACTCTCCAGGGACAAAGAATGAACTGAGCACTGAAACGTTTAGAATGGTGATCCCTAACATTTACATAATTTAGCTTAATTCCCTTGGGACTTCAGCAGGCCTGACAGATGACTGGACTCCACCAGGAAAGTGTTCTCAGCAAAGAGAACGCTGGGAGTAGGTTTAATTTTTTGGCTCTGGTTCCATATAAATTAATGCTCAGCCTGTGCATGGTATCATATCAAAAGACAGACGTGGTGGGCACAGCACCCAGCCAGGGTTAATCCTGCCAGTGGTGCCTGTTGGCAAGTCCTGCTCATCAGCTGTGCCACGAGCCTCACTGGCAAAGTACCCACAGCTCTGCAAATGCCTCTGGCACCTGCTGCCACATCCCAGAGGCCTCACAGCACAACCAATGAGATCCCCACTATCCAGGGGTGTTTGTGCCAGTCGAGGATCTGCCCCTGTGGCAGCAAACCCAGGAGCATCCCCACCCACTGCAGAGGGGCTCAGATGGTTTGAGTGGCACTGCTGCTGCAGGCAGGGACAGGGGGTTGGAGGTAAGGGCTTCAAGAGTTCCCAGCCTGGAATCCTGCAGCTCTCTTACAGCTTCTCCACTCTCTCCTTGGAGAGCTGGGTGTCTCCATCAAGACTGTGTTTAATCAAAAGAAAAGCTCACCAGGAAGGATTCAATCCCAAGAGGACACAGAAGCCAATTACAGTTCTGATCCATCTGCATTTCTTTTTCTCCCTAATATAATTTTAATAATTCCACACCAACTTTCAACTGGGATAGAGCATCAGTCTGGGAAGAAAGCTTGTAGCAGATAAGCTATTACATCATTAAACCCCTCCACTTTGCTGCTGGCTGGTGCAACAGTTTAGATTTACATCCCACCTCTTCAGTTCAGAAACCTCAGTTTAAAGCCTTTCCTGTTGATCAAGAAAGAAGCAGCCTAGCCTTGACCCAGAAATTAGTCTGTACAGTCTGGGCTGTGAAAAATTAATTTTATCTGATGCCTCCTCAAAGCCAAGTGAGACACAGCCAGGCTTTGGGCAGAGACCTGTTCCCCATCTCCACCTTCCTCCACTCTCACATTTCTTTTCTCATCTTCACCACTCCTCATTTCTGATCATTTATTTTAAAATGCTTTAGTTTTAAATTAAACTCATAAACATGTACAAATAAACACAAAGAAAAGGAATATTAGAGTCTCCTACCTACAAAATATAGTCCATCTGAGGTATTTTAGATAAATGGTTGGAGCGTGGGGTATTTATGGAGCTCATCCCACTGCAATTAATTCAGCAACAGGGTTACACCCCATGTGGCTTTTCACATTAGGCTTTTTCTTTGTGGCACAAATTTCTTCCCTCCTCCTGCCCTCACAAAGAGCCTCATTGACTTCAACTCTGAGCCAAATAAATCTTACTTGACCCAAGTGCTGTTCTCACCTTTGTGCAGAATTTATTTCTGCTGTCTCTCTGCTCAGCATCAGCACAGGCTTCAAGCACAGGCTGGGAATCCACACACTTGGGGTTTATTTCTGCCTCCATCCCTGACATCTGACTTATGATGGGCCAAGAGCGACTTCTCCCTTCTCCTCCTCAGCTTGCTCTCTTGTAAAATGAATTCTAATTAATAAATGTCTGTGTCAGCTTGAGCTCCTCAGATGGAAACCAGTAAAGATCTACAAGGTGTCATTAATTCAGAATTAGTTTCCGAGACATCATTTCTTTAACTTTATAACTGTCTATCCCTTCACCAATCCATCTCTATGCAATTTTACATCATGATCATTTACCAAAATATCCTGGAGGCTGTTATATTTTAAGCCTTTTCCATTTTTCTTTGTGGTTGCTCTGATTTAGGCTGTGGATTCTCAGGGAAGATGGATTTGCCAGGCAGTGGATGGACTCCCTGTCAGGGAAGAGGTTTGTTTTTAACCCTGCAATGGCCACAGCAAGATGCTGTCCTGTGTGACCAGCCAGCACAGAGCAACTGTTTTTATCAAAATCTTGATCTATAATTCATCTTAAAATGCTTCCTCTGCTTGTCACTCCCCTTGTGCATCCCTCCAAGCACACTCCAGCATGTATATTTAATTGGGGGCCTAGGGAAGGGCTCACCTTCAAGGTGAAGGACTTGAAAGAACAGAAGGCACAAAAATTGCAGCACACAAAGTTCTCACACTTATCTCCCAGACCAAATCACAGAACCACAGAATGGTTTGAGTTGGAAGGGACCTTAAAGCTCATCTAGTTCCAACCCCTTACCCTGGGCAGGGACACCTTCCACTTTGCCAAGAAGGCATTTTATGAGAGAGCTCAGCAAAACCCAGCTGGCCTTGGAATGTTTTGCGTCTGGGGTTTTTCTAGTTTTATTTTGGTTTTGCATGTTTATTCGTCTTTGGCAAAGCAGTTTTGGAGGCAGCTGCAGGCCATGGAACATCTCACATGTGGCCTTGATCCATTCTGCAGTGCAGAGGGTGACCTTGGGGTAAGTGCAGCACCAGGCTCTGAGCAGTTCCATTTAATGAGGGAAAAATTGATGCTCTCGTGTCTCTCCAGTTGAGAGCTCTCCTCAGGGGGCTTCATCTCCGCTTCTCCAGGAAGAAAATCAGAAGAGCAGGAGGGGTGGGGGAGACATACATGCTCCTGCCAATATTCAGAGGTTGCAGCAATCTTTACAAGAGGAAATGCCCCAAGCACTGATGCTCACTCTGCAGCAGGGACAGCAACACCTTCACCACCCTCTTCTCCCTTGGGTTTATCTTTTCTCCTCATGCTACATTTCCCTCTATCTTTTCTCCCTTCCACCATCTCTGTTCCTCCTACAGTCCAAGTCCTCCAACACAAATTTTTACTCCTTGCTAATTTTGGCAATTAAGTCTTCCAGTCAACTCCCAGGGAGAAGGAGAAATGGGAAACACCCAACAGAAATGGGACAACATGAAGACAAGTCACTCGTGCTCTGCTACTCTGCCCTTCCCTGCTTGACCTTCATCTGCAGAATTTAAAGCAACTTAAGAGCTTGTAGCATAAATGTGAGCCTAATCTCATCACTCTAATAATTCATAGGTCTAGTCCATGGGAATTTGGCAGAGAAAGGGAGAGAGTCTTCAAAAAGTGCCCATCATGTTTCAGAAGCTGCATTCGGAACGTGTCTGTGGGATCATCCTTCTTAACCCATGCTGAGGGTTCCACCCTCTCAGATGTCACCCTTCAACCCCCCCTCCCACTGCAGGAGCCCTCAGACAGCACCTGGGTGTGTTGGCAAGAGCCCCACACAGCTGCACAGGGTGGGACCTCAAACCTCCACGGGATGCTCTGAGGAGTTTTGCTCACACTTCGTGGTACATTTTGTTCTCCATTCTAACTTTTCTTTCAAGGAAACAGATTATTACCACATCAAAAACGCCCTACATAAGGAAAACATCGATCTTTATTGTACATTTCTCATTAGTTCTGTGCTGAAAACCAGACAAAAATCCTCCAGAGCGCAGTGAAACCCTGGGTTTGGGATGAGGCACTTGGGACTCTGGTTTGGGACCTGGATAACTGCTGTTGGTCAGAGGTTCTTCTGTTACTGCAATTACACAAAACCACCTTAAGCCATTCAGGAAATGTGAGCCTATAAATTTAAAAGCTTGAAACAAAACTGAAGGACACTCAGTGTGTACCAGAAATACATGGAGAGATTTGGTTTGAAAGTTAATGTGTCCACAAGGGGCTTTTCCTCTCCTGCAGCCCCAGCTCAGACCCATTTGTACTGCTGGGGGTGACTGGGTTTTCAAACAAACACCTTCAGGAGACTCAAGGGCTCTGTTTAGTTCAGGAATTTGAAACTTTCCTTCAGTCAGGTATTTGGTGGCTTTAAAAAAACAGGAGGTAAATCCTATTCCAACTTCAGGATACACGTGTAGCACAAGCAGTGCTGCCCAGAGCAGGTGAAACCTGTGTGCTAATCCTGGGCACAGCTGGGCTGGTCACCAGCTGCAGTTACAGCATCCAGGGCAGTTCCTGCTGCCTGGAGATCTGGGAGCTTTGTCTGACTCACAACCAGATAAATATTGAACAAACAGCTCAGGAAGGGTCCCAGTAGGTGGGAGTTAGATTACAACCAAGCTTATAAAAATGCAGCCATTAGCAATGGGAAAGCTGCTGGATTTGGTCCATTTTAGCCTCCCAGTCCCAGCCCTGGATGGTTTTCCAACACCTCTGGTGAGCACAGTGTGTACCTCTGGACACATGTGGCCTTTTCCCACACGAGGCCCAACTTGTGGGGACACAAAATTGCAAGAGCACTCAATCTACCCAAAGAAACAATTAAACACTAATGTTATTAGTCTGCATTAAAACCAGGCAAGTCTCAGAAATGAAGGAGAAATTGCTTTGCATTAGTTTCTCTGCATGTCATCCTGCTCCTAGCAGGGTTTTAATAATAACCACACTGATTTGAATAGGTTGCTGATCACACTCATCAATCCTAAAATGCAGGCTCCTGCCAGAGAGAATTTACAAGCCTTTTAATATGCTCTGACATTGGAAGGTCAGACTTGGGGGAGCAGAGCCCGGCGGCAGCACCCTGGACAGCCACTGGGACACACAACCCTCTTCCAGTGGGACAGAGATGAGCCAAGATGCTCATGAGAAATGTTGGATACACCAATGGCTTTCTTCCACAGAAACAAAGTAAATTGTTTGTAAAACCAACCCAAACACAGATTTTCGTTACTGCTTTTGAACTCTTGCCTGTTTTCTTGACCAAACTTCAGAAGCAGCAGAACATTTTCAGGCTCTTTATTACAAACAAAATATTTCCAGGAAATAGATAAAAAAATTATCTTTGCTCCTAAACTTTAGTTCCTTCTTAAAATATGCTAGTATAGAGGGAAAATACCAGAAAGTGGCTGAAGATTTAAAAGGTGAAAAAAAGTGGTTGTGTAGAGCCCTGGGATCAGTCCCTGGCTCCAGTGATAGTACAGGCATTATATCACCCCATCACATAGAGCTGGAATTACTTGTCCCCCTTGGCTTTTTTCCCCTCCTCTTAATCCTTTTCTGCAGCTTTACTGAGTTCTTTACTTTCTTTTTATTATTTCCGGGGGCTTAAGTCAAGTTTTCAGTCAGGCTTCAAAGGGTCTTATACATTTTGTGCCTGTAATTCCTGGACACCAACAAATGGCAGAATAATGTTCTTGGGCCTCTGGAGGAGCCTTTGGAAGGGGAGGAATTAGACATTCACAGCTGCAACTGATCCCAATTGTGCTCCCAAAAGAGCTGCAAGGCAAAAATATTAATCCCCAGATGATTTGTATGTGCTGAGGTTCTGCACCAAACTGGGACATTCACACCTAAAGATCTGAGGGAATGATCTCACCTCAGACCTGGGGAGGTCACTCAGATCATTTTAATGAGGTTTCAGTCACAGTCTATGCCATGGGAGCTCCTGCTCATGGCTCAGGAAGGAGCCTGGCTGCATGGCTGGGCCAAATGCTGATGGATTGAAATTCTGAGGAAGAATTTCCTCATGGAAAGGGTTGCCAGGCATTGGAAGGGGTTGCCCAGGGATGTTTGGAGTCCCCATCCTTGGAGGTGTCCAAGGAACAACTGGACGTGGCACTCAGTGCTCTGGGCTGGGGGACAAGGTGAGGATATGCCACAGATTGGACTCAATCTTGGAGGGCTTTGCCAACCTAAATAACCCTGTGATTCTGTGAAATAACCCTGGCTTTGGTTCACTGAAAAAGCTACAGTAGGATCTTCTCTTACCCAGCACTGCAGCCAATGCTTGTTTTTCTAAACCCACGAGATCCAGTGACTCAAGCAGGGACGTGCACAACCAGCAGCTCCTTTCTCAGCAGCTGACTGAGGATAAACAACATCACACCAGAGTGAAACAGAGCAAGGCACTCAGGTCAAAAATACTTATTTACTCCTCAGGTGTTGCTTCTTTTTTAATTATTAACAAAGATGCTCCATACAATGCCAGTAGGAGCACAGGAGCCTATTTTGCAGCATGGCTGGTGGCCAGGTCTCCCAAGGACAGTGCTGCCTCCTCTTTTGTTCCTGCTCAGGAGCTGGAATAGACTCTTGTTCTCCCTCTGTTAACTTATGAGCCCAGTGAAATTTGTTTTTCATGTGTAATAAAGTTGCTGGTGGTGTGCAATTTGCATTTAAGTTGGTTATGTGCATGCTGAGTGGGACTTCTAAACGTTGTTCACAGAGCTAAAATAACAAGTTATCTCCCATTTCCACCCCTTGTAAAGGAAAGAATCCATGAGAAAACAATTTTAAACACAATATCACCAACAGATCTTCTACCTCATATTAGGTCCCCTTGATAGGGTTTAGAGCAACTCAGAAATCATTAGTAACAGGCAATCCCTATTTGGAGGCTTGGGAATAAGCACAAAAATGGGCTGTAGGGGTGGCATAACAAAGACCTGCTGCCTTTGTGCTGCTGGATACCCTGGGATGGAGCTGAACCAAACCTGTAACACAACCTGAGATGGAGCACAGCATCCCAGGAGCATCTCAGACAAGGATCAGGGAGCTCAACATCACCCTGAGCCCCACAACAAAAAGAACCAACAGGTCCACGAGCAGTAATTATGTGCCTTATCACAGAGAGACCCCGTTGTGCTGGAGGACAAGGTCAAGACACCAACAACTGTTCCAATTAGTGTTCCTGGGAGAAACCACAGCCCTGCTGTTGCTGGGGAATGTCACATTGTCCCTCAGCCCAACCCATGGCCAGCTGCCCTCACCTGACGGCAGATAAAACAGGGGAGGGTTGATTCCAGCTGAGCAGACCAACAACTGAGAGGGCTCCTCTGACACAAAGAGGCTCTTGCTCCACACGTGCTGCTCACCAGAGTTCCCAACCCATCTCCATTTCATTTGCAAGCTGATTCCATGATGGAGCAGAAGTGCCAATCAATGAGAGCATCCCCAGCATGCCTGAGCCCAGCTGGGCAGCCTTCCAGAGCATCACCCACAGCACATGAATTATTCCCCAAACATTCCTGCTGTCAGCACATTCCTCTCGACACAACTTCCTATTATTATTTTTTTGGCGGACAACCCTGAAATTTTAAACAGCTCAATCTTGCTCGAGTCATGCAACTGCTTACAGCCTCCAGGAGGAACTTTTCATAAAAAAATCAACAATAATCCTTCTACTGAGAACAGCAACAGCCCCCCCGCCCAAACAATGCTTTATATTTTCCTTTGTTTGTTTTTGTTTCGGTGTCTTTAGCAGCTCTGACTTACACTCTAATTTGCAGTAACAGCCTTTTATTTGTCTTGCAGAGGAAAAAGAGACTTAAGGGATCTTTAAGCTCCAGCAACAGAGTATGAAGCAGCTTATAAATCAGGGCAGAGATGGGAGGGTCAGCTCAGCTCATTAAAAAATACATTGTACCACTTGCTTTGAGACTGTTTGAGCTGCTGTGATTCATTCAGAGAACACAAGAGTCCAAGAAGCTCTAGAAAGTCTTCAACCCCCTGAAAACAGTGTTGGTAAATTAGTTAATTGGCATTACCACTCCTTTGCATGACAACTCCTGAAAAAACTAATGGTTGGAGAGGAAAGTGGCTGATGAAATGCAGCAAGTGCCCAGAGCAGCTCAGGGAGGCAGCACCTGGGCAGTGTGTGGGCACATGGAAACACCTGCAGCAGCCCAGCCTTGGGCTTGAATATGAAGTTCAGCATTTCATGGAATCACAGAATGGTTTGGGTTGGAAGAGAACTTAAAGCTCATCCCATCCCACCCCCTGCCATGGGCAGGGACACCTCCCACCAGCCCAGGTTGCTCCAAGCCCTGTCCAGCCTGGCCTTGGACACTCCCAGGGATGGGGCAGCAACAGCTTCTCTGGGCACCTGTGCCAGGGTTTCACCACCCTCACAGCAAAGAGCTTCCTCCCAGTATCTCACCCAAACCTACTCTTTCAGTTTGAATCCATTCCCCCTTGTCCTGTCACTCCAGGCTCTCATAAAATGTCCCTCTCCATCTTTCTTGTGGGCTCCCTGGAGGTACTGGAAGGGCACAATTAGGTCACCCTTAATTTCAGTTGATAAACATACATAAAACCCAGAGTTTAAGTGTTTCAATGCTATACCCAGATCCCCCAGGCATTCCCAGTCCCCTGGGAAGGATCATTCCTTGCTTCCCATGTCTTGCTTATTGGAAGGAAAGAATGATGAAAGAATCCTGAAAGTTGTATTTCATAGAGATGAAGGTTGAGATTTCAGCACCATCACATGAATCAAAGCCTTCATTGAGTTTCAATAAGCACATTACCTTGATAACTCCTCTGGTTATAAACCCAGATATATGTATTTCTTTCAGGTCCTGAGCAGCACTTGTGCTATTACATAATTAATAGATTGCACATTTTATAATCAATCATGGTTTAATTTACAATGCAAACTTTTAGCATCACAAAAAAATGTGACTGATTATCCAAAAATATTTATTCAAGATTAAAAAACATGTAGCATATGAATATTTTAATAAATATTAAATATTTATTTCTCCTTTCCAAAGTTTCCATAACTGGGCTTTTAATTAATATGTCATTAAAAATTTATAGAGCCAGGTAGACTTATAATTATTAAATTATATCTTTAAGCTTCAGGTATTCATTTCTCTCCTGTGCCAGCATGGAGCAGGATGAGCTCCAGCAATGAGGCTGCACCAACACAAACAGATTCTGCTGCAGGCTGGGAATGGATGAAAACCTCTTCCCAGCAGTTGGTGAATTGTAGGGATACACTGGAGTAATTAGTGTTTGCATTTCCCTACAGCAGGGAAACAGCAGCTGAAAGCAGGACTGTTTGCTGGGAGATGCAGGAGCTTGGGAAGAGGAGGGGGCTGAAGCTGTGGGTTGGAGCAGCAATCCAAGGCAGGACTACATCCCACCTCCCTTTTCCATCTCTCCCATGCAGGACTGGCTTAATTCTTCCTTCCCCCCCACCGTATAATCGTCTTCCACCCCACAGAAACCACAAGCTCAAGGGACAGATGCAGGATCTGGGATGTATTCCCAAATTAAGTGTTTTAAGGAGCGAGACACGCACACTGGCTCTGCCATCCTCATCCCCTGTCTATAATATTGCTGCCAGCAGTGACTGTGCAGCAGTGCCAGGCTCAGAGGAACCAGAGCACCCAGTGCTGGGCCCACCCAGGTGCCCAGCACAGGAAGGAGCAGCAGCACAGCCAAGCTGGCCATGCCAGGTCAGAACCCTGCACATCCACAACTTCTCCATCACAGACATCTCTCCACTGTTACAGTCCCAGACTGTGGTTGCTGGGACAGATGCCTTGATTTGGGCAGACGGCAGGGACCACAAGCTGCCTGTGTCTGATCACTCCACAAGCTGGCATGGATGAAATCTCCCTGATACCAAGCTCTGCCACCACACTGGGCTGCCCAGGGTGAGTTGGGCACAACCACCCAGCCTGGGGGGACACTCTGGTCCCCATGGCAAAGCAGTCCCCACATCTCCCAGCACCAGGCTTTGCAGGGATGTGTTTTCCTTTCCACAGCAGCTCCCAGCAGGAGCAGCTCATCTCCACAGGAAGGGGTGACAGGGATCCAAAGGAGACAACACCACATCTGAGCTCAGCTTGGCAGCATCATGTGTTGATGCAGCACTTGCTGCTCCCCACAAACCTGTATTTCCCCAGCAAATTGCTGCAAGGAAAACAGGAGTCACCTTTCCTCAAAATCACAGCTCAGGAGCACACACTGCTCACTCTGGACTTATCTGACCTGCTGGCAGCCCTGGAGGTGAAGGAGAATGAGATGGAGTCAAGAACTGAGATGCTGAAGCCCATTATTTTCAGGAAATTGTACTACTGGAAGCCTTTGTAGCTTTTGTAATCACCTCTCTGTGAACTGAATTGAACAGCAAGAGACAGTCACAGCCACAGGAGCAGACTGTGCTTTTTGGGGAGGATGCTGAGCAAGAGAGCAGCAGTTGGCCATCCTAAAATAGGGGAGACTGGTTTTTAGTAAATTATTAGGAGGAGACCTGCAGTCAGGTTTTCTGCATCTCCTGTTGACTTCAGCTGTCATTCCTGGGACACACTGGACAATCTGCAATTTCTCTGCACTTTGAAATTCCTGCCATCTGCTACACAAATGATGTCACTTTGCATCTGAGTGCCAGTGATGGACCTCCAGAAAATTCCAGAGACTCCAAATGACAGGTTGGCCCCAGTAAGAGACTTTGGGTCAAGCCACAGGGCTCATGACAACAAAAACTGAGTTCTCCTTGCCAAATGAGCCTCCTGATGCTGCTGTGCCTGAACCTCTTCTTGATCTCCATAACTCACCCCTCTTTACTCCTACAGCCTTCCATCATCCTGCACAGTGGAATTAGTAAAAACCACCTGTAGGGACAGCCAGCACACCCCAATTTCAGGATTAGCTTCGTGCCACAATTCCCAGAGGGAAGGAGGCACCAGGAAGGCAGGGCCTGGCAAACAGCCCTCCAAGCTCCTCCTCTCCCCCAGCCCCACACAAAGTGGTTGGCAGCAGGACTTGCTCAGTGCTGTTCACATGCAAAAGCATTCAAAGCTGTGCAAACGTCCACCAAAGCTCAGCCTCAGCCTCCATTAAACACCAGAGCTGCCAGCCAGAACAGGAGCACATCAAAAGGCTCCAGAATTATTTCAGCAGCATTTCCAGAAGAGCCTCCTTGCAAAAGAGCCCAAAGAGGCAGGAAATCCTACCCTTGCAAAAGTAACAGTTAATGCTTGAGCAGTCGGTCCCTCCATCACATCTTCACTTAGTGCAGGTCAACCAGCAACATGGAGAGAGTTAAGATAAGTCACATCACAGGAGGAGGGGTTTATTATCTCATTTATTTTATTAACCTCATTTATTCTGTTGCCCCAGAATCAGAGTTTGTCTCCAGTGAGGAGCTGCTCTACCGTTGCCTCCATGAGAACATCCCGAGCAGCAATGGATGGGATGTGCTACAAACACCATCTCTACCTGCTCTTTTAGTCTCCCATCTCTGGACACACAATTCTGTGCTGCTCCCAAATCTTTTCACACAGAGGACGGTGGAGCAAACTTTGTACGGACAAAGCACTTGGAGAGAATATTAAACTAAATAATAGCAATTAATTAGGCTTGTGTAAAGCTATTAACCTTCAAATCCCTGTAGAAATAATAAGTAATGCTCAAATCCTCTGGGATGCACGTGATATTACCCCATTCCACAGCAGAGGAAGCAGAGAGGCAGAGCAGTGGAATGATTTTTGCCTGGGGCAATGCTGCAGCAGGCTGGGGGAGGCTGCAATCACTCCCAGCCCCACAGCCCCAGCTGCTGCCCCAGACCATGCTCAGGGGGGTGGGGACAAGTGAGACCTACAAACACACACTCAAAGGAGCACCATTTTCAACTGGTTATTACAAACTGTGTTTGCAGACCAGCGTTTGCATCTTATTAAAGTGATTTTCTGAAATGGGTGACCCCAGCCATAATTTTCTTCTCCACTCCCCCTGCAATCATGTACAGCCCATCACAACAGCCTTCCCCTCCTCATCATCCTCAGCACTGCACCCATAGAGGAAAAAAAAGAGATCTTTATCTTCTCCCAAGCCCTCTTCCCAAAAGCCTTCCTCAACTTCTGTGGGAAAAACGATAATAAAAAAAATAGCTGAGCATCAGCTTAAACTCAAAAGTCTCTCCAGGGTGTCACAGCCACATCACCAATAAATCTTGGAGGTTTTTTGCATAGTATCTCTACCATTCAGCCTTCCCTGGGGCACCCAGCAAACCTGCTCCAGGTTTTCATCATCCTCTGGCCTAATTATTGCAGCCACCACATCATTCCATCCGTGTTCAGAGCACCAGGAGGCTTTGCCTGCATCACCCCACTGGCTTAGCCCTCCTAATTGCATCCAACACAGGTTCCCTGGGTTTTCAGAGCCCTTGACAGCTTGTCCTCCCTTTCCCACCTTTTGTTCAGCCTGGCCCAGGGCACCAGGATCCCTCACACATCAATTATGGTAAAAGCTGCCTACAAATACCCACAAAACCACTTCAATGCTCTGCTTCAGATTTTGTCTCAAGCTTCACTTGCTGTGATGTTTGAAAAAAGGCTTGAAAAGTGAGATTGCCCATGTCCCAAACCCATTAATTTTAATGTTGGCTCCCAGTGCCACTATTTTTGAGAGTAGTTTTGTATCTCTTATGGATTAAAAGCTGACTTAAAATTAAATTATGCCTTTGCCCATTGTATAGTTATAATACAATGAAACTTCAGCCCATGACAGGATTCCCCAAACACTACTAAATTAAATGGGAAATTAATAAACAGCAACACTCCCAAAAGCTCAGAGTTTCCTGGGGTGGGATTGTCCCTCCAATAACACTAATGAATCCTGGGCTGGCTTCTTGTGTTGCTGTTTACATGGAAATTACAGCTCCCAGCTGCCTCCCTCCCACACTGGGGCAAGACCAGCTCTGTGCTGGGGCATCTTATTGCCTTTTGTGGGGGCTCAATCCCACCAGAAACAACGGTGCTTTCTCCCAAAGCCTGGCCAAGCCTCCAAACCCCCATAATTAGTTGGCATGGTGGCTTCCAGAAGAAAGGAGAGCCACAAAACGCAGCTCAGGGCATCTTAACAAGGGGAAGACTCAGCTCTGAAAATCCTTGCTCTTCAGGGGTGCAAGATATCCTGCTTTTCTGTAATGAAAGTCCTCTCCTCCACCGTCCTCCAACAATCTGCCTTTAATGGGGTTACTATTGCAGAGGTAAAGCATTTTATATGGAACCAGGTTTACATTATCCTGCTATTCGGAGATCTAGCTTGCAATGCTGTTCAAATCCTTTAATCCATAAATAGGATTCCAGCCAGAGCTGGGCTGCCTTCCAAAACTGTAATCTCCAGTATATGAATTATTACAAAAAGATTAGGGTGTTTCAAGTAATAACATTTCAAATAAATCAGCTTTCATGAAGGAACAACAAACTAATATCGGAAATAACAATATAAAGACATTTATATGGCCACTTGCTGGAATAACTTCACTAACCAAAGGGATTCTTTTCTCATTTGCATCTATTTTTTTGGAGGAACAGACCTTTGCCTTTGTGCCCTCACTGCTGGGCTCTGCTGCAGAGCAGTGAAGGTGCTGCCGCCTCCCAGACCAGCCCTTGGAGCCTCCAGCTCTGTTGTTTGGGGCTGGAGAGGTGTGTTCTCCAAACCTTCAGCTTTACATAATGCCATGATGAGAATGGCCAGATAATCCTGAAGGCCAGAAACATCCCCCCCAACTCCATTTTAATAATGATGAGCTGGGAGTTTAATTATTATTCCTGTTGCATTTGCAAAAGCCCTCCCCTTGCACGCACCCCACATGCAGGGAGAGCTTAATAATTCTCCCTTCTTGATTATTTCCTGCCTCTTTTGGCAATAGTTACCTGATAAATTCGTTGTGCTTTGCTTCCCTACAAACTATGTTGGCACAGAAGGGAACTGTCCACGGAGCTCAGACAGTGAGATTGAGAGAAATTCAGAGGCACAAGGTCTGGGCAGGTGGGAGGACACAAAAGGAGAGGTGGAAAGGAGCAGAGCTAAAACACGCCTGTCCCTGGAGCTTCTGGGAACTGGGCAGGGGCTCAGGGACAGACAGCAAAGGAAGAGCATCCCTTGGTCTGAAGGCAGAGCTGGGGAAGCAAAGGGATGGGTGTGCTCACTGGGACGCTCCAGGTTGCTTAGTGACAGAGCTGCAGGCCAAGGATTTATGGAATTCCTCCCCTCCTTCTGAGCTCCATGAATAAATGACACATCTCAGTTCCTTATTTACCCATTTGTGAAGCTTAATGGGCAGTTGTAGGGCAGAGTATTGAGCCTTTCATAGGGCAGGGCAGGCTGGTTTCCTGATTTACGCTGCATCAATAGACAGTGGAATATGGACTCTGCTCATCTGATCTAGCTTTTTAAAGAAAATTTCTCCCAAAAGCACAGCAAAACTGTGCATCCTAAAAAGAAACTGAACCTGGGGCCAATTAGGACCCCCTGGTTTGATTTTAGACCTCATCACACTGTTGAAAAGGTGTAAAAGCTCCTGCCAGATGCAGGATCTCTATCCTGGGACCACCAAACACCCAGATCAGCAGCCACAAAAAGCCATCTTGTCATTCCTTTTCCATCAGTTGTTCTTGTTCTTATAAACTCACCACCCAAGACCTTCAAAATTCAATCCAACCTGAAGCTTCTGAAATTAGATCTTTAATAAAAGATACCCAGTTTATTATCAGAAACAGCTCTCTTGGACATTTTATATTAAAAAAAAAGTTTGATGGTCCCCATAATTTTTGGTGAGTTTCTTCAGACATTCAGCTGTGATTTACACAGGACATTTTTCCCCTTATATGATAAATTACACCAGGACACAGCAGAGATAGAATAGCAGGTGAATCAGTGCATCTGATTTTCAAAGGTCTTAAGACAAGGAAAATTAGAGACAGAATTAGTCTTTTTTTTAATGCCATTGATGTGGGGAAAACATTCAGTCACAAATATGACTTTGAGAGCAGCACTACTATGATATTACAGCTCCAAACTCTCCTCCTGCTGAACTTCCCCCTCCCCAAGTGGCAACACCACCATTAAAACTGTAATCTCATCAAGTCCCTCAGTTACTCCAGACTGAAATACTCTCAGTTAAAGACCAAAAAAATAACAAAACCCCACAATGCCTGTTCTCCTTTTACCTTCTAATGGACAGTAACACAAACAAGTCACAATCCCATGAAATGCAGCTCTTTTTTGCCAGCCTGTAATTTTTTTTTTCTGCTGTGCATTAAGGTGGAGAGCAACACCTCGGTGAGAGACTGTCAGCACATACAGACAACATTATTTTTCCCCTGGAATTCATCTTTCAACCATTTCAAATGGAGCTGAAACTTTGACATGCAGACTGTCAATGCAGAGAAGAATTATTATTATTATTATTCCCAGAAAATTAAATAAATCAGGTCAAACTTTACAACCAGCTTTCCCACCCACTGTGCATAAAGCTCCCAAGTCCTTCCCTCCCCTGCTCAGCTGCTCCTGAACACCTTCCACGTTAAACAAAGCACAAAACTGCCCCAGGAGCATTTCACAGAGAACAGGGGAATTCAAGCTCAGGAACTCAATGAAAACAACAAAAAACCTTAACTCTACCACAACCCATAAATAAAGACACACCAGTATTTGTGAGTGCAATAGCTTTAGCAGACCAGCACAAGAGGTCAAGCTACCAGCATCCAGCATTTACTGGCAATCAGCCACCTCAATCCTATTTGCTCCCCGACCCAGCAGCAAACAGAGCCTTTACTCAGGTGAGTCACCTCCCAGGTTATCCCAAAGACGAAATGTTTGATTTAACCAACTCAAGGCTACACACAGCAACGATTTCTTGCACTTTTTTATCTCGTGCAGTGAACTGCTGCGCCCATACCACGGCTCACACCGTAAATCTTGGGGTTATTTCTGTACCATTGTTTCTCATACCTTGTTTTTTGGCTCGGGAAGATGTGTTGCTGCAGCCTGGTCTCAAATGAGCCTCCAGTGGATCTCTATTTCCTCTTTCAGAGACATCATCTCACCAAGAAACCCACTCAACCCCTCCAAGCAGAGCTCCAGCACCTCATCTGACCTTTAAAGCAGGGTCATTGCCACCCCGAGGCACCTGCTGGACCTCCTGGAGGGATTTGGGGATTCTTTCCAGCTGGGGACACACAGCTGAGGAGCTCTAATTAATTCTCATTAATTGGGGGTTGGAACTAGATGGTCTTTAAGGCCTTTCCAGCCCAAGCCATTCTGTGGTTTATTAACTCTTTCTTGGCAAAGTTTTGGGTGCTGCTTGTCCTGGGGAGGGCTCAGGCTGTGACTGCCATGGCACTGGGATCTATTATTTCATGGATAATCCCCAGTGTGGCAGAGCCCTGTGCTGTCCAGAGCATCCTGCCACCCCCAGTGTGCACAGAAAACAGCCAGAGCCCTTAATGAATGGGAATAAAGTTGTTTCCCTGGATTCACCAGCATTTTTAATGCCTATTATTATGTCCTGATTGAAGTAGATTAAATAAAAGCCACCTTGCTCGCTTTCTCCTCATTCCTGCAGCCTGTTTTCACCTGACTTGGGCTGCTCATGGAGTCAATGAGGCTTTTATGCATATATTACACTGGGATATGGCATTCAGGTAAAATAATAACAACATCTGACAAAGTTTATTGTATTAAATAGCAGGTTGAGGATTCTTTTAACCTGCCGTACGTGCAGGAGTTCGCTGCACAGAAACAACAGAAAATAGCACAGATCACTGTGAAATAATTTGCTATTCATTTAGCTGTCAGGTGTACTTTTGAACACAAGTTCTAGCACAATTCAGCTTTAATAAATAGATGCTTAAAATACACTTTGTACTGTGTAACCGTCTCCTTGCATTAAACTTAAAACCTCAATCACTAATGCAGAAAAATCCAACCCAACAGTGGCTGTTTTGCTGTTATATTGAGCCTTTTTGTCCCATAACCTGGACAACCAGATTAACTGCAAAGCATGTGCAGGGTAATAATTCTCTGCTCTGAATATTGCATTGCTGGGACCCATTAGCATTTTAGACAGGCTGTAATTAGGCACGATGGAACCATGTGGATTTTGGAGTTCAGGCTCATAGCCAAAAATCCCAGGGTGAAATTTTTAACTAGTTCCAGAATTTCGGTGTTAAATGGCAACAGGACTTGCACAAAGTCTGTTTTGCCCACAGGTGAGCCCTGCTCTGCTCCTGCCCTGGGACAGCCCATCGTGTCCTTGCTGGGAGGAGCAGCCCCAAATCCTCAGCAGATGGAATGTCCTGGGGAGAAGAGCTGGAGGTGAAAGACAAGGCTGTGGTGGAACCTGCAAAATAATTAAGGGACAGGCTACAACCTAATAATCACCCATGGAATTTCTGCCAGGAGACTGTTCAGTCCCTGCCAGGGATCAGTGCCCAACCTGGTTCTCAGTCCAAGGGAGGCGAGGAAAAGCTTGGTATGAAACTTTCAGACACGCTTTCAAGAAAGTTGGGCATTTTTTGAAACATTTTCTTTCCAAACATTAAGCCTTTGGTTGGAGCTGAGTGCTGAAAGCTGGGAAGGACTGCAGGAGCATCCAGGCTCTGCCTGGACACGGAGCCCTCTCTCCCCCATGAACTCCGGGCTCCTCTGACCCCAAGTAAAACCAGCCACGTGCCCACTGCTCCAACACTTGGCAGCCATGTGGTTGTTTGGAAATCTCTTTCAGCTTTTTGCTGCTGGGACTAAGATCTTGATTGCTTTTGAGTCTTTTTAGCTCCTCTCCTGCTCCCCCTCTGATCTGATCTCTCACTGAGTGTTGGGGCTGCAGCTCAGCACCAGCCACGGGTGCCAGGATTTATGTCACTGTCCCCACACGGGATATCAAGGTGAGATCAGCTGTTCCCTGAATTTCCCATGGCAAACTTCAACCTTGTTCAATCTGGCAGGGCTGTTTTCTCCTCCTAACAACTGGGGATGCAGCACAGAGTCCAGAGAGAGAAATGAAAGTACTTCAATATGATTTGGTTGTCCACTCTTTTGATGGGGACAATATTCCAAGGACACAGCCTTCACCATATTGTCCTCCTTGCCACTGAGCTTCCTGACTGATGTGTCATATTTATCCACTGTTGCAAAACCTGAGTGAAGTGGATGAGTTGAAGTTATCATTGTGTGACCTTAAGTCAGCATTGAAAATGTCTCCCTTTGTATTATCTAAATTCTCTTTTTAAATTCTTCCAGTTTTGTTGTGCAGATCAATCACAAAGACACATCATAATTCTGCTATGCCCCTCTTGGGCAGAATCTTCCTGTTCTCAGTTAACATCAGTGCAAGGTGAAGTGCCAGTGAGAGCATGATCTATGGCTCTGCTCTCAATCCACACCCAGGAGCTGTTTGACATGGCGTGGTTTGGGTCTGAGGACTGAAAACACAAGCCCAAACTTCATATTTTAATGCTTACATGAAAACCTTGTAGAAGGATGTGGTGTATTAGGGAGTGCACTCTGAGTTCCCTGGAGGAAATCAATGTCCAGTCCCCAAAATGAGCTTGAAAGCTCCAGAAATTGCAGAATGGTTTGGGTTGGAAGGGACTTTCAAAATCATCTTGGTCCACCCACTAGACCAGGTTGGTCAATCCCCCACCCAACCTGTCCTTGGACAATTCCAGAGATGGGGCATCCATGGATCTTCTCAGCAACCTGTGCCAAGGCCTCACCACCCACATAGTAAAGAATTTCCTCCTAAAATCTTGTCTAAATCTCTCCCATTTAAGTTGAAAACCATTTCCTCTTGTCCTACCACTCTGCCCATGTAAAAAAGTCACTCTCCCTCTTAATTATAAACCCCCTTAAAGTACTGAAAGATTAAAGCATAGGAACTGTTTTTTGTACCAATAAACCCGGCTCAGGAGCCCTTTTTGCTTCACATCCCTCCTGGCTGAAGTGGTGGAAAAACCCCCTGAATTTTGCAAGACAAGCCATGCTCATGTTTCTGCTTTCCCTGCCTCGATGACGCGTTGTTAGTGCTGTGTGTCCTGTGTGTACATTTTGTGTCTGTCTGGGCTCGAGTGTGTTTGTAGAGGAGAGATCTGGATATAAACAGTGTGAGCCTGCACAGCAGAGATGGATTGCCCTGCAGGGAGCAGACCCAACACATCCCAGAGCTGGCAGTTCCATGGGAGGGAAGCCAAGGCTGCTGGATGGTGAACCAGGAACACACTCACAGGGGCAGTTTTTCTCTGCCTCGTCCCAGCCTAAATGTGGAAGAAAAACTGTGACCTTCAGTGGAATTGATATCCTACTGAAATCACAGAATCCCAGGCTGGTTTGGGTTGGGAGGGACCTTAAAGCCCATCCAGTTCCCCCCCTGCCGTGGGCAGGGACACCTTCCACCAGCCCAGATTGCTCCAAGCCCCATCCAACCTGGCCTTGGACACTTCCAAGTGATTTGGTTCCTCTGATCCAGCTTACAGGTTGCATGAGGCCAGTGTGAGGGTCAAGGCCAGCAACTCATTTTGTTTTAATAGATGAGTCTGAGCCTTTCCAATTTCCTTGCAACCTTAGAGGTGACTGCAGGAACCTTTCACCCTCCAACCTGCTCACTGAACACTCACCAGTTTTTTTCAGATGGTATCTCATGAACATCTGAAGTTCTTTTTATTGCTTTCATACATTTTTTTTCAGTAACTTTTTTCATTACTTAGTCTTTTTAAATAGAGATCTTTTCCTTTGATCCTCACAATTTTTCCTTCCAGTTCCTCTGATAATTTTTTAAAAGGAATCCTGGTAACTTTAAAATGCCTTTTCCCATGTCCAGTCTCCACAGTGTGGCTGAGATTCCTTCAAACCTTTAAGAATTGTAAATGTGACCTTGCACAGAAAATGCAGAAAATGTCATCTCTTATAACATGTAAGACAGAAAAAGACTGTAACTTATAAGGCTAAGTACAAAGGGCTGTTTTTCTTTCAGCTAATTAACTGAAAGAAGAGGATAACTAATTAACTGGAGAGACACCGAAGGAAATACAAGGTTGTAGCAAAGCCCTGTGACTTTAGATGCTTCTTTTCATCTTGTGGATGGATTGTTGAGGACCAAGCTGTGCCAGGGGCTGCTGAGTGGCCCTTCCCTCTCCTCTGCTCCTCCCTGCAAACTGCTGGCCTGATAGTTTGGTTCCCAAACCCCTCAGCCTGGAGTGCTGCCCTCACTCTCCTGAGGAAACCAAGTGTGAGACCCACCGTGTCTGACTGAGCCAGACGAGTCCCACCCCAAAGGAGAGCTGCACTTCCCAGGACAAGATTGTAGTTAATTCCTACTCACACATCCAAATAAATCCAGTGATTCCTTGATCCCTCCAAAACTCAAGTTGCTGATACTTTAGTATTTCAACCCAGCCCATGGCTGCAGACTCTGGGGCATCATCTCTGGTGACATTAATTTGTGAGGTTTGAGAAGGGAAACTGAGGGATCTCAAGTGGTCAGTGCCTTCCCCTTCTTCCCTCCCTCCCTCCTCTGAAAATCCATTAGAAGACACCTTTGGGGGAATAGGCTTCAAAAATAAGTAACCAGCGTGCATGCACTTGATAAGACCTACAAAATTAATCACAATAAATGACACTGTTTAATGGAGAAAACGGTACCTGCCATGGCAGTTTCCTAGAAAAGGAGCAGTTCAATTAAAACCTACCGAGGTACTTAGGAATTTTCTAGGCAGAGACAGTTTCTTGCTGGATTCTTCAATCTGGCAAGAGCTGATAAAAGGGCAGCAGAGAAATCTGTGTAGGAAAACCCCCTTGTCCTGAAGGGAGAAGGATTTTCTGTGTTGCCGCCAGCAGGTATTTGCTTGGTGTTGCCACAGCACGGGGCAGGCACAGCCTCATTTAGGACTGATTTGTCTCTTTATGCTGCTTTGGGGTGAGTTTAAGTGACTCTGATTCCCCAAGTGTGACTACCAGGCTTTTCCTGGAAAAATCCCCAATCTTATCAAACCCTGTGAACTCCAGTTTCTTTTCAGTGTCATTAGTGACATCTCTGCCCCCCAGACCTGCCCTGGCAGTGCTGCCGTGGCATCCTGGCACCTCCAGAGGATTTCACTTCCCAGTTCCGAGCTGAGCTCAACTCCAATCGGAATTTCTCCCACACAGTAGAAAACAAATGACTCTTCCAATAATGTTGGGCTGTCCAGCACAAGCACTGGGTGTCAGGTGCCATAAAAGTAAGAGAAAACAATGTGCAGCACAAACCTATCTCATTATTTTACTCTTGCTGCTGCAATTATTTTTTTCTGTATCACGGGCGAGGAGTTCCATAAATTACGGAGTTATCACCCATCTGATCTGCTTCTGAGTGTGCTCTGGACCTGCTTCCAGCACCAAGCTGTCAGGCTGAAATGTAATGTCTGCAGACACATCCTGAGATGCCTGGGAGCAAAGCTGAGGCAGAAAGGTTGCTTGTTTAGAGACTGCTCTGTAGTTCCTCCAAGGATGCAGCTGCAGGAATATCTTTACCCTGACTGAGAGAGTACTTAATTTCATTAAATTCAATATATTGCATAATTTCATTTGCTGCTGGAGCATTTTTCCAAGGGAGTCACAGCTCAAGCTGTCCCTGGGGCAGGAAGGACTCCAATCATACCCCAGCAGTGGTTGGTTTGGTCTTTGTGAGATGTTCGAGGGAAATCTCTGGGAAGGGATACAACACACCAACCAGGACTGAGAGATGGTTTTCCCATTTCTTGGCGAGAAGAAAAACCAGCCCAGGATCTCCCCAGGGAGGAGGAGAGGGAGCTTTTCCTGGTGTCTCCCATCTCCAGGGAGGTTGGACAGCGCCAGCAGCCACGCTCTGATCTCTCAGCTGCCCTCCTGCAGCAACAACGGCCTCATTTCATCTCCTCTGACATTTTCCTTCCCATCAGGATCCAGGGCTAGAAACAATTTGTCCAGGTGCTTTACCTTTTCCTTTTTTATTCCCACAGCAAAGTGAATCATGAAAATCTCTGAAATTAGAGCAGGGAAAAGACCTTTTAGGCCGTTCCAGTCTTCCCTCAGGGTAAGTGCCGACAGGATTCCCACAGTATGTTTTCTAGTGCTTTAATCAGTTCAATTTTCATACTGTGGGTCACAGAGGATTAGACATGAGGAAGGTCTGGGGAAACAGCTCTTCCTTTGTTTTTATCAGCAAAATTCTGTTCTGGGCTAAACCAGCAGGAAACCAAGTGTATTTTGCTGAATGCTTGATAATTCAGAGTTCATGTGCCAGGGAGATAACAAAGAGGTGTCCTGAATCGAAACACTTATTTGAGGCTGATATTATGGCTACTACTAACAAGGAGTGATCGTTACCCATGTTTCCTTCAAGGTTTGATGTGACTGTCATCACATGGTCCCCCTGCTATGCTGGCAGCTGTCCCTGTCCCAGAAAAGTCATTAAAATCACTCCAAGATGGACTGCAGGTAACTTTGCAAAAGATAACTAAAGGATTTAGAACTTAATTCCCTCTGTCTGTCAAGCCCATGTAATATCTGTCACTGGAGAGCACGGGATCCATCCCCTGGATGTGCTCTGTGTTGACACTCTTACCAGGACTGGGTCCAAATTCCCTCTGCTGACTGGGAGCAGATTTGGACACATCCCCAGCAGCACCAGGAGCTGCAGGGCTTTCCAAAGCTGCCCCGGATGCTCAGCCCTGGAGTTGTGTGAGTTATATCGGGGCAGGCTATAGAAACACTCTTTACAAGCCCAGCCTAATCTGTGTGTTAAAGAAAAGGTATTATTGGACATGCCTAAAAGAGAAGCAAGATGGACACAAGGAGCTCATGAGGACCATGAGACTTTGTCCCCTGGTTTAAATAAACCTCTGTTTGCCTCCTGAGCTCCAGGACTGGGTGTCTCTTGGTAGTAGTCACTGTGCAGATGCCCAGGGCAGAGGAAGTCCAGATTCCTGCCCCAAACCACTCTGAGGTGGAGGTGGCAGAGGGCAAAGCTGGGCTTTGTGCCCGCTCGGTGGCAGGAGCTGGATCAGCAAGGCACAAAGCAAGGCTGGCGCTGGATTTGACGAGTATCAACACACACTAACAAGGGTTTATGAGTCCAGATGATAAACAATAATGAGAACAGCTGCATCCCGAATGAATCCTTCTGCAGAGAGAGAATATGGGAGATTTCAGTGCATTCAAGTAACATTAGCTTGGGGCAGGGTTAGATTGTTCTGCATTTTGACCTGATTTTGTAATTATCATTCCTTCATAGAAAGATGTGTTGTTTAAATATCCTCTAATTTGCTTTCAGAGATCATAAACCCCCTTTATTATCTGCTGCCATGTATTACAGACAGATAATGACTGACTTTTGCCTTCTCTGCTTAGAAAAGTGCATTTAATTTTGTGAAATAATGGAGGCATTTGTTCATCTTTAATACTATTTTCTGTGCTCCGTTCCCTATTACCTAATCAAGCAGCCTCTTTTAGAGGTCCACTCGTGTGGTTGGTCCTGCTGTGGATCCTGAGCCCAGCTGAGGGCACTGAAGTGGGAGATATCCATCAAAACCCTCGTGCCAAGCTGCTGCCAGAGGTTTGCCCAGGAATGGCTGCTCTCAGGTTCAATCTGTTCCATTTAATGCAGGCGCAGCTATCGAGACTTTTTCCCAATTACTCGTAATTAAGGCGTTTGTCATGACAGAATGAGGGTGTCTTAGGCCAACATCAGGCCATATTTAGCAGGATTGGTGGCAACCAGGAGCTCTCTCTGCAGCACCTCAGCTGATTGAAGGGAAACCTTTCCCAGCCCAGGAAAAAAAGAGCTCAAGTGCTTAAACCCAGAACTCACTCAGGTTCTCCCCATTTACACCAAACCCCTCCATCTGTGGGTTTGTTACTCACAGCCAGTTATTCCCAGAAAAAAGGGCTTCATTGCATCACTCTGAGCAGATTTGAGCTCTGGTTTTATGCCTGCACAGCACTTTTTTCCCTGGATATTTGCAAGGCTTTTAAAAATATGAAATAGTTACTGCTTCTGCTTTCTCGAATGTATCAATTATTTTTAATTTCTCAAAACTGCTACTGTAGCATACAAATAGAGCAGAAATGTGAAGGGCTTTTTTTTTTCCCTCAAGAGGAGGCTTTAAGCATCCCCAGACAAATTCAGAGGGGGAGGAGAACTGTAACAGTAGCTTGTCCCTACATATTTTTATCTGCTTTTAAGGCAATTTCTGTTTATACATTCTATTATAAGGCTAATTATTCATTCTCTCTCAGGCATTGTGATTTGCATTGTGTATTTTAATATTATTTGTATTGTAGTGTGTTTGTTTAATCATTCTGCAGACACACAGCAAGAGCCGGATTTGTGATCTTCATAGAATTATTGAATGGTTTGGGTTGGAAAGGACCTTGAAGCTCATCCAGTCCCACCCCCTGCCATGGGCAGGGACACCTCCCACCAGCCCAGGTTGCTCCAAGCCCTGCCCAACCTGGCCTTGGACACTCCCAGGGATGGGGCAGCCACAGCTTCTCTGGGCACCTGTGCCAGGGCCTGCCCACCTTCACAGGGATGAATTTGTGCCCAATATCCAATCTAAATTTCCTCTCTTTCAGTTCCAGCCTTGCCAGCTGTGGCTTTGGACTTAGAGCTGCTCCAAAGGGAATTTTCACATGCAAACCTTTACTTTTGGTAAATGCAAAATAATGGGAGAGGGGGAAAAAAAGGGAAAGAGGATTAAGGTCTCTTACATTTAATGGACTAATCATTAGGATACCCAGAGAAGCTGTGGCTATCCCATCCCTGGGAGTGTCCCAGGCCAGGTTGGACAGGGCTTGGAGCAACCTGGGCTGGTGGGAGGTGTCCCTGCCCATGGCAGGGGTGGGATGAGATGAACTTCAAGGTCCCTTCCAACCCAACCAGTCTGTGATCCCTGGGCACAGGGGAGCCAGAGCTGTCCCTGCCTGCAGCCTCTGCTCTCCATCACACAGCCCCACAGGCACAACCCCTGGACAGGATGGGCAGAGTGATGTTAACACAGATAACTCCTCAGAGAAACAATTGCCAACACTCCTGGCTGGGTGGCCCAGCTCAGCACAGAGATAACATGTGACATCCAGACACAGGATGACATTTCCCATAACTGCACAGAAATATGGGACACTTTCCCTCATTTTACTCTGTGTAATTGATATGAGGCCAGGAGCTGCTGGCAAGATTAAATTTTACAACCCATGACACACCAAGGCCTTGACTCAAAAATTACTCGTGCTCCACTCTAATTAATTCACATTCTACCCATTCAGTTGGTGGGGATATTTGCCTTTTATTCCAAAGGAAAAGGATTTGGGAGCCCAAAGCAGGACTTAAGTTCAGTCAGGGATGTGGGAAGGTGAGAGGGAGCAAGGAAAGGGGAAACCTTGCTTTACATGGAGAAAATAATGAGGGCAGGACAGTCTGTACCCCAGGCTGCCCCCCCTGCCCTTGGAGGGGAGGCACAGGAGCAGTTTGAACACACAAAAGCAATTACTGACAGAGACTAAAATATAATAATAATGAAGGGGCTTTGGGTGCTTGCAGAGTGTTTCTCAGGAGTGAAAAGAGAGGTTTGAGCAAAGATCAATCATGCCAGAACACCCATATGCTCAAAGACTTCCCAGAGAAGCACCCACTGGAATTTTGAACAAATGCACGGGAATGCTGACTCAGCAGAATGCAGGTTTTTACCCAAAATCCTTCAAAAAGCAGCCAAGTCCTCCAAGAAAGGTTTTCTGTGTTCTCCCTGAGCACAGGGAAGCTCCTTCCCTCAGAATTCCATCAGACTTATGTTTTAAACCACACTACAGCCCGTATTGGAAATAATTCCCAGCCTGGCTCAGCTGGTTCCTCCTGGTGGAAAACACAGCATGGATGGAGCTGGTTTTATTTCTAAAGGAAATTTTAAAGAAAGACATTATAATTATGTGAAGAGAACATTCATTTGCTTGTTAAAATTTGAAGGGGAAACTTTAATGATGGTAGGAACAAAATCAGATCTTCTTGTTAAACTATATTCCAAGAGAACTCATGTGCTGGACAGCACATTAAGCATCAAAGACTCATCAGTGATTCATAGAGGACTTTTTTTCTCAGTGACATGAATTATTTTCATGGGAAAAGATATGAAGATATCTTAGATGAAGAAAAGGAGGGAAGATATTTTCATTTCTGTCCTTGGGAAATAAATGGGGTATAAATAAACCTTAAGTCTAAAGGCCATTTGAGAAAGAACCCACAACTTTGTATTTATTTTTCATTATGCTAACACAGAAAAATGGGTTCTAATCCCTCAAATTGAAGTTGGAATTGCAAATGGGTTGTTCTGTTTGTGACTAAGCTATGGGAAAAATGAATATATAGTGCAAGCTGGTTTATATTTTTCCTTACTAACTCCTGGCTTAGAGGATGGAGCCCATTTCTCCTGGGTTGGGTGGGATCTGCTGCCAGGCCCTGGGTGCTGCTCTGGCTGTCCTTGGGTGCTGTTAATCACTTCCTGAATTATAGGTACTAATCAGCTATTGATAGGAGTTCAGCTAAAATCAACACTGCTGAAATAATAATATTATGGTTACTAATAATCCTCTTTCTGAGGAAGGATCTTGAAATGTTAATTAGGCATGACACTAATAAATTAAGCCAGCCTTCACACCAGCATTAAAGCATTTACTTAATGTTGGCTCACAAACAGGGACACTGAGGCAAGGAGAGCTAATCTGCTTTCCTTTCCACCCTCCTAATTCCGGAATAATTCCTTTGCAGTTCCTGCTATGCTTTGCAGGAGCACACAGCAAGCACACACCGGATTTGGAAAGAGTTATCCTGATTTGAAGGTGAGTGAACACAAACAAAATGCATTTTCACGGGATTTGCCACCTAAGGAAGGCACAGAACTGCATGTAGGTGCTGGGATTCAAGTCTTGCCTTTTCCTTTCACCCTCCAGCTATTCCCAGGGGATTCTCCCAGTGCCTTGTTCTCACCTCCCACCTTGTCTCTCAGTTGTGATGCTCCTGAGCTGCTCCGCTCGCAGAGCTTCGAGCCCAGAGGTGGGTACTAACAATTACTACAATGCAAATAATAACTCTGGCATGCTAATGAAGGGCACAATTAAAGGCAGCCAAGCATCTATTCCCAGAAACATACTCATAAATCCCATCACCCAGCAGAGGCCCAGCCAGGCCATTCCCTGAGTCCAGCTCTGCCGTGGTGGCTGCTCAGGATGGCAGGGAGGGCTCCTCCTGCCCAGCTAACACCAAACATCCACATTTAATTCATTAACTGCCACTTAGAGGAAATTTTAGTAGAAACATGACAAGCAAGTGTCAAATACAAAGGTGTTTAATGTTATCATACATCAGAGGTGCCTCGTGCCATTCATTGTGGACGCTGAGGTCGATCCGCTCTCAGTCAGTCACCAAACGTTCCCCTGGCCCTTTCTCCACCATCCATCACCTGAGCTTTCCAACCATACATCCATCAGCTCACACTCCTTGGGAATGCCCATCATGCTGCCCTCTGAGGGGCTGAGCCACGTGGGAGCTGTGAAGTCCTGAGTGGGCAGACAAACCCTCCCATCCCTCTGCTCCCCCCTCCTTTTTTTGGGAAGTGCCAAGAGGGCGACTCCTCTCTCACATCCACCCTCCCCTTGTCCAACCACCCACCCTCCTCCCACCCAGCACTTATTAGATGACATAACATTCGCTTTGGTGAGATGTATTATTCAAAAATTGAAATGCTGCCACGGTCCTGAACTCTGGCTGCAGTTAAACCCAATCCCTTTCTCTGTGTCACATCCTCAGCTCTGCATTTTCCACGCTAAGTCCTTTAAAACGTTCCGGACTCGGAGCCGGAACAAGATCAAATGTGACTTCTTCAAAATAGGATGCCTGGCCCTCTCCCTTTCCCTCCTTGGGTCGACAATGGGAGATAAATTTGCTCTGCAGGAACCTTTTGTGGGCTGTGCTGCCGAGGCAATTTGCAGTGTGCTGTGGAAAAGGCATCTCACGCTACATTTATCACCCCCCGCCGCTGGCTACAATTCAGCCCCCTCGGAGCCGCCGAGCAGAGGTGCCGAGCTGAGCCCCTGCATTATTATTCCACATAATAATGGGTGTTCAGGGAAGCAGCAGACAAATATAGAGTATATTCCAGAAAGGCTCAGCTGGGGAATGGAAGCAAAAGAGCCAGGGGGTGGGCTGGAGGGAGGGAAGGCAGACAGGAGGAAGGTTAGTGAAAAAAAAAAAAAGAATAAATTTGTTCATCAAACGAGGTCTTTCCCTTGCAGAGCTGGAGTGTTGCTTCTGCCTCAGCTCATGACACGGGATATCACTGTCCTACAGCGAGTGCTGGAGCTGCCCACATGGATATGAGCAGCCTTGGTTCATCATTGTGGTCTAGAGACAGAGGCATTCCCTGTGTTCTTCCCAGGGGGCCAGGGATACCCCTTTGGCCAATCCCAACCCTGAAACATTCTCTGTGTTCTTCCCAGGGGACCAGGAATACCCCCTTGGCCAACCCCAACCCTGAAGTATTCTCTGTGTTCTCCCCAGGGGACCAGGGATACCCCCTTGGCCAATCCCAACCCTGAAACATTCCCTGTGTTCTTCCCAGGGGACTAGGAAAGAACCTTTGGGGCAATTCCTATCTTGTGTAGAAGGGAGAAGAACTGATGTTCATCCCTGACTGCCTTAAAATAAGGTCCTGAGCAGGAGATAACAAAACTGCTTGGTCACAGCAGAGGTCAAGACATTAAGAAGTTCATTACCAGCCTGCAGGCACATGGTGAGTCACTAAGGAATCCAAAATTCAGTGTTGGAACCCTTGAAATTTTCCTTTCATCTACCATATACATATAAACCCATTTCCTTTTCCATATAAGATAATGTATCCTATAGAGACAGCAGAAAAACCTACACAGAATATTATAAGCAGATTTCGATGATCAGAGGACAGTGCTGTACTTTTATATGGGTATTTTTTAAGGTTCCAAATCAAAAGAGAGATAACTTTTGACTAAATAGAACTTACAGGCAGATCTGCCTTTATCTTGTCTTCCTACACTCACAACCCAGAGCTTTGTTGAAAATCTTTGGTGAGTATTTTGGGCAGCAAATGTCTGGTGAGGAGACATTCTGAGCATGTCAATTGTAGGATTTTTTCTCACATGCCTAAAAAAAATGACATTCTTCTCATGTTTCAGAATTTCACATCTGTGAGGGTTTTATTTTTTGAATGCAAGAAAGAAACACAACCTCCTGTGTGAAGATGTGGGGTTTGATCCTTCGATTGCTTCATCTTTGGTTCTTGTCAGTGTCCCTGCCTGACATCTGTCATTACCATTCCTCTCCATCCCCCCTCCCCACCACTGACAGCTTTTACAGTCATGTCAATACTAATTTCTCTTTTCCAGAGTAAGTTGGTTAATCAGACCTTTGAAAGAAAAACTTTCAGCTGGGTATTTGTATGCAGCCCCTCGACAGAAATGCAGATTTAAGGAGACAGCCATATGCAAGCATGAAGGGAGCAGATGTTGTACAATCAGGGGTAATTTAAAAGAGAGGGGGAAGGTGATAGAAGGACAACATGAATCCAAAGGCAAGAATTTTTTTGTTGTTGTTGTTGATACACACACAGAAATTATGTTTTACTTCACACCTTCAAGTCCCATGGTGAAAACACTGGTTGTCTTCTGGGTCACTGCCACCAAATGCCACCTCTCTCTTTACAGATGTTGTAATTTCAGAGCTGTGCTACTGTTTCTTGCACTGAACAGAGGATTCATCCTACACATTTTTCATCTTCCAGCCTTTTTGGAGGATGGAGAATTCGCTGCTTTTGAGCCATGAAGTCTCCCAGCAAATGAAATGCAAAGAATTCACGTCACCACGTGGAGCAGTGGGAGCAAACAGGACTCAGCCGTGCTGTCATCTGTCATCCAGTCCATTTAACTCCTGGATTTGTTCTCTCCTCCCCCTAAAAAGTCTGAGCACCATCAGTCAGGAGCTGTGAAAGACAATCCCAGAGAGGAGCCCGTGGGGATGCTGCGGTGCTCCAGGGCTCGCTGCGGGGAGCAGCCTCCTGCCAGCAGCACCTCCAACCCTGCTCTCCTCCAGATGCAATGGTGGATGTAACTAAGCCACAAACATCCCTGCACCCGTGTCAGGGCATGGGCAAAGCACAGAATCGTGGTTTCAGTTGGAAGAAACTTTAAAGCTCATCTTGTACCAGCTCCCTGCCATGGGTATGGATGCCACTCTGCAGACCAGGATGCTCAAAGACAGAACTCACTGAGAATTGCTGTGTTTTAGTTGCCTTGACCAGAAAAACAAGCAGAGAAAGGACCAGTTCCTGTGAAAGCTGTCAGTGAACAGGGCAGGATGAGGTGAGGGGCAGAGCTTTGGGATTGCTCCACATCCAAAAAGTCAAGGCAGCAGCCAGGACTTTATTTCCCCACCACTTTTAGAGTTGTCAGCCTTTCATACCCACAGGGATCAAACTGTGCCTTCATTCCATGTAAGAGGATTGAGAAAGGCAAATAAAAAGTAATTTTTTGGTAATTCAATGCAATACTAATCAATTGTGACAGGACCTGGAGAATATTTTCACGGTGCCAATTACTTAAAGGGCAAAGATGCCACAGTGCCATTAAAGGAACAGCATCGACAGCTCTCGAGGATGTCGTGGAACAAGGTACTAAATGTTGTTCCACTCATTCCATGAAATAAAGTATTGGGTCATTAACCTTACCAATGTCACTGTGTTGTCACTATCAAATTCAACTCAATGAGTGTTCAAGGTAATAGTTAGGAGCACACTTCCCACTGTGGAATTCATTATTACTGGCTGCTAATAAAGGGAAACTGTGTGAGGAACTCAAAGAGCTATAAATATGGATTAAGGGAGAGGGTCAGCCTGGATGGGACAGCCAGAAACCCCCAGGTATGGGTGGGTGCCCACAAACAGATTTATGCACTCACACATGCACGTTTACAAGCCATGAAATGACTAAATAGAAAATTTATGAAAGCAAACTCCAAAGCTGTAAACATGCATTAAGGGAGCAAATGTTTGCAAACTTCCTTTGGAACAGGATTTCATATCTGTACATAAATATCTCTGACAAGTTGCTTGTGAAACCTCTCAGTGAGAGTCACTTTTTTTTTAAACACTCTTTTAAAAAGTGCCTCTGCACTGCTAAGGGGAGAGCTCTGTTTTGTTGTGCTGCTCTGGAGGAGGAGGATGACTCCAATATTCCTGTGTACCCCGGTGAGGTGGATGCTCTGAGAGCTGGTACATCACAGTGCAAGGAAATCGATTCAGGGATCGCTGCAGCTCAATAACCTCTCGCAGTGACATGTGTGAAGAGGCAAAAAACATTGCTGAGGAAAATGAACACTGTTCCAAAGAAAAATGTTGGCACTAAGGAAAAAAACAGATCGAAACACTTGGCCACCAGAAGATTTCAGTATGAACTGGATTTCCAGGTAAAAGGAGAGGAAAAGGAAATTTTCCTTCCTGATCATTCATGGGATCAGAGGTATCATTGTGAGTACAGAATAGTTTGGGGTGGCAGAGACCTTAAAGATAATCTGATTTCGCTCCCTGCCATGGGCAGGGACACCTTCTACTGTCCTAGGTTGCTCTAAGCCCCATCCAACCTGGCCTTGGAAACTTCCCAGGATTTAGCAGATGTCCTTCAATAATTCTAATCTCATTTCAATTTTCTAATGAAACGGAAGACAGAAAATACATAGATTTAAGATACGCAGAGGTGGAAAAAGCCACCAGGATACCGGGCACCACTGCCATTATTTCTGGACCAATTTCTATTTCATAATTAATAACTTAAATGGGGTAATTTAAAATTGTTAATTCTTTTCACAGAGTCTGCACGAGCTCAGGTGATGTCAGACACGCTGTCACCAGGAAGGTTAAATACTCTGGGTAGTTGCTAATTACCTAATCACCATTAGTATCTCATATTAATTCTACCCAAAGAACAGATTTCATTATGACTAACCCGAGTTATTAAAGAATGAGCTGTAAGGAAACCCCCCGTTGTTTGCATTCATTTAAAGGAGAGAAAAAAGCCCCAATCAGAGCATTTGTCCTCAACATCAGGTAAATCCTGAGGAGCAGAGAGTGGATTTACAGGAGTGTGTAGCGACAGGATGAGGGGAAATGGCTTCAAACTGAAACAGGGCAGGGTTAGATGGGATATTGGGAAGGAATTCCTCCCTGGGAGGGTGGGCAGGCCCTGGCACAGGTTGCCCAGAGAAGCTGTGGCTGCTCCATCCCTGAAGTGTCCAAGGCCAGGTTGGACAGGGCTTGGAGCACCCTGGGCTGGTGGAAGGTGTCCCTGCCCATAGCAGGGGATGAAATGAGATGAGCTTTAAGGTCCTTTCCAACCCAAACCATTCTGTGATTCCTGGTGGGATCTGTGTCCCAGAACCCACTCGGTGTTCCCATGGGAGCAGGTCCCTTGCCAGCTGCACACCAAACATACCAACACCTTCTTGTCACTCTGTGCCTTCCCAGCACAAACACTTGGGGGCTTTGGCCTTGAATGGGTGTCACTTCTGTCTTCTAAATGCATATTTTATTGATTAGTTTGTGAATACCCTTGAAGATAATCCCTTGAATCCCTGGCCAGTGTGGAAAGGGGACTGAGTGCATCTCATTTGCCTCATTAGGCTCCTGTTCTCCTCTGCCCATGGAGAATTCCCACTGTTCCCATTGCTTCTTAATTATCCCCTTGACAACATCAGAGCTGGTCGATGCAATGCGTGGTGCTGACTTAGCTCTGTTTTCTACAAGGCCAGGTGAGACATTGGCCCCTACTTGGGTGGGCTCAGAGTTGCAGAAATAGAATAAGAAAGGTTGGAAAAAGACCTTTAAGATCAAGTCCAACTGTTAACCCAGCACCACGTTCACGACTAAACCGTGTCCTCAAGGGCCACATCCACAAGTTTTTTGAACACTTCTAGGGATGGTGACCCCATCACCACCCTGAGCAGCCTTTTCCAATGCTTGACAACCCTTTTCATGAGGATTTTTTTCTAATATCTAAGCTAAACTTCCTCTGGAGCAACTTGAGACCAAAAATGATGACATGTGAAGGGAAGGGAGACAATTGCCCTCAAACCAGAGCTGTTGTTTTACTGTCTATACCTGCAAGCACCCAAAGCAGTCTTTGATGGGAAAGCTCTTGGTTCAAGCAGGTTTGGGTCTCATTGCACTTCTCTGGGGTGGAACTGAGCTCCAGGCAGTGAGGTCTGCAGTGTCCCCTTCCTCTCACCCCTTGCTGAGGAATGGCAGATGTGTCACAGATACACAACTCCAGATTTCATCTATCACAGAGCTGGCAGGAACACTTCCAAGGCAGGTTGATTTTATGGCTGTTTTTAGCGCTGTGCTATTAATCTTTACATTTGATTCAAACTGTGTATTAGGGGATGGCAGCTACATAGTTGCAACCTTTTGAAATGCTAATTGTCAAACCAAAGTTTAGAACGACTCTTTCAAAGCAAAGTTGCCATTATTTGTAGGCTGTGCTCTAAATGCAAGAGCTCAATTATGTGCAGTGTCAAACTTCTGACACCTGTGCTGATCCATAAAAACAAGGGAGATTAAAGAGTTTTCTGGAGTGGAATCTCATTTTTATGCTCAAGGTTATTTACTGAATTATACATTGTGGCCAATCCACAGCCAGGTTAATGATCAGGAATATCTATATCTATATATGTATTTATGGTTACCTATAGCACCCCAATGAGGGGTAACATGAAGTTTGTAGAAACACTTCCATTGTTTTCATGGATTTTTCTGAGCCAAGAGTTTTTTTAAGACACAGAGAACAGAAGCACTGGTGACTCTTTCAGACTTTTGTCTGTCTTCTTAGAGACAACAAAGGATTTCCTTTATTGTTGCCTTGATTTTCTCTGCTATTAGTGCCTGGAAGAGACCATCAGTCTCTTGGAGGGACAGACACTGAGAGTTACATAAAAGATGAAAGATACAGCCTGAAAATGCAGTTTTGGTGGGAATTTGCATTTGCATTTTTCTGGGAAGCTGTGCCTGCTGTGCCTCCTCAGAGCAAAGACATCATCCCTTCCAGAGTGGAATGAGCTTTCCTGGCCCTGCACTAGAAACTTCTGCTCCCTGTGTACGAGCAGGGACACAGCTCCAGCCACAACTCTCCTCAGCTTCCATCACTCTGGAGAAGTAATGCCATGACAGGTTATAAAGAAATACTCCTCAGAGAATGTGAAGTGGAAAAGGTATATCTAAAAAAAAAAATACTGCACAGGGCCTGAGTGGTGCTTAAATCCCACTTGTCTCAAGTGTGTGATATCAAATATTAACTGGCAGCATCCTCCTCTGTTAGTAAAACTTACTCATGAGCAACCTGACGGCTTGTGGTGCCATCTGAGAGAGTAATGAGAGACTCAGCCTAGTGCTAAGCTGGGCCTTGGTGCTGACAGTCTTTGCAGGGTGGTCCCAGCCTTCCTGAGCCCCCAGTGACTCAGTCAGGACTGTAATATTCTTATTCTGCCTTTCACTCTCACCCCAGAACTTCAGCTGAGTAGCAGCCACATGAATTATGTCTTAATTTTACTGATTTCAAAGAAGAACTCAGTATGTTGTCCCAAAGCATGACAGGCAGTAGCTGGATCATTTTCAAGATGAAAACCTGCCTTTTGGTCACATTCAGGGTATCACGTTACACTCCAGAGCATCTAAAAATTCAAAAGCCATTAGAGGTCACGAGCCACATCAGTGATCACGTTGCTCATGCTCCAGTTCACCCAGAATTTATGTATTGTATTTTTGCTGGATGGTGCACAGGACATAATTTCTCAGAATGGGCTGTTTCATTTTTTTGCTGTCCCTTTATGATGAGAAGGCTCCACTTCTGGCCGTGACCCTTTCTGAACACAGAGCCTTCTGCCATTCCCTTTGCAGAGATTTTATCTGCCTGGCAGAGCACCTTCTCTTTTCACCCTCAGAGAACCACAGATCACTGATGAGATGGGGATTCCTTTGGTGTGACAGGCCACAGACCTGGGCACTGAGGAAGACTCTGCTGCTCTGAAAGCACTTGGAGGAGCCCCAGTTTATACCTGTGGGAGTCAGGCAGAAAACCCTGAAGAAGAACCACTGAATAAAACTGACTTAAAGGGAATTACTGAAGGAGGTGAACACCCCAAAAGTGCATCTGTCATCCCAAAAATCTGCACTGCCCAGGCAGCAGTTCCACTGAATGTCCCATGTATGTGCCCTCGTGCTCCATCAGTGGCAGCAGAAGCCCAAGAGCAGAGAAGTTAAACATCAAGATTATTAATTAAGGAGTTAATATGCTTGGCTGAACTTTTGTCTCCATTTCTAAGAGGGTTGGAGGTGCCAGGACTGATGATGTGATTAAATGGTCATGCTGGGGGACAGGCAGAGCAGTCCCTCCCCTCGTTACACCCTGAGACAACAGACCTTCCCCCTCTCCCGAGGCTGTAACTGGGACCTGGTGCTGCAGCCAAAGCCAACACAGATCAGCCCTTTCACATGAAACAGAAAAGTTCAAACACAAACCCAACTTTGTTGGTTCTCCTGGCTCAGTGGCTCTCCAGCTGAATAAAGATGCAGCTCCGTCTTTATTGCCCTTTATCATCAATAGCCCTTTCCTTAATGGTGTCTTTAAGATGGTTTTATCCTACTTGAAAAACGACTGAAGGTGTTTCTCTCGCTTTCTTTTCCGAATTCCTCCTCTGAAGCTCCCAAACAAGGCCAAATGTCAACATCAGCTTTCAGCTCTAACTAACTCTGTGCTGCAGCCTGTTCCCTTTGCTTTCCCTGTTCCTGACACCCTGACATCCACCCTGGAGAGCCCTACGGAGGGGCTGCTGGTGATTCCATCCTGCTGCAAGGAAAACCTGCATTTCCACTTCCCAGCCAGCCCTGCTCAAAGTCACCTCTGCTGAAGTGAGGGGGAAGGAGAGCCAGGTGGAAGGTGCATTTGGAATTTAAAGCTCCTCAGCTTTCAAAAGAAATCATAATAATTTCATGGGGAACTTGGGAGCTCCAAGCATAGCACGAAGCTATTTCCAAGGAAAGCTTAAAGTTTTCACCAAGCTGCACAGTGGATTAGCAAACTGTCTCCCTTTCTGGTTTAAAATGCATAAACAGAGCTGAGAGGTAACACTGAACAGCTTCAAGATTGCCAAGTAATGCTATAAATCAGTTCAGTACAAGTTAAGGACTTGAGCCTCTGGCATATATAATTTTATATAAAAAAATACGCTAATGCTCTTCTGGAGCCAAGGCAGCAGAAGGACGTCAAATGGGGATGTACAACAGGGCTTGGAGTGCCAAGTTGAACTCATCTAAAATGAATCACCTGCTTCAAAGCTCCAATCAAGGCTCAGGATGGTCCTTTGAAAACCCACAGGGCTTCAGAGGTCCAATCAAGGCTCCGAATGCCCCTTTGAAGCCCCACTGAGATGCTCCTTGTTCAGGGAAAGGTGATCAAAACAGAGCGGGACTTGGCAATGTCAGAGCAGGGGAAAGCTGAGTCTGCTTTGTGGTTTGGAGTCTTTCCATGCTGGATACCTCTAGAAAGGAGCATTAGTTTCAAATTAAACCTTTGTTGAGACTAAACCACTCCCACCCTCTGGGCAGGACCCCAGAAGGGAGCTGAGTGCCCAGTTTTGGCATCCATTGCCTCTCTGAGTTCAGGCTGGGATACAGCTGCAGCCTGGAGTTCCTGCAGTGTTCCAGGACATTTAACACCTCCTAAATGTGGAGAGATGGCAAACCACGGCCACTGCTGCACTTCGCAAGCAAAAGGCTTTTATGTTTCTTTTTTGAACTGCAGGAGATAAACTGTGTCCAAAAGAACCCGGATCTGTGCAAACTCTTGATATCCATGTGCTCACACCCCCCTGGTAATGCATTCCCTGGCATCTAACCTGCCAGGAGTTGGGATGGACTGCAGCTGTGGCTCTTGGATGAGATTATTTGGGATGCCATGATAACATGACCTTTGGCTGGTGAAAGAATAGCTAAAAACCCCCTCAGTTTGGGGGGGGAATAAGCCATTTGAGCACAGTCTGATATCTTTGTTCCAAACCACCCCAATGTGAAATACAATTGAGCAGCTGAGCAGCTGCTTCTGCCCAGAGCTACAAACTCAGCATCGCTCTTGTGTAACTTAAAGCTCATTGCCTGGAGATGCAACAGGAAGTCTCAAGGTGCTTAAGGGAAACCCAGGAGTGAAACTTTCATTTCCAGCTGTGGGCTCTGGTCACTCTGAAAATCCAAGGCAGGATCACAGGATGTGGCTCTCCCCTCCTGGCCCAGCACCAGGACTGTGAGAGGACATTGGCAAACTTAAGATCATAGAATGATTGGGGTTGGAAGGGACCTTAAAGATGATGTGATTCCACCCCCTGCCATGGGCAGGGACACCTTCCACTAGCACAAGTTGCTTCAAGCCCTGTCCGACCTGGTCTTGGGCACTTCCAGGGCTGGGGCAGCCACAGCTTCTCTGCCCAACCTGTGCCAGGGCCTGCCCACCCTCACAGGGAAGAATTTCTTCCAAATATCCCATGTAACCCTGCCCTCTGTCAATGCCTCTTGTCCTGTCACTCCAGGCCCTTGTAAAGTCTTTCTCCATCTTTCTTGTTGTTTCCTTCAGGTCCTGCAAGGCCACAATCAGGTCACCCCAAAGCCTTCTCTTCTCCAGCCTGAACAATCCCAGCTCTCTCAGCCTTTTCCCACAGCAGAGCTCCTCATTCTCTCTGCTCATCTTGGTGCCTCCCCTGGACTCTCTCCAATAGCTCCATACCCTTCTGGAGGCAGCTCTGCAGGTGGGGTCTCACCTGAAGGGACACAGAGGGGCAGGATCCCCCCCTCCCCTGCTGCCCATGCTGTGGGATCAGCCCAGGGCACGAGGGAGTCCTGCCAAGGGCATGTCCAACCTCTACCCCATCCAGCACCCCAGGTCCTTCTCAGCAAACACTGAATCCCATACACATCTCTCCCCTGGCCTTGTGGAGTTATCTGATCCCTCAGCACCTCCTCTGCAAAGTGCTCCTCAAGAGCCTCACACTTAAAACAGCGTCAGATGAAAAGCTGTAACACAAGTGATGATAAAACAGCCCATGGAAAAGCAGGGGACAAAGGAACAAAATATTTGGAAAGGAAGCTCGTGGCAGAAAAGAGCCCAAGGAGCTGTTCTGATGCTTTAAGGTCTAATCCATCACCTTTTCTTCTTGCTGGCCTCTTAAATTTTTCATTAATTTATTTATTTCCTTTTTTACGGGGCAATTTCACAAAAATAGATTTGGTGCTTTGACGTTACAGTGAGTGCCGTGGGGGAAAGCAGATAAAAGGCAATAACACAACTAATGGAAATCAACTTTACAGCATTAACTGGTCAGGAGCACAGAAGAACCCACCAACTGGCCGGTAAATGATGTAATCTTTGCACTTTTTTTGTTCTTTATTTCTTATCTCTGGCGTACTGCATCAATGCATAAAACTCTGAGGTGAGGACACAGGTTTCCAGGGAACAGATAAGAAAGTCAAAATGACTCATTTTAGAACAGGAGGATGATAGCAAAGACATATGCAGCAACCCTCCTGATTTACTCCTCCTGCTAAATAAAGTGCCAGATGTTGCTCCAGTTTAGATTGGTATCTGTAACTCTGGGTAGATTGTGCCTATCACAACACGGAGTGCAAAGACACCCAGACCTGAAGAACAAAATCAACTTGTTCAATAAGGAGGAAAAACAAATAACAACAACAAAAAAAATCTCACTTTGGATTTATTGGGTTGCATTTCCAGATTTATATGGGTCGTTTTTATCGACTTCAGTGCATTTTCACCTCCTAGCTCAGGAGAGGATTTTCTCTCTGTGCTTTCCAGCAGCAGCAATAACCTGTTCAGCAGAAGGAGAGCAGAGAGGTTAATCTGAGGAAGCCCAAAAGGAAGAGAAAAGAGAAAGCCTGGGGGGGTTCAGACACCTGAGGTCACTTCATGAGACAGAGATATGTGTTCCCTGTCCCTTTGCCATAACACAGCCATCCTTTTCCTGCCCATGTTGTCAAACACACACAGGGAAATAAAATATACATTAATTACCAATGGTTCAAACAGAGCTACTGTTAATTAGCAGCTATGTAGTGCTTTGGCTATCAAAGTGCTGTTGTAATATTCAATGATTAAACCTTGCAGTGTTTTCCTTGTGATGAATCAGTGGGTTGTTATCCTGCAGAGGGTCTGAGGCAGATGGAACAGGACACGGAGCAGCGGGACTGCCATCCTGCCACACTCCTGCCTTTCTCTGGGAAACAAAAATCCTGTGCTGCAGCAGAGCTGGGAGCTGGCATGACCTCATCATGTGTGTGTCTGTCCAGCTGCCTGTCCTCCCTTCTGTCCTGTCCCTGACCAGTGGGTCCAACATCCAAGCAGGAAAGGAATTCAGAGAGTGGGAGGAATAGAAAAACATCCGCTTTGTCAGGGAGAGATTTGATATAAAACTCCATGACTTCAACAGTCAACTTGCTCTGTTCCAGCCAGTGGACAGTCAGCTGAACCAAGGAAAATCAGGAAAATGCCTCCTTGTTGGTTCATATCTCATGATGAGCAATAACCTGACAGGGGAAACAAGCCCTTATTAAGACAGGATTGTTTTTTGGGACAAGCCAGTAATGAAGTAGGAAGGAAATCGAAGACTTGCTGCTCACAGTTATTAGCACAACTCCAGATGTCTTGAAATTATTTTTTCAACCACAATAGATAATTTTTGAATGATGTGCCTAACAGGGACAAATCCTGCAGCTGGAGGAAGCCATCTATTAAATTAACAAGTATATTTTCAGTTCCTTCAAACCAGAACACACTTTAATCAGATCTTCAAAGCCAGAACAGAAACGTTAAATGTCTTTCAGAAGTGATTCCTGCAGAGGGGATGGTGGCAAAGGGGATCTGACACAAGTTTGTGCTGCAGCTCAGAACCTCTGAGGAGCAGCTTCTGACATTCACTGGTGTCCTCACCTGCTCCAGCAACCTGCAAAGACTAAACCCACCCCTGTGCAGAGGCACAAGCATGAGGCTGGTGCAGCACAGATGTCCCAGAGAAGTTCATCCCAGAGAAATTCATCCCTGAGCACGTGCCTTCCCCATGGATGCCCAGATTTAGGCACAGCTGTCCCTGCCTTTGCTTTTCCTGCAAACTCTGTCCTGAAGCTCCGAATTGCTGTTTTCTTACAGTCTGGCGGAAGAGCTGTGAGTTTATGTCCAACTCCCACCACACTGAGTCCTTTTTGGGTGCACTGAAGTGCTGGCACTGGGCTGGGGGTGAGGGGAGGGCACAGATGCAGCACTGGAGCCACAGCCAGGGCACCTGCACCTTCCCATGGTGCCACCACACACCTGCACACCAGGGAGATGCCCAGCCTGGGTCTGCCTGCTCAGCCTGGCAGCTGCTGGCATGGGGAGTGCCATGGATTTTTGCCTGGATGGATCCCAAATAACAAATGAGGTTCCCACTGCACCCACCACAGTCCAGAGGTGTCAGCAGGAACCAGGGACACAGCTGGTTTGACGCCAGGAGGACTAACCTGGTCTTTCTCTGGCCTGTTGAACCCAAACTATAATTTCCCTCTAAGAAACTTGTGATTTGCCCTCTCACAGAGCTGTTCCCCCTCCCAGGTAAACAACTCTGCTGGAGTGGAAATGAGCCTAAATCAGCACCAAGTTCTTCACAGAGGAGGGATGGAAATGGCTGAGTATTTCTCCCAGTGCAGGATGGTTTGCAGCAAAGGGGCCTGGGGCTGTCTGAGGGACCATCTGCCTGCCTCAGGCCAGGGGCTGGGCTGCTGGAGGGCATGCAGGGACACACACGTGTGGAACACGTGCCCAGGGAGCAGAGACACAGCCTAGGGAGCCCAGGAAAGGGGGCCAGGGGTTTGTCCAGCTGAAGGCTATGGGTGGGGGTCCCCTCTGCAGGTGGGACAGGCTCCACAGGGCCAGCTCAGAGCCCCATTGGCATCACCAAGCCGTGTTCTGCCTCTTGTGGCATCCCTGAGACCTGAAGGGAGCACGTCACAGTCAGTCATCCCAAGTAATTATTCAAGGGTGCCCCAGGCTATAACAATGGATTTAAATACAGAACAGCAAACGGGGTTGGAGTCTGTGGAACTCAGTTTGTCATTTCCTTCAGCTCTTCTCTTTAAAAATGGATGTCTGTGCTCACGAGGGTTCCAGGCTGCCTGGGCAGGGCTGGTGCTTGGCTGCACTCACATCCAGGTCACCAGAGACTTCCCTTCCCTTCCCCAGAGCTTTTGGAAACTCACCCATGGGTGATCTCACCATGGTGGGAGGGAGGGGAAATCTCTCCCCACACTGCTATGGGAGCAGCATCCCACAGCACCCAGGGATCCACAGTACCCAGGGATCCCACAGCACCCAGGGATCCACAGTACCCAGGGATCCCACAGTGATCCCACAGCACCCAGGGATCCACAGTACCCAGACATCCCACAGTACCCGGGGATCCCACAGCACCCGGGGATCCCACAGCGATCCCACAGCACCCAGACATCCCACAGTACCCAGGGATCCCACAGCGATCCCACAGCACCCAGGGATCCACAGTACCCAGACATCCCACAGTGATCCCACAGCACCCAGGGATCCACAGTACCCAGNNNNACACCCGGGGATCCCACAGCACCCAGAGATCCCACAGTGATCCCACAGCACCCAGGCATGCCACAGCGATCCCACAGCAATCCCACAGCACCCAGGGATCCCACAGTGATCCCACAGCACCCTAAATAAAACGGTACCCAGACATCCCACAGCACTCAGGGATCCCACAGTGATCCCAC